>VNJU01003395.1:81887-346938 GCA_008042675.1 Drosophila seguyi
AAAAACCCGCCACTATATTTAAAATATTTGTAAACTAGTGCTGATAAAAAATTACAACATAAAACGAAAAAAAAAAAATAGTAAACAAAGCAATCTTCACTTTGTCATTGCCATTGCCCAGCCCTAAGGCCACCCCTTTCCCCAACTTACTCGCTAATCGCTCAGTCCTGTGCGCTTCCTGTGTCCTTGTGAATGGGCGTGTTGCCTTCTTTTACTTTTTTTTTATCGTTCAATTAAAGCTTATGCATTCCGTTGAATATTTTATGCATGTACTTTATATAATATACTGAGGCTGTGCGGCTTAATAATTTGATTTAAATGCAGGGGCACACGCAGGCTGGCAGCAGCGAGGGGAAAGTGAAAAGTAAAAACCTGGCACGCGAAAAAAATTAAATCACAAAAAATATGCAATCACGAGAGGCGGTTGCCGGAATTTTTAATAATGCACAAAGGACGATTTCTGCTGCAAGACGGAGGGAAGGGAGGTTACAGAGCGGCGGCTGTGGTTGTGACTGTGACTGTCACTGGAGCAGGCACAGGACCTCCTTGTGCATGTAATCATGCACACACACACACACGCAACGGTACTCGAATATTCAGCCTGCAAGTTTTTCTCTCACACACACACACACTTAACACACGTGGAAATCACGGCAGCCGGAAAGTCGGCTACACATTTGTCAGGACATTTTCCCCGAGATTGCCAAGTGAACTAGAAAAATATATAATTTAAGCTCGGAGGAAGCGGGAAAGTACCTTATCAAGGAAATGGAACTTAAGTGCTTTGATTTATTCTGAGAATTCTGATTTAAATTTTTCCGTTTTTCCTCGAACTGCTGGGCTGGCATTTATGCCTTAAACCTTATTAACTGTATTTATTAATCTGCTTGGAAAAATTCGGAGAAAACTGTTGAGAAAAAATCAATTGATAATCCGTTTATAATTGTTATAATTATTATTCAAATCCAAGCTTAAATTCATGGCATTTCAGCACTTTATACTCAAATTTATGTTTATTAAATTCTTCCATATTTTCTTTTCAACTTTTACATGAAATAATTCTTTTTTTCAGTCACTGAAATTCCAAGAATATTAATATAAAAAACACCTCCTTGGTATCGGCATAAAATATGCTCCTGTGGAATATTTATTTTTAGACTGATTTGATAAAGTGTTTCAATATTTCTGCCACATTCTCACTCCAAGTAAACCCCACGAAAAAAACCCCTAAAGGAGCCGAGGAGCGTTATAAATTTGTGGGCTGATTGCCGCTTGCATTTCCGGCGAAACGGAAGCAGCGGTCGCCACTCAGTGGGGGCAACCTTTCCTCGCGTTGAGGTTGAGGTCTCTCGCTCAACCTCTGCGCCCTCATTTTGTTTGCCAACCACGTGTTTCCACTCATACACACATTCATAGCCACCGCATCGAGTTTTGCCCTGACACTTGTTAGCCTTGTTTTGGCAGGGATGCGGAAACTGGCTATTAAGTTTTGATGAAGCAAAAGTTGTTGCTGCTCCTGCTCCTGCTCCTGCGGCCTATCAAAGCCGTGGTGCCGTGGGCGAACATCTGACATGGAATTATCAATGTTGGCACGTTCGCTGCTCTGCTGTCCTCAGAACTTGTGGCTTTATGTTGAAAACATATAGGCCAGGTTGTTGTTTTATTTTTTTGCACACACATAAAAAACGTCTGACAGCACCGCAAAAACTTTATTTGATTTTGCTGTGTGGTGGCAGTGTCATCATCATCATAGTTTGTAAATTAAACTTTTTTCCCAGGAACGATGCTATCTGTCTAAAGTCGGGAATGTCTCCCTGTCACCAACTTGTGTCTAATAAATCCAAATTTCTGTTGGGTTTTTTTTGCCACCACACTTGATATATATCTATTTTTGCACACAATATCTCGCGCTTTAATGAGTTTATTAGTTATTATTGAAGGCCAGACCAGGGCTTGCCACGTACACACAATTATCCGGCGATGGGCATACACACAACACACACGTCTGCCAGCGCGAAAATCAGAAAGTTAACTGAAAATTAAAACAAAAATCTCAAACTATCAATAAAAAAAAGAGCAGAAGCAGAAAAAGAAGAAGCCCACCACGGACAAGGCGAAGCAGCAGCAGAAAAAGAAAACATAAAATGTTTAAAATCCCAAAAAATCAAAGTCCATGAAAATAATCATCGTCAGTCAGTGGAAGAAGAAGCCAAAGCCAAAGCCAGAGCCAGCGAGCAATGAGCATCGGCTTAATGTTAGTTAGCCAAGTTGTAACAGTAACAACACTAGTTACCCACTTTTGGCGCCGACTCCGATTGCTAATGGGTTGAACAGACCCAGCCAACACTTTGGGGCAGCATTCAGGCCCACTTGGTAAAGGCGATTTGAAGTTAATGCACTGAGGGAAATGGTAGGGAAAATGGAGTTTATCGAAGGAAATCAAGTGAATGGAATACATTCTTACCTAATTTCTATCGTTTTTGCATTTTTATATTTACATCTATTATTGATTTTATTAATGGAATCAGTTTTAAACTGATTTCTATCGTTTTTGGTATTTTATATTTACATTTGATATTGATTTAATTAACTAATATAATTTTAAATGAAACTTAAGGATACTAGAAAGAAATCCTGTTGAAAATTACTGCAACAAAGGTTACCCTGCCTTAAAAGATAACAAGAAAGAAAGCTAACTTCGGGAAACCGAATTTTGTATGCACTTTGATCCTAAAAATCATCATAACTAACGGAGCTTATCAAAGAAAATCTAGTCAATGGAATCAGTTTTCAACTGATTTCTATTGTTTATGCACTTTTTAATATACATTTGATATTGATTTAATAAACTGATATGCTTTTTGATGATACTTAAGGATACTAGAAATAAATCTTGTGGAAAGGTATTCCAAGAATGGTATATCCTTGCACTTTGATCCTAAAAATCATCATAACTCAGCCAAAAATTCATAAATTTTAATTCGGAAAGCATTCCTATACTTGTTTTTTTTAGGTTATTAAATCTGCATAATCAGTTTAAAGTCTAAAAAAATTTAATTTTTTTTTTGTATTTTTGACAATTTTAATGATGTAACCCCTTAAAAAATTTGCAAAAATTTTTAAAAAATTTAATTTAAGCCAGACATAGCCAGTTCGATTCGGCTTTTAAAGCTGATCAATAATATATATGATTTATAGGGTCGGAAATGATGTCTTCACTGTGTTATATGATTCTGAATGAAATTATAGTACCCTGGAAGGGTTACTACAAGTTACTATTAAAAGGCTATTAAAAACGCTTTTTCATAGAATTTTTTGAAAATTTCTAATCAAAAAGCAGATAGTTTATAAATTTAAACGAAGCTAGTTAGTAATTCCAAATAATTTGTTGTTGAAAAGTCAAATAAATATTAAAATTACAATTTAAAGAAACCTCCCAAAACTCTTCTTCAACTGATTTCATATCAAAAACATTTACAACTTTTCAAAACTCTTCTTTAACTGATTTCATATCAAAAGCATCTACAACTTTTTCAAAGTGTATTCACACACACACCTTTTGGGCCGAAGAAAATCTTCATTAGAAGTGCGACGGTGCAACGGTGGTGGTGGCGTCGTCGCTGCATTGGCGTGTGGTTGCATTCGGTGGCTGCTTGCATGAGTGGCAGCGATACAGATAAATATATGTTTGTGCTACTTCATGGCTGCATAGATCCCACATGCGACAAAGTGAAAACTTTTCGACCGCTCTACCATGATGACTATCATATCTTGGCGATGCTTTGCCTGGAATGCATCTTGGATGCCGTTAATTGAATTGTTTGTCAAGACTGACACACCGGCAGTGTGTCATCTTAAAGCAGTCTTTATGACTTCAACTTATTTCTTGCACCTTACCGACAGAGAGGGGAATTTTTGAAAAATAGTCACGCCTCAGCAAGCAATTCGAACGCCTAACTGCATTCGAATTTGAGCCAGGCTGGCGAGTAACCTTGAGTGGCTTTTGGTTAATTGCGAGCAGAGGAAAAACTAAGCCCACATCTGTACAGAGAAACTCTTTTGCAGGAGCCAGAAGAGTTCTACTTTTAGGTAGGAACAGGAACAGGAGAGATTTTGAGTTCTACTTTTAGGTAGGAACAGGAACAGGAGAGGTTTTGGTACGACTTTCAAGTCGAAAAGTTATGTTTTCCTTCGTAAAGGGGGGACCGTGGTACTTGCAAGTAAGACGTACAATTCATTGTAATAAATCTTAGAAAAAGAATAATATATATCTCACTGAAGAGAGTAAATAATTCTACATAAAGCGTATGGTTTAGGTACCTGATTCCCTCATTTAATGTAAAGTTAAAATACTTTCAGAATCTTTAATCAAATATCTAATTGATCATATTTCTCTCCCCAGACGACATCTATGTGGAATACGTTAATGGCATGCCCCACATGACTGTCCGCCTGCCCAGTCGCAATGAGCTCTGCCAGTTTGCCCTGAAACCCATCACGCACAACGTTGGCGATCTGCTCGCCATGCTTAAGGCTGAGGATCGGGGCATCGATCGGGCTGCGATCATCAACAAGCATGGAGTGCGTATCGCCTCGTCCTGCACGATCGACAGCCTGCTGGATGACTCCTTTTGGTAAGTCAAATATAATGTATGATTCTCACTATATAACTATTTATATATATATCGAAAACGTAGCATACAAATCAACAATCGCACTTTGGAAGTGAACCCACCGCAGCGGGAGAAAATAACTGGGGAATCTGTGGACAAAGTCGGTGATGTGCGCAAAGTTATAGCTCAGGTGAGAGGTATATCTTAAAACGAAACAAACATTTGAATTTATTTCATAAAAATCTTTTTCTGCAAAATGCAGCTATATGAGGCATTTAACGTGGGTGAATATCAGCTAGAGAAGAGCAATCAATTGGCCAAGGAACTAGAGACTTTACGCTACGAACTTGAGCCCTTGGAAGAGGTGAGTTTGGGTTTCAAATTTTAATAAATAAAAATTTCAAACAGAATTATAAGTTTAAAATCAGTAAAATAATGAAACTTTAATCGTACTTCCCCTAAATCTTGCAGCAAAAACTGGAACTGAGCAAAAAGGCGGCTCGTCGCACAAATTTTATGACATGGATGGGTTTGGGTCTGATGTCCGTGCAGTTTGGCATTTTGGCGCGCCTAACCTGGTGGGAATACTCTTGGGATATCATGGAGCCAGTGACCTATTTTGTTACCTACGGAACGACAATGGCAATGTATGCCTACTATTGCGTGACAAAGAAAGTAAGATCGGAAATTGCTTTGCCAAGAATTATATAATACAATGTAATTCCCCTGTAGGAGTACATTATGGAGCATGTAAAGAACCGAGAGTACTCCCTCACTCTGTATAGGAACGCCAAGAAGATTCAGTTCGATGTGGATCACTACAACGAGCTGAAGCGAAAGTCGGCCGAGTTGGAGTACAATCTGAGGAGGATCCATGATCCGCTGAACATGCAACTGCCGTCGCATCTGGTGCGCACTCAGGAGAACACGCCACCCACCCAGCTGGAGGGGAAAAGCGAACAGCGGAAATCGACTTAAGGAAATTGACGCGGTGTGGGAAATCGATATGAAACTCAAGAGAAGCACTATTTTTAACTCCCCCCTACAAGCGTTAGATAACAACCAATAAATCTCCCCCCCGTTTAGCTAATGAAGTTCAGAGGTGACCCGAGATCCGTAGCGCGTTTGAAGGAATTTTATATACGCATCACACATGTTGTGTAAATTCATCTTGTGTTATACTTTATGTTGACTAAAACGTTTTAGTTGTTTATCCTTACAATTAATTAGCCTAAGCCAAAGTTTGACAGAGAGGGGGAAAAACTGAAACGCACAAGGGTTTATAATCTGATCTAACAGTGTATCTTTTATGTTTAATTTTTAGTTATTTATTGCAAAGTGAGAGATTTGTTTAAGGCCCAAGGCTAAATATTATTGTTGTGTGTGCAGCAGTCATTAGCAAAATATATATATGATTTATTTATTGACTATTATTTTAAACGAGTTTTTAATTGAACTTATAATTTAAAAGTCGATTAAATATGGGTTGACTTACCTCTAGTTATCAACATTAGAGTGTAAAGCATACTTTTTGGCCCAAATGGTGTTGAACTTTGTGTAAATTTTGTTTCCAAAAACAAGTGGAGGCTTTTAGGCGGCGGCACCTATAGGAAAAATATACAAAAAAGAAGGATATTTTGAATCATTATAGGTTTGCCAGCAGCCACTAGTTTGCAGTCACTAAAATGAATAGAAAACCCAATTTTACAACGATAGCTATAAACAAACATAGTCAGAGACTCTGAACACACTCTCATCCAGTGAAATCTACTAACTAACTAACTCTCCATAAGCTTTAATATATACACAACCAACATACTACGTGAAACCAATCTAGAACGAATCAATTTGTAAATAAAAACGCACCAACTATTCCATTAAGATTTTAGCGAAACGAAAGGCGGAATCAATGGAGACGAAACGTCGCGTAGTTAGTACAGTTAACGAAATCGTAGGCGTAATTTAGTAGGTACGAATTAGATATGTAAATAAAAAAATAATCTAAACTGCTGTGTTTCATGACAACGTAAACGAGATTTATTTGCTTAATGAATTAAGCTTAAAAATTAACACTAGTTTAGAACTACGCTTTCTCCCCAACTCTACTCTACGAACTCTATGAACGCTATGAACTCTATGAACCTATTTACTCTTAAACTTAGAATTGCCAAAAAGGTTGTGTTGAGAACTGTTTGCCTGAGCTATGAACCCAATCCCCTAGAAGCCACTCTACTACTCTACAAGCATCGCTTTTCAATGCGCTCACTACTAAATACACACACACGATTCATATATAGATAGCACCAACACCAAATAACCAAGGAGAATGCAAGTTGCAAGATGCATAACGCGTTATGCATCTTGAAGCTCGCATAATCTTTGAACTAACTAACTAACCAATCGCCATTCAGAATGATTAACTCTAGCCTAAGCATTTACCTATATTCATATATATATACTTATATACTTTAACGACGATTTGTGATTCAATTGAAAATTATGAAATGAAAATGAAATGATTTATTGTACAAAGAAGAAGATCTCGAAATTAATCAAACTAAATAACTTTTAAAGTATTTTCGCCTCCCAACTAATGTTTGCGTTTATCTAATGAATTATATACATTAATTACCTCCTAGAAGTATTCCCCGAAAAACAAATTAAATCCTAATCAGCGCCAAAGACTTATGAATACATTTAACTAGTTACTCTTATACACATTTCCCCCCAACTATTTATATATTATTATTATTATTGTAATATTACCAACGAGAGTTTAACTTATTTCCAAAACGTTGTTTACATCCGCTCTCAAGGAGTGCGCATATACTTAAAATTCTCAAGTACCTTCTTTCATAAACTAATCCTAAATAAAACCATAAACGATAACCTACGTCTTTTTAACGAATTTAAAGGAAACCCAACAACACTTGATTAAGTGCTTTAATTAACTACATACATTGATTGTTTGGCTTTTGAGATGACAAAACAAAACAACTAAAAAACAAAACAAAAGCGATTTTTTACATTTATAAAACCGAAACCGAAAGAAATTCGTTTGTTAAACTAAAATTACGAAACAAATAACCCAAGAAGTCCCAAGCTTAACAACAATGAATACGCAACATAAACTGATTACGAAATTAAAATAAAACCAAGTTAATAATTAAATGGCTCTCGTATTGATTTATTCTTGCTACTAAAACGCACCATATAACGAAAGCAAGGACTTCTTACCTAGTCCAAGGCAGCCGTCAGGCACATCGGATCTCCAGACGGTAGCAGAGACTGGAATCGGTGGCATTCCAACGCACCAGCTCGGCAATGGGTCGACTGGACTTGAGGAAGAGCGTCAGCCGCTCGTTGAGCTGCAGCGGCGAGAATTTGCTGACAATCAGCGCCTTTGTGGCGTCCCGGTACTTCCCAACCAGGGTCTCGTTGCTGAAACTGCGCCCCCGCCGATCGGCAGTCTCATAGGTGTGCACAGCCTTGTTCTCGGCGTCGTCAATTAGCCGATAGCTGGGCTGCCTATAGGGATTGTAGCCCAGCTTCTTGCATATCTCACGCACTTCATCCACATGCGGGGGCTGGCTTTTGGGAAAGCATTTCGTGTGCCAGATGCCGTACGTTTGTTCGATAACCTGCCCGTACTGGGGGCCTTTCTCTGGCTGCCTGTAATTAAGCGATTAGATTAATTTTTTAATACTAATTCAATGGAATTGTGATTCACTAACGTGTGCTGACTGTTGGTCCAGAAATCCTTCTTTTGCTGCTGCAACGGATGCTCGATGCCAAAGCAATAGCGTTCGTCTTCGCCATTGGGACAGTCGGGCTCCTTGTCGCACACAAAATCACGGGGAATGCAATCCTCAGGGGAGCTGACAAGGAAATAAAATTTTAAATTATTAGGAACATAAAAAATATGTATTCAAACTTACGAACTGCATTGAAAGTGATCTGCTGTGCAATTACACAGCACCGAACTCTCGTCGCTCTTATCCCAACAGTTTCGCTTGCCATCGCATATCTTGGAGGGATCAGTGGCTCTAAAAAAGAAGCCAAGTTATTAAATGTTTAAGCAACCCTCGACTCCAACTCACTGCAGATAGGTAAAACAACTGCAAATCGTTGGCTCATCCGTCATATCCTCGCAGTCGGGAACGTGATCACAGAACTTGTTTTTCGGCAGGCACTTGAAGCTGGAGCGGCACTTCATTTCGCCAGGGGCACAGCGCTGCTTTAGCTGGCGGCAATTGGTTTCCTCCTCATCGCTGCCATCATGGCAGTCCGGACGCTCATTACAGATGGCCTCCTGGGGCAGGCACAGGCCCAGCGGGCAGCGATGGGTGGGGCACTGTGGAGCTGCCCGTGGATTCTGGCACGATGGTTTGTCTGAAAGAGATGGAGTAATCAATTTGCATTTGGAAAATTGAACCAAAACTTCACACACCTATTATGTTCTGCAACGATTTGTATGCCAGCTCCAGAGTACGAATGCTGAATGGCTGCTTGAAGCTCTGGCAATCCGTGTTGTTGTAGCTAAACATGGCCGTGGGGAACCAGCCGGTGTGCGAATCTCGACAGACCAACACCCCCTGGTCGCTGGGATTCATGTGGTGTTGCGGCGCGTCGCTGACGTTCTTCAACCCGAACTGATGGCAGCTGGTGAACTTGGTTATGGCCGGCAGCTCGGTGGGGGCCACGCCGTTAATGAGCTCCACCTCCTCCGAAATGGAGGCCATATCCTCGGCACTCACATTTAGCAGGCGCATCAAGTTCACCGGCGGCTGCTTCTCTTGCAGTTTGTAGCAGGACTCGCAGCTGGCATTGTCGGGGGTTCGAATGATGGCCACCGTTTTGATGCGACCAGTTAGATCGTCATGCAGCACACTGATGCAATCCCTCGGGGCTTTGTGGTCGTGATGGGAACTGCAGAAAATGTGTGTTTTAAAAAGGCCTTTCTCTACCTCAATCAATTTCCTTACCTGTCCGGCAAGAATGTGGGCAGCACATGGTGGGTAAAGCGCACAGCCTGCTCCAGATGCAGCACCAGCACATTTGACCGAGGAACCGGCTCGAAGCAGTCCACTCGCCGAATCTGCTCGTGGTTGCTCTTGTGCAGGGATCTCTTGGTCTTGCCGCCGCCCAGCAAGGCGCTCATGTAGTCCGTGTCCAGGCTAATCCCCGCCAGACAGCTTTCGTGGACCAGCAGCCAGTGCTTGTCGATGAGCACCCCGATGCACCAGAGCTCGCCGTTCAGGTAAACATCCGCCAGCCAGGGCCAATGCAGCTCCTCGATGGCCTCGTGCAGCTGTTCGTTAACCAGCAGAGTCGTGTTTTTCTTGCTCTTGATGAGATTGTCGAGTCGGTCCAGAATCTCATCCTTTTTATTCACCACAACAACGGGAACTTGCGGCTTAAAGTGCACATTCGGCCTGCTGTGCGTCTCGATGGTGGGCAGCAGAAGAGGCATCTGTTCCTTGGGCTTCGGCTTGACAGCCTGCCCCGCACTGAGGGTCTTCAGCGGTGTGGTCTTGTTCGACAAGGGATTGCACTCCACATAGATGCCCAGGCACTTGTTGGGCAACAGGCGATCCTTCTCAGGCCTCGTGGCCGAGGGGTGGCCCAGCTCCGGTATTATGATCTCGTTCTCAGTCATCTGTACGTTGTCTGCCACCATGGACCGAAGCTGTGCAAAGTTCCGACTGTTCCTCAACTCGGGTGTGATGGGATGCATTTCCTGTTGGTTCACAAAGGCGGAACTGTTGTAGTAGTGGGCTCCCTTGAAGCCGAGGAGCGCGCAAACTGCGTCTGCAGTGCTAGCCTGATGCTCGTGATAGCCTGTTTCGTGGGCACAGACCACACGCCACACGCCGTGTCCATTGCGAGAGAAGATACCGGCACTGCTGAACTTGGGCTGCTGATGGACATCAAAGTGCACATCGTGGCCATTGGTGAGGGCAACTGGAGGGTAGGAATTATTTATTATCTGCATCTGATAAACTAAAAACTATAGCTACTCACAGCAATCCTTTTCATCCTCCTTGAACCTGCAGTCCACTTGATTGTCACAGCGCTTGCTCAACGGCAGACAGGTCTTGGACAAAGGGCAGCGGAACTCATTAGCCTGACAGCCACCTGTAACAATTCATAATTTGTAGCACAAAAATGTTGGCTAAAAATATGTTTCGTACCACAATCCCGCTCATCTGTGTGATCCTCGCAATCCTCCTTGCCATCGCATATGAGACCCTTGAGCCTGCCGCTTAAATAGTCTCTGCAGGAGCAGTCCAGCTCATCGGTGCCATCTTCACAGTCTGCCTTGCGATCGCAGCGCATCTGAATGTCCACTATTTGAGGCATTCTGTGGAGTAAATTATAGGATAGAATTGAAATTAAATGAAGAAGGGAATATTTCGTAATTTAACTCACTTTTTGCACACAAACTTGTTGGGTATTTTCATTTGTTCTTTGTGAGTAATTGGAGCTTTTGTTGTGATTGTGCTGGGGGCTAGGGTGGTGGTTTCTTTAGGTACTTCAGTGGTAGATATTGCTTTTGTGGTGACAGCAGTTGTGGTGATATCAGTTGTGGTGATAGGAGTTGTGGTGAATCCAGTTGTGGTGAATCCAGTTGTGGTGATAGGAGTTGTGGTGATAGGAACTGTGATAATGGGAGTTGTGTTGATAGGAGTTGTGGTGATTGGAGTTGTGTTGACAGGAGTTGTGGTGATAGGAACTGTGGTGTTAGGTTCTGTGGTGATAGGAACTGTGGTGATGGGAGTTGTTGTAATAGCAGTTGTGGTGATAGAAGTTGTGCTAAAGCTGGCTGTGCTGCTGCTTGGTGTGGTTGTGGCCTCCTCTGTGGTTGTAGTTTCCTTTTCTCCCTCCGTTGTTGCTTCGCTGGTAGCTTCTGTTGTGGCCAAGGTTGAGGTACTTGTTCCTAGATCCTTTGCCGTGGTGCTCTCCTCCATAAACTGTGTTACCAGGTCGCTAAGCTTCTTTAAATCCTCAGTGGAAGTGGGTATTGTAAGAGTGCTAGCCGTCGTTGTGGTTTCTAGATTATCCAAAGTCGTTGTAGATGATGCAATTGTAGTGGAGCGAAGAGTAGACGACGATATTGTTGTAGAAGCCAGAGTAGAAGATAATAGAATGGTAGATTCACTTGTAAATGATTCAGTATTTGTTGAACTTTCTTCAAGATTCTCCACATTTGTTGAAAAGTCAATGCTAGCAGTAGTTGAGGTAACACCTTCAGGCAGAGAAAGCAGCTTTTCATCTCCAGAAGTTGTACTTGTACTCTCTTCCTCCTCATCCTGTTTCGCCTTCAAGTCCTCATCCTCAACGGGTATAACTTCACGCATTTTACTCGCTCCAAGAATCGCATGCTCCCTCTCCGGATGATAGTCACTCTCCGTGGTGGTGCTCACATTCTGCCGCACTCCGCCCACCATGTCGGGTATGAAGTTGTAGGCGCAACCCACCTCATCCTCGCCGCCCAGACAATCCACATTGCGATCACATCTCTGCCGCTTGGCTATGCAACGCTTTCCGCCCCAAACGCATATAAAGCCCGGACACATTTGCAGGGGCTGGCGTGCGGGCAGCAGGCGCGGTGTGGTGGCCATCTCCAGCCAGTCCAGGTAGAGGGTCACCCGCGTATAGACACCAAACTCCTGGGGACGAGCACAGCCGTTGCCGTGGCTTACCACCCCAGCGAGATAGTGTTCCTCGGGCCGCGCGATGCTGCGACAGAAGAGCGGGCCACCAGAGTCTCCCTGGCAGGCATCGCGTCCTCCACTGGGATCTCCAGCACAAATATCCTCGGAAGCCTGATCTTCGGGATCCGTGCAGCGTTTGCGTATGGGAACCACCACTTGGCGAAGGGGATCACCTGGAAAATACATTTATTACATTAATACAACGTTTTATTTATTAATTTCTTTCACTTACTGCTCGGACCCTTCTCCCTGATGGCCCCCCACCCCACCACAGTGCAGAGAGTGTGCTCCTCGGGTCCCCAAATCCAATCGTCGCCCAGCGTTGTCCTTCCCTTGTCCGGCAAACAAATGGGCTTCACCCAGCGATTGAAATGCAGGGGCCTAGCCAGCCGCAACAACGAAAGATCGTTGCGCATGCTCCTTCGCTCGTAGGCCTGATGGACCACCACATGGGACACGGGCTGGATTTGGGTGGCAGGCGAGTAGCTGGAACGTCGCAGGAGACCCGCACGCACCTCGTAAAAGTATTTGCCAAAATTAATGACACAATGGGCCGCACTGATAATCTGTAAAGGAAGTTCAAGGGATTAGAATAAGAACTGTAAAGAAAATCCTCAGTTTTACCCACCCAACGTTCCGAGTAAATGGTTCCGCCGCAGTGGAACTTGCCATCCCTATAAATGGCCACCACAAATGGCCACTGGAGGGCATTCGTATAGCTGCCTCCCACAATCCGTCCCTCGCCCACGATTTCTTTGGACGCCGCCGCCGCTGCCACAGCTTGCTCTCTCTTCACTCTCTTCGAGTGCTCTGTCCTCGTCTTGGTGGTGTTTTCGGGCACGCCACACTGCATGGGTGGACACTTGACATACGCCACATGATCCACCAGGGAGTCATGCCCGTTGCGTCCGTGACAGGCCTGAGCAAACAGTACGCCAGCGTGCAGGGAGGGCTCTATGAAGGGACCCGGCAGAGTCAGGGCTCTAAAGCTCACATTGAGCGAAGCTGCCGCCGCCGAGTTATCCATTCTGTCCAATTCGCAGGCGGCGGCTGCCCACTTTTCACCATTGTTGCACACCGGATGCCAGTCACCGCGATGATTGTGGTACAGAAAGCCCTCGGAAGCGGAGGCGGCATGGGACTGCAGAGGATTTTAGTTCGGATTAAAGACTATAAATCAACGGATAAATTGCTCACTTACCATATGATCCGCCACATCCGTGACCAACATGCTGCACTGCTTCTCATCTCTGCCGTTCAGGCAGTTCAGGAAGCCATCGCAACGCTCCAGGCGACTATAGCACATGGAAATCATGGAGCGATTGTGCTGCTCATACTCCTCTGGGTTCTCATAGCAGGAGTAAGCCATTGGCTCGCAGCCAAAGCAACCCAGTTCGTCCTCGCCCATTGGACAGTCCGCATAGCCATCGCACAGACGCTCCTCGTCCAAGCGATCCGCGCAGGTGCAGGCGGACTCGTCGCTGCCATCGGAACAGTCCACCACATTGTCGCACCAACGCTCCGCAGCGATGCACTCCTTCTGGCTACCAAAGCAGGCCACCTGACCTGGCTCCGGACACCTGGCAAGCTCCTGGCTGGCCGTCTGCTGCGGCAATCCCGCATAACTGGCATAAATGATCTGCTGATGGCCGGCACTCGACTGATTAGCATGCCGCATCTTGAAGTTGGCATTGGAAAAGCCAGCCGAACTTGCTCCCGCTTGCTGCTGCTGCTGTTGCTGGTTACTGGAGGAGGTCTGCGACTGACCCTGCTGGTTCTGCATGTAGCTGCAGTACACCTGCTGCTGCTGCTGTCCATTGGATAGCTTTTGCGGCGAGGCATTCTTCGAGAAGATATTGGCGCCCTGGCCACCGGCTCCGGAGCCACCGCTGCCGCCAAAGAAGTTTCCACTCGGTCCGAATTGCTGGGGCACAAAGAAGATGCCGCCGCCGGCGTTGTTGGCGGCTCCGCCAAAGTGTCCGCCTCCCTGCATGCCCATAAACGAGGGCGAGGCCGACCACATGGGCATCCGGAAGTTGGCCGGCGTCATGTAAAAGCAAACGGGAATGCTGGGCATCATGCCAAAGTTCGGATTGAACATAAACTGGGCCGAGGCCTTCATGGTTTCCCCGGAAACGGGAAAGCCGCCTGGAGCTCGACTCGTAAACTGCACACTGGGCGAGGCGGTGAAGGTTTCACCCTTCTCCTTGGTCTCTCCGTCAGCTACCACCTTGTTTCGCATCTTCAAGGCCACTCGCTCGCACAGGCTGAGGATCTGGGCATCGGCAGCTAAGGAAGAGAGAAATTTAGGTAATGAAGGTACTGTAGGCATCATTGAAATCATTATAATTACCATTCCAGACATGACCGTTGATCGGATTAATCTTGGGTCCCATTTGGTCAAACGCCTTGGCATCCAAAGCCGTTCCAAAGGTGTCTATTAGCTCCTTCTGATTCGGCCTCGCCTGCTCCTCGAATTTCTTCAGCCACAGCTGGCGTTCCGAGGCATCGTCGTGGTGCTCCTGTGAAGACTCGTTCGCTTTTAGCACCTTGAGCTTGGGCTTGTCCTGCTCGTGCCGCTCGAAGCTGTCTAACATGTTTTCAATGCTGGTGGGATTGTCCAGGGGATGCACGGACCGTGGCGTGGCCTCCTGGGGTGGCATGGTGGTACTGTTTAGCTCGGAGCTGCCCTCGTTGCCATCGATTATCCAGCTAATCTTAACCGGCGGCGGTTTGGTGGTATGCGTAGTGGATTTTTTCCTAGTTTCAGGGGGTTCTGTGGTGCTGATGGTCACTGTGCTGGCACTGCTGGTCGTTGTGGTGGCATTGTTGTCCTGCGTTTCCACTTCTTCGTCGCCGTCTATGATCCAATCGAACTGCAGCTTCCGCTGGCCTGCAGTAGAGCTGATAATGACAGCTTCGGTGGTTGTCTCAGGCGTCAAGGTGCTGCTCGTGGTCTTGTTGGGAGCTTCTTCCTCCTTACCATCTATAATCCATTTAAAATGGAGCTTTTCCTGTGCTTTCTCAGTGCTGGCTAAGCTGGTTGTTGGTGCGGCTCCTTCTGTGGTAAATATCCCAGGTGCATCTGTGGTTATGGTGCTCTCGAGTTCCTTTTCCCCTTCTGTTGTTTCATTTTCCGTTTGTAGAGTGGAATTTGGCATGGCACCCGGTCCCGTGGTGGTTACATCCCGCGTGGTGCGCTGTCCTGGCCGCTCAGTGGTGCGAACTATCTCCTTGGGCTTGTCAAAGTGATCGAGAATCCAGCTAATCTGCTCTGTGGAGCTTTCCACCGGCGTCTCCCTGGTGGCTGTCTCCTCTCTCAGGACTCCTCCCTTTGTACTGTACGTAACTGGCTCCCTGCTGGTGGCTGTCGGCTTGGCTGTCACATCGTCCGTGTAAACTTCATCATGATCGTGTCCATCGATAATCCAGCTAATCCTAGCCGGTTTTATCTTCATTCTCTGCGGTTTCTCGGTGGCATTGCCTGCTGGCGTGGGCACTGTGACAACCTGATACTGCGTTTTATCCTCGTTGGATCCCTCGCTGTCCGACTCTATCGTGGGCTGCTGCTCCCGCATAATCTCCTTCATCTTCTCCATTTTCTCGGCCACCTCCTTGGCCATCTTGTACATGCGCATAAAGGCGGACATGCAGTCGTGCGGCGTATGCTTCTTGCAGCGCACAAACTCGCTCTCCAGCTGGCTTAGCACTTCCCGCGCCCGTTTGCTTCTCAGCTTGGAGTAGAGGCTGTGCAGATTGGCCTCCATGGCCACAGGATCGAGGTCGACGTCGAGGTCCAATCGTGGCAGCTCCCTTGCCGTGCGATGCTTCTTTTGCCATCGAAACTTGACCAGCAGGTTCTTCATGCGCTGCCTCTGGCTCTTGAGGTCGTTGACATCCTTGTTGATCACATCATCGTCCAGTAGCTTAAAGTGCAACGTCTGTGGGCTCATGATAAGGGAATCCTCTTCCTCGAACGGCTGATTGGCCATGCGCCGATGCTCGGCATTCAGTGCCTCAATCTGCTGGACACGATCCATCCTTTCCACCACAAGACCATGATAGATCAGGGAGAACAGTAAAGTGATGATGACCAGCACTGAGATGGCCACAATGCGTTTGGTTCCACTGCTACAGCAGCGACGGGGGTGTCGCAGCAGCCGGGTGGCCTCCAGCTCTACGGAATTGAATTATTTTCTTTAGATAATAGTTTATGTCTTGGCAGATTTCCCATTAAACATTTAATTGTACATTTAAGTACTTTTACGTATTTAATGTATGTTAACTACACAATTTTGTGCTCTTTTTTTATGGCTTTATTTTGGTTCAGAACTTTCCTCAGCTTGTTCAGCAGTTTCGCAATCATTTTTTTGGTTTTCGCAAAATGCTGATTCAAGTTCGAACTAAATGGGAACTGGTTGAAAAAAATTTAATGGAATTTTCAGAGCTGCAAAAATGTGCTAAGATGTAGGTGGAGAAAGCATAAAAAAGTAGCTTAAAAAATTATATTTTTTGTATAAGGTTTACATTTATTTTAAACTCGGGAAAAGCTATCTCCAAAGATTGTTTGTACTTTAAATTTTATAGATTTTATAATACTTTTTAAGTAATATTCCTTATTTAGTTACTTTTAAATGTTTAATTTAGGGAAAATCTGTTGTAAATATAATCCTTGAGTTAGGAACTTCAAGTTCTTTGAGGAACCGCACATACCATCCATGTTGTAATTCATTTTAATCCAAATTTCCTTCACTTTTCTCAGGCTTACTTAAGCTGGGAACATTTTCTTTTGCTGAAGAATTGCTTTTGCACACTTTTTTGTTTTTTTTTTATGATTTTCTTATATATATTTATATGTTTTGCACTTTGTTAAATCGTTGGGCCAACAAGGCTCTCGGGTTACCACAATTCACTCAAACAAAAATCGAAAAGACCGAATATGATATCCACAACGACAACGACGATTGAGAGACTTCCGCGCAATCCGCCCGGTGAACGGCAACTGAAGCCGCCGATGGCCAATCGCCGGGCTTATGTAGGCTTCCGGAAAGTGGATCACCTGTGTGGATCGACACACTTCCACCTGGACAGTGCTGCAGTTTTCTGCTACGTTTTGAACTTTACAGTTTTTTGGTTAATGAAAAATGGTGCGACAAGTGCGGCGGTCAGCTCAAAATGACCATCGAAAAAGTGCAAGTTGAAGGGGAAAGTGTGTTTAAGTCGTGGTGGGGCAACGAACCACCCACTCATGTCACTTGGGGTCGAGGCTGAGGCTAAAGCTAAGCAGGCCCAGACTCAGTTGTAGGTCGACACATTCGCCAGTTTCCCCAAATCATTTTTATACAAATTTCGTACAGCGCGGCCCAAAATATTTACATTTTTAGTTCAAAGTTTTAAAAGTCCGCAGAAAAAAAGGGGCTCGGTCTTCTGGTACGAGTTAACCGCCGGCAAAATATATAAACTACAAAAAAAATCACAAACGGGCACAAAAGCAAGCAAAAAACACATGAAGATTCCCTCAAGAAATTGTACAAAAAAAAAATATCGTTGTATCCAAATTTTACTATCAGACACAGTGTGAGTTGAAAAACGGACAAAGGCAGAGAGTATCTATATAATTGGTTTTGTGCCTTTTTGCAGAACTCAGTCACCAAAATTTGAAGCGCAAGCTAAGAAAGTTCTTGAATAGCATCAACTTCACTTCGATTTGCCGGTTTTCATTGGAGCATCGGAACCAAGGCAGGATCTAAGAAAGATCGGCTGCAAGGGAATGCACGGTACAGTCCTGAATTATCGGCTTATCCCAACCCAAAGGTAATCTCTTGTCAATTGGCTGCCGGAAAGTAAATATGATGTGGACCAGACTTGGTCTGCGCAGCATTACCAGGTCGCAAAGGTATGTTTTGAGTCTTTTCAGGAACTTAATTGCTTAACATATTAACCCCAATTCATAATTTAGATTATAAACAAGGTGTTAGGTATTATCTTATCACTTTAAGTTAGTAAATGTGGAGATATTAGTAATTTTTTAGTAATAACTAACGACAAGAGATAGCAAAATAATAGAACGCAAAGAAATCTACTTTAGAAACTGAATATCTAAAGAAATTGCAATGATCTTGAAACAATAAATAAATAAAAAGAGTAATCAATTTAGTGCTGAACAACTGAAAATGCTATATATTTCTTAGCTTAGCTTGAGTTTAAGGTTCGTTTAGTTAACAATTTGTTCGATAATAAGTACATATCGATGAGAGATTAAAGATTATATGAATATGAATACGTGAGATAAATCAAAAAAATCTAATAGCTGTCTTCTTGTCTTGTCTTAACCGTCAACTTGAGACGTCATTGAGGGGAAAAAAAAAGTACTAAAGGACTTACTTCATGTACAACTTTGGGTTTAAATATATACGCCGCGTTCTCAAACATCGTCCGCTCCGGGCGGTATCTTCTTGCTCGGAACTTGAGCCTCATAGAGTTCCTCCAGCAACTTGCGGAAAACCTCCGGACCAATATTATTGCTCACTCGCATCAGGACGAACCAATCGCCAAAGCTGCAGTTGTGCAGGGCCAGCTGCAGGTGGGATTTGGGCATGAAGCGAGCCCGGGCCCGCATCAACTGGAAGCGCATGCCCCCATGGAAAATGGTGGCCAGGCGGTACAGGAACTTGAGGGCCACCAAGGCAGCCATCAGAATGAACCAGATCCACAGGAAGGCAAAGATCTTCTCGTTCAGTATGTTAAGCGGCAGCAGGCACAGATTGTCGTATATGCTATCGGAGCCGCTGTCGCCGACCTTGTGCACCTCGCACTTGGCACACTTGGGAAAGACGCGCATGGTGATGTCGTTCCACTCGTCCAAATTGCCGTCATATAAGGCCACTAAGGCGCCCATGTAGCGCATCCAAAAGCCGCCGAAAAACACATCCAACAGGAGGATGTTGCCAATCTGCAAGGAGTAAAAAGAAAGCCCTGTTGTATTTTCAATCTCTTAATAAGCAGAAAAGTTACTCACGCTGATGAGCACATTGAGGACCTCGCAAAACACATAGCTCACAAAGTAGCGAAAGTGCGTTTCCTTGTAGTCGCTGGTGAAATAGTTCACCAGCACACGCAGATGGGCCTTGCTCTTGTCCTTGGATACCACCGCCTGGTGAAAGTCGGCGCACAAATGTTTCAGTCGGCCGCCTTCCCAGATCTTCCAGAGAAAAGCCGGCAAATAAAAGAGGAAAGACTCCAGCAGTAGCACCAGCACCACCCATTGATAGTAGCGAATGTAGCGACGATTTCCCGGCGGCACCGAGCGACCCACCACATCTGGAACAAGACACGGATGTAATTCCAGCTGGAAAGTCTGCTTTTTCTCCTTAAACTTACCCGGGTGGCACTGAATTTCGCCATTGAGCGATGGCGCCCTTGTAATATTGGACTGTACGTACGCCCCGTAGATCCAGCAGTAGGCCTGAAAGTAGTCTAAGTCGGCATTCTTCATGCACTGTATGGGATCGCCGAAATACTGCTTCGAGGAGAGCAGAAAAGTGCAGGCCAGGAGCAGGGCCACGGTGCACTTTGAGTGCAGCGTGAAAATGGCATCGTAAATGTGCACGGACTTGAACTGCAGATACTTTGACAGCGGCTTAACAGCTGTATACATATTTAAGGCGTTAATTTTTGTTACTTTATAGCTTAAAATAGTTATTTCGCGGAAGAGTGCAGATTTGTGGCGAGAAGAAAATTTTCCAAAAGCACGCGGCAAACCTAACGGTTGTTGGGTAGTAATGCCATCTCGTTTTCACTTAGGCCCGAGTAAGTTTAGAGCGGGACAACTATACTACGCTAGCAAGCGGGCTTTGCTTTCGGGCAGGTATGGCAACGATATCTCGAGTAGCGAGACTTATCGATGTATCGATATAGACACCGTTCAGCAGAGTTTCAAACCTGGCATTGCAAATTAAATCATTTGTTGACCTCTTTATAACACATGATTATTTTTTCAAGTTTCACACCCTTTAAATTAATCTGGCAACACAATGTCGTCTGGATCGATATAATATCGATATTAGTAGTATAACAATTTTCACACCTCCAGACCACACCACGTTTTTGTTTTTTTTTTGTTTACCTGCCGCGATTCAAGGAACTCACCTGGTTTTTGGCACTATTTCTTCACGGCAGCTTGCACGGAAAGCGCACGAGGATGAAGGAACAGCTGTCGGCGAAACAGCACGAGCGCAACGAGAAGAAGAAGAAGAAGCTGGCGGCGCTGGCCAATCTGATGGAGCTGAACGACCGCGACCGCTTGCATGAGGCGGAGATGGCCAAGAAACGTGACGCCGCGGAGGCGAATAAGGACGAGGCCAAGGCAGCGCCAGCGGAGCAGAGCAACAGCAACAACAGCAGCAACAACGACGACGATGGCTTTGTCACCGTTTCCAGCAAGCGAAAGCATCGCAATCGCCACACGATCCGGAACAGTCCGGAGAAGGAGGGGGCGGCCAACAACAAGGGCGGAGACCCCGACGAGCCCACGGCCAAGCGAAGTCGCGAGGATGTGGCAGCCGGCGGCGACAGTCTGCCCGCGGAGGAGATATGTATCCTCAGCCAGGAGCAGTACAAATCGCTGGCCGTGGAGCTGCGTCGTCGCAAGCGGCAGCTGGAGGACATGCCGGGCCTGCGGCTGAGGGAGATGGGACAGCGCGCCTCCCTGGAGACGCCCCAGCATGCGCGCACGCCCATCTTCCTCACCGACATCCAGCACCTGCTGATGTCGGCGCTCATCGGGCAGAAGAGCCCCTGCCGGCCGGATCGATGGTGCAGCGTCGAGAAGTGGCTCAGTCTGTCGCACAGCGTGGTGGTCATCCTGGAGGGCCTGTCCCTGTACCACTACCTGTCCAACGAGAGCCACTTCGAGGCCACGAACCGGATATTCAACACCAAGCTGGAGATGCTGCTGCCGCCACAGGACGAGGGTCAGATCATTGACGAGATTGCGCAGGTAAACTTGCTTCGAAGCCTTTTTAGCGAACTATTCTGATCCAATCTTGTGTTTCTCTTTAAGATTCCCCTTACCAATATCCAGGCAAAGCGGCTAATCGACGAGCACGGCTCCCTGGAGTCGGCCCTAGAGCTGAACAAAGACCCCACGATCTTCGTAAAGAACATTTTCCCCATCGGCGGCGGCTGCAAGGTAAAGGACTCCATCGCCGACCTCCATCCGGACGACAAGTTTCCGCGCACCAAGCTCCTGCTCTCCGCCCTCCAAATGGTCGACGAGGGCTACCCGATTCCCCTGTCCGGGGAGCTGCACAGTCGCTTCCGCAACTTCAAATTCACCAAGAAGTCGTACGAGCCGGTGACCAATCGCAGTCCCATGTTCGGCGTGGACTGCGAGATGTGCCGGACGGTGGCGGGAGTCAATGAGCTGACCCGCATCTCCATTGTGGACGAACAGTACAAGACGGTGTACGAGACGCTGGTGATGCCCGACAACCGCATCTCGGACTACCTCACGCAGTACTCGGGCATCACGGAGGACATCATGAAGAAGGTGACCAAGCGGCTGCCGCAAGTCCAGAACGAGGTGTCGATGCTGCTGCCCCCCGACGCCATTCTGGTGGGTCAGTCCCTCAACTCGGATCTGAACGCCATGCGGATGATGCATCCGTATGTGATCGATACCAGCGTGTGCTTCAACATCTCCGGCGTCCGGCGGCGCAAGAGCAAGCTGAAGCATTTGGCCCAGACCTTCCTCCAGGAGACGATCCAGGAGAACGAGGAGGGTCACGACTCCATCGAGGATTCGCGGGCCACGCTCAAGCTGGTCAAGACGAAGCTGGCCAACAGCATTGAGTTCGGCGACGAGATTCTCACGCAGCACAAGCGCTTGCAGGAGCTGGCCAACGCCTCCAGCGGCGACAACATCAGCAATAACCTCTTCGCCCACGTGGCCAAGCGAGACAAGCGGACGGCCATCGTGACGGTGGGAGATCTGCAGCCGCGTCTCAAGGAGGTCATCCAGCGGGCGGACGAGGCATCGCCCAAGGATCACAGCAAGGCGGTGCGGGTGCACGAGGTCGCCACGCCCAAGGAGGCGGTGCGCAAGGTGAACGAGATTGCCCTGGAGAACGCCCTGACCATTGCGAATCTGCGCGTGCCCGAGCAGGACTTTGTGCTGGAGAACGCGGAGCGGAATGCCGCGAAGTTGGACAGGATCATCGACCGGCTGTGGAACACGGTGGCCCACAACGGTCTCTTTCTCGTCCTCATGGGCGGCTCCGCGGAGTGCACCAAGGGCGTGGCCAAGATAGCCATCAAGCGGCTGAACGGATCGGAGCAGACCAGCGCGCCGATCGGAAGCTAAGACACGGACGACACATATTCCCTCCCCCCTGTTGTTATTTACCTCTCCGGGAGTCCGACTGCGTCCGACAGCTGAACCATGTCCGGCCTGTGGCCAGCCGGAGTCCCAAGGCGTAAACAAATTTGCCGTACATCCCCCTAGACCAGACAAGACGACGAGGCCCTTACCCCCCTCACCCACTCGGAACCTGCGCTCTACACGCACCGATGTATCATGAAGAAAAAATTCAAAATGGAAAAAAGTCACTAAAACCAATAAAAAATTTTAGAATTATTTTTTTCACATACAAATGCGATGCGTTGAAGTTTTTTAAGAGGGGTTTGTGGTTTGAGGGGTGGATGGAGAGATGTGTCAAATATGGAAAAGGGACAATAAATCTGCAAATTGAATTTAATATTTACAAAGTATTTTTTTAATTTTTTTACAATTTTAAAATCATTAAAATTGTAATTTAACAATTTTGAAAATTAGGAGTATGAAAATATGAGTAATTACAATTACAAAATATTTTATGTTGAACAAATTAAAAAGTATATTTTCTTATTTTTTACAATTAAAAATTTTATTGAAAATATGAGTAGATTTTTTTTTTTAATTATTTTACAAAATATTTTATGATGAACATTTAAAAAGAATTTTTTTCTGTTCATTTTTTACAATTTTAAACATTTCAATATACAATTTTATTGAAAATTTGAGTAGATTTTTCTTAAATATTTTACAAAATATTTTATTTTAATAGCAAATTGGAATATATACGAATTTTCGCATTCAAGCTAACATATGTCCCGAAGAAGACCTTAAATATATCAACTTTAGGTGCTTTAAATCTATATTTATTATATGTTTACTTTATAATAGATATATAATAAAAAAATATATATTCTTTTTAATATTTAAAATATAAATTAGTGTTTGTAAGTCTGAACCAACACAAGCTTTAATAGTTTTATTTAAAAAATATGACTGTTAGAAGGGTCATAAATATTTATTTATATATATAAAACTTAAATATTTTACAATGTGGTAATGGATGTCCCAAATATGGAATGGGACAATAAATCTGCAAACTGATATTAATATTTATAAAAATTCATTTTTTTTTTAGTTTTTTTCACATTTTTATTGAGTTTAAATCTTAAAATTTTTAAAATATGAGTTTATTTTTTTCTTAATTATTTTACAAAATATTTTATGATGCAAAAATTAGGGTTTTAAGAGCGATTTGGAATATATACAACTTTTGGCAGCCATATGGCCCCAAGAAGACCTTTAAAATATACCCTATAAATCTATATTTATTATATTTTTACTTTATAATAAATATATGATCAAAAATCATCTTTTTAATATTTTAAAAATAAATATAAATATATTTAATTAAAAAAAAAATAAATAAATTAGAAGTCTAAACTAACAAACTATATTTTTACTTTATAATAGATATATGATCAAAAATATAATAAATTAAATAAAAAATAAATAAATTAGAAGTCTAATAGCTTTTTCTATAATAGCTTCCCTATAAAATATAAATTAGAGTGTTAAAAGGGTGATAAAAATATATTAATAAGATTTTAATATTAGTAAATAAATATTTAAAAATGTATAAGCCTTTTTCTCTTACTACTTTAATTACTAAACCATTAATTTAATAGTTTAAAAGCGATTAAATATCAGACAACCCATCGACCATTGAAGTGTGAAAGTAATTACAAATTTCTCTCCCATTCCCATGATATTTCCCCGAAAAGAAAAAGAAAAACAAACACTTTCCACCAGAATTCCGAACGCTCCAGCTAGTTGGGATTTGACCTAGTTTCCGGCAGTTCGCATTGCCCGATATTTGTGGCCGCCCCTCGCTCTGCCCTGGCCCTGGCCAAGTGAGATGATAACAGCCATAAATTTCCTACCTCCCTCAATGCAGCGCTCCGTTGTCTAGGGCCCGAAACCGAAAAACGAATCCGAAACGGCATTGGGCCTCGCTCTCGGGAGTTGAGGAGTCGGGAGTCTCCGGAAAGGGAAAGTCCGGACGAGGCGCCTCGGACTCGGAGTGTGTGTGTTATCACACACTCTCGAAAATGTTGCGTCTGGCTGAGAGCACTCATACGACCTGTAGGTCGTTCTCCGCCAACCACTGCGCAGGTCGCAGCTGAGAATTTTCCCCCCCAACGTTGCCAGACAGCTGGTGTTTTCCACTCAACTTTAGGAGATATATATACATATATATTTCACAAAATATTTGTTACCAATCTCAGAGCTTCAGTACGAAGTTTTAACGATTAAAAATTAGGAACAAGGCTGCAAGAGGAAACTGGGAACAAGGAAGAGCTAAGAGCTGCCTAGAGCCTGGCCATGGACCTGTACAGTGGCAACGCCAGCCCGGGAAATTTGGTATGTTTTCCTGCTGTCTCTTTTGTGTGAGTGTGTGTGTGTTTCTTTTTTGGCTTTTCACTTGCCACTGTGCTCTCCTCACGAAATATTTTGTTGTATATACGCTTTTCGGCTCTCGAGCGGAGACGTTGTCGTTGTCGTTGGCTGCCTTCCCCAATTCCGTTTTGGCACGAGGCGCGCAAAACTCTCGGATCGGATCGGATCTCACGCGATATATATCCCAAGTTTGTCTATATATTTTTATGCGGAGGAGAGTCTAGAGCGAAAGATTTTGGCATAAACAAATTCGAGTTAAGCAAACATACAGAAACCGAAAAGCTTGCAGCGCCAAAAGTTCATTTAAATATTTAAGGAAAAACGGTTTTTGAAAGTTTGCTAATTCCAGAAATTAATGCCATAAACTAGGGTAAGTCTCGGGTGTGTGTAGTGTCGAGTGTGTTTGTAATTAATCAAAGAAATTCTGTATACAAAACGGAGGCAAGAAATTGGCCAACATAAATTGTGTATCCATGAAATATACACACCGACAGGGCCGAAAGCCGAAAGCCTGTTCAAAGGAAAGTTTTTCCGAGTGTGCCTCAGTGTGTGCGGGTGCAATTACGAGAGTGTGCCCCCTGTATGTGTGTGTGTGTGTGTGTGTGAGTGGGAAACTCGTTCACTGTGTCACTGTGTTCCATTGTATCATCATCATCAGCTGGGCATCCATCGCGCATACGCCGCATTGTCAATTGTAACGAGCGACCACGTCGCATACCCCCAGCAGCTTCGCCCTTGGCACCAACTGGTTGCCCCGATCCCGAGCCCAGAGCCCAGAGCCCCGACCCCCGACCCCGATCTTAATCCCCTCCAGCTGTACCTTGATATTGGCTATTGGCCTATGCCGAAGCCCATCCCCAAAAACTTTTTCTTTCCCTTGTCTGCAATTGCAAATTCTCGCTTCTTGCCTTTCTCTGTTTGCCCTTCGATGGTGCTGCCGCTGCTCCAGTTTCCATCAATCGCCGCCCCCACACACCCCCCCCCCCCCCCCCCCCCTCCCTTGGCTGTTTTCCCCGCCGAACATGGAACATGTTGCGTAGGGTTTTCCCTTTTTTTTCCCCACCACTTTTCCTACGTGCCAGGGAGGGTGAGTTTTTTTTCGCCTTTTCCGTTCCGTTTTCGTGTTTTGTTTGCCTTTCGGGTGGCGACGACGACGCTTTTGTTAGCCTCAAGTTCTGCTGCTGCCAAAATGGGAAAACCGAGTTGGAAATTAAATTTGTCACCTTTTGTTCGATGCAAGTCTATGTGGCAATTTTTTCTAGATTTTTTTTATTGACTCTTGGAGATGCTTCCTAAGTTTACCCAAGATGTTCTCGATGGAAGTTTGTAGAGGATTATTTTTATGATTATTTTACTACAAAGTTCATAGCGAATTTATCGGGGTTTCCCCTTATTTCTAGAAAATATTCTTGGTTTCACTTGAAAAGTCTTATCGGAGATTGCTCCTATGCTCTTATCTTTTTTCTGTTTGTCGATTAAATAATGTAGTAGTAAAGTATAAATTATTATAGTAACAAAATCTGGTTATAAATAATTTTTAAATTTAATTTGTAAGATATTCCGTGTTTCGGTTTCATAAGAAACAGTTCAGAAATCGTTTCTTATGAAACCGAAATACGGAATATCTTACAAATTAAATTTAAAAATTATTTAAAACCTGGAATATGAATATATATCACAAGAAATCAATAGAGAACTTGCTCTCAAAAAATATAGGCAATTAATTAAGTCTTTATAAAAATAAATATTCCATTTATGATTAATATATTGTATATTTATTCGTATTATTATTCTATATGATATTTAAAATATTATATACAAAACACAAAATATATCTCATGAATGAATATATGCGCCAGTCACTCAATTCTCACTAATTTTTGGCTAAAACTGGAAATTAGCCAAATTATTTTCGGGCATGAACCCCATGAGTTTCTTAGACAAAACCATATAGTATGTTGCTTTTCACTTGAATTTGTTTTTCATAAACTTGATCTATTTGATATGGATTTATAGTTTCCTGTGCAGTTAATTGTTTTGATGCTTCAGATGATCCAAACGTCAATCAGCATGCACTTACTTCCCTGTCTGTTGTTACACTTGGCCGCTGGCCAAAAGAGCCACCGACAATTTTGTCCGATTTTTCAGTCCCTGGATCTTTGCAGGGGATACATATGTATCTATGAGTAATGCAGTTTTTTTTCCCGGGGCCAAGTCGAAATAACAAATTCCATTTTATGTTGTTGTTTTCAATCCAAATGATGTCATTCTCCTCCGCGACTGTCCTGGCTCTATAACACACACCGTTGATACGGTTGATGTATGTGGGTGGTGTACACATGCTAGGGGGGCGGGAGTGGAGCCTATGGAAGGATGACTCAGTGGGAGGGATGGCTTGGAGGTGCCACAATGCCGCCGGGCTGTGCCAAATTGAATTACGCATCCGAACTATTGCAGTTGGGCGGCTTCTGGTCGGGAGTTCAAGCTCCACAAATCGCATTTGCCACAGCTCAAATTGCTCATCATTTACAGAGGCAACATATTTGTGATAAGAGTATGGTTTAATTTTATGGAAGGACATTTAATATATATATATATTATATATTATATTTAAGTTGGTCATTACTTGCAGTGGAAAGTATAGCTTTAGTTCATTTATCCTTTATTAGTAATTAAAAGGATGTTATATTGCCTGGAAATAGAGTTAGGAATATCGACTCTTCTCTTGAACTCTTTTTTTTTAATTTTATATGTTGATTTATAAATATATGAGTAGACTTTTTTATTAATTATTTTACAACATTTTTTATTTTAATAGCGATTTGGAATATATAAGAATTTTGGCATTCATTGGTTCTTAGGCCAACATATGACCCGAAAAAGACCTTATATATGCCCTTTATTGCCTTGAAATAGATTTAGGAATATGGACTTTTCTCTTGAACTCTTTTTTTTTAATTTTATATGATGCATAATTGATATAAATATATGCTGCATATATTTTTATTTTATTAAATTTTGTTTGGATGTAGGTAGAGTCTTTTAATTTTCATGTTATTTCCCATAGAACAGCACTTTAAGTACCTATAAATACTTGATAATTTTCTAGGTTTACTTTTTCAAAAAATACATATGGATATAATATATTTATTTATTAAAGATGGTTCATATGTGGCATATATTGCTTATATCCAAATTAAATAATAATATATTTCATTATTAAAGGTGGTATTTATATGTGGCATATATTATTTATATTTATATCCAAATTAAATATTTCTTAAGCAGATAAAATTAATATTTTAAATCTACAATACAAACTCCTTCCTTCCTAACTCTAGGACCTAAAATAATTCGATTTTCCCTTTCTTAACATTCTTTTAACTACATTTCAATTCCTCCATTCTGAATTTTTATTATTATTTCATAATCTACATTTTAATGCATATTTTCCCATTCTGAAATTTATTTCATTATCTACATTTCAATGCATATTTTTCCATTCTCAAAGTTTTTTCATAATCCCCTAGTACTGGCACTCTATTTAGCTCACGGTTCTTGTAATCTAATTTTAATAAACCACCTCATTAGGAGCGGGCTGCTCGGGCTGTGAACTTTTGCCTGCAACGTCTTTGGAATGTGGCAAGTGTTTTATTTTTGAACCACAAAAAATGCGGCAATTGCAAATGCAGGTGGAGTTTGGCTCCGGTTCAGGAAGCTAATACAAAAATGGGATGAGTTTTTTGGGTTCTGCCATCGGACTTTGTTTATTTGCAGTCTCGTTTCGTATTTTTGTTTGCTTTGAACTACGCACATTTCGCGCTGAAGCTGTGTGTTTACCGGCAGCCAACAATGTGAGTAATTATGCTAAATCCAACAAATTAAACACTTTTTACCGCCTCCCATTGGGTAAATATCGACACTCTGCTCCACTTTGTTATTGCTTTGAGTCTGCTAATTAAATTTTCCCTTATGAATGCAAATATTTGATTCGCTGCTGCGATCGCAAACGGGTTCCGGCGATTATGATCGTGATATCATGTTTGGGGGGCAAGTGCGGCGGCGGCTACAGTGGGGCCTCCTGTTCGGTCAGCCCAGTGTCAAGGTCGTTAGCGGAGTTCCAGTGCTAACTGTTGACAGTTTTTGCTGTTGTTCTGAGTCTCCAGTCTCCAGTCTCCAGTTTCAGGCTTATCTCGGTCTGGCTTCCGCTTTACATGTGTCAACCGGCGTCGGGGACTCATTAGCAGTCAACGCTGCTGCTCCAGTAGCAGCAGAAAAAAACATCATCACAACATGATAGTGCGGCCTTTGCCGCGAGGGGAGGTTGAGGAGTTGCAAATGGGAAAATTTCATTAGAAAAGGGAATGTATTCTACTTTTGAGGGATGTTTTTTTAGCTTCCACATTGGGAAAAGTATTTTGTATGTGTTATTTATAAAGTAAGAAAAATTTGTTAAATTAAGAAAAATATTCTACTCTACATTTTCTATTATATTTAATAATTTATTAAAAAAAAAATTATAAATTATAAATTTATTTAATTTTTATTTATTTTTTTTATTATAATATATGTATAAATTAAGAAAAATATTCTACTCTAAATTTCCTATCATATTTAAAATTTTTTTTTTTAATATATAAATTTATTTATTTTTTAATTATTTTTTTTTTATAATAAATATATATATTAAGAAAAATATTCTACTCTAAATTTCCTATCGTATTTAATAATTTATTAAAACAAATTATAAATTATTAATTTATTTTATAAATTATAAATTTATTAAAAAAAAAATTTTTTTATATAATAATATATTTTAATAATAAAAAAATAAAGAAATTAATAATTTATAATTTTTTTTAAATATATTATAATATATATATATATTTTATTTATTTATTAAAAATTTTCATGGTCTCTTATTTTATAAGCTACCCACGCTAACTGCTCAGCTATTTATTGACACTCATAAAGTTCACAAAATCAGCTTTAAGCAGGCATTTAAAATTCGATAAAAATATTTTTAGACATTAAAACATGCTTATCTAATCTGGATTTCAGTACTCATATACGTAGCACACCACAACTTCTGTGCCCGCCCTCGCTGCGCTGCATAAGTACTTGTGCACACAACAAACTAAGAGCCACACAACTCAAGCAGCCAGCCGAGCAGCAGCAGCTTTGCAGCTTTGTCCTGGCCTTGGCCGCTGATAATAACTGCTGTGTTCTCTTAAGCCCTTGTAGGGCTCATTGTTGCTATTATTACAAACAAACTACACAAACTACACACCACTGTGTACATCACACACTCTGCACATCACACACTCTGTACACTCTCCTTGTTCTCATTCGAATTTCATACTTTTTATTCAGCTCTCTGTCTTTTATTTGCATTGCTTATCAATAAGTCGAATTTCGTGGGCACACAAAGCGCCTGTGACAATTACAGTTGTCAAATATAACGCCACACCCACTCAAACACCCACTCGCACCCACCCACACACAAACACTCCCCCACCTAGGTACCTCCGAAAAAAGAAGAAAAGAAAAAAAAAGCAGCGTTAATTGCTTCATCCAACAGCAAAATCTTCCTCCAAGTGGCGATGATGCTCCCTTTAACTCTGTCACTCGCCACAAATTGATTTATTTGTCCACCGAATTGAGTTGATAATTCGAATAGCGAATGCTTAAATTTTAGGGAGGAAGGAAGGAGGTCAGGCAGGTCTTGCAGGGGGAGTCTAGGGTTCATTTCCGTTCGGCCTGCATTTTTTTTGGTTGCTTTTTTTTTCATTCTTTCAAGTTTTTGCAACTCTTAAGTAGCTGGAAATGCGGGCGGCTCTAACTTTCAGGGTTATTTTCATAGCTTTTAATTGTTTAATATGTTTTGAAAATTTTATTTTATTAAAGAAGTTTTTTGAGAACTTTAAACAAACTTAAGGAAGTCTTCCTTCTAGTTAAAAAATGTTTAAAAATCGTTTTTTTTTTATTTTTTTATATTTAAAATATTGATGATCTAAGGAATGTGCCATTTAAAGGGTTTTGTAAAATTCCTTTATGGGTAAACGAAGCCCGCTTCCATATGTTTCGACCATTTTTCCTTTCTTTAAACGCGTTTTTCCGAAAATCGCATTTTTTTAACTTTCTGGTATCACTTCTACCAGAAATTGTCATTGAATTGAACCAATTTTTTTCTATATTTCTATTAAACAATTCTCTATGCTTCTCCGAGTACGATTTTTAAAAAACTGTGTTGTTTAATTTTTACACCCTTCATTAGGTGAAAAAACATGGTTAAAAATTGAACTTTTTAAGTTTAGAGATGTACAAAAGTAATAAAAAAAAATTATCTCATTATCTTGTACAGTTTTCTAACAAATAATTTTTGAAAATAGGCTAAACTTTCGGCCTCTTAACTAGAAGACCCCTTAAAGCTTATTTGCAAGATTTTGTATTATTATTATTATTTATTATTTGCATTAAAACACAATGTGTAGCTTCCTAAATTGTTAATAAGCCACCAAAAATAATATAAAATATAATAATTAATTAGTTATATTTGTATTAATTAAACAAAGTTCTTTTGGAACCAAATAAAAATGATATAAAAAAAAAATGGTATAAAAAAGTTGATGATGATGAAATTGTAAAAAAAAAGCTTAGGAAATATTTTGAAAATTAACCTATCTAGAAATTCTTAAATATGCTATTTTTTCCTCAACGTAATCCTCATTATTATTTTAATTTTTTTCTGGCCCTGAAGTTGATGATGATGAAGTACCGAAATTGTAAAATAAACCCTAGGAAATATTTTGAAAATTTGACTTTTATTTCACTAAAAATTCTTAAATTTCTTATTTTTTTTTCAACATAATCCTCATTATTATTTTCATTTTTCTGGCCCTGTCTTGAAGCATTTTCCACTGCATTTCCCAGGCGATCGTGACGCATTCGCGACGAACAACCCCAGGCGTCGCTGCCTCGGCAGGCGTCGCCGTTGGCAGAATGTGACTGAAAAACAGAAAAAGCAGTCGATATTTCCAACTCGTGGAGTGCGGTTCGGCATTGTGCTAAAACTACGGAAACCACAGCCAATTAGTGTGATTTACAAGCCTAAGAAATACAAAATAATAAAAATATTACAACAATTATTCGTACGACGAATGTAAATCAAAAAAATCAAAGTAAAGACTCCTTTCGGTGACACTGCCAGTCCAGAAAATAATTCCCATTTAATCGCATTTGATTGATTGAGGGAACGCGATAAGCAGCGACCACAAATAAAGTGTAAGAAGTGCATGGAGTCAATGATATAATTTTGATAATTTAACAATTTGCGATAGGGGAAGCGGAGAGTGTGACACTGCCCGCTGTAAAGTTCAAGAACAAGGTCTGTTTTTTGAGGGTTTTTATATATATGAGACTCCCATGGAAATAAACCCAACCCACACCCACGATCCACACTCCACAATATTATATATAGAGCACGATAAACAAAAGGAAATCGGCTCATGACTCTGACTCTGACTCCAAGTGCTAATTCGCAGCCTGTGCTGTACATAAAACCCATCTTCTGGTTGCTGTGCAGATAACGCTTCGATCGGTGGAACAGCCATAAATTTATTTGCATACGATAATTTATTTATTGCACTATCACACACTATCACACACACACTGGGTTCGCTGTGTAAATATTTGAGTATATCGAGCGGCGTTACGGTCTCTCGCAGGAAGAGTCGTCAACACTTCAAGCTTCGTTCCGTCTTCTTCCTTACAACTGTTCAAATAATTGCCGTAGAATTTATTTTTATTTATTAATATTAAGTTTTTTTTTCTGTAGCTTTTTCTGCCCTGCTGTGGCACCGTCGCGAATTTGTTGTTCGCAATCTTTCTGTGCCACAATTAATTTTGTTTGCATTGTACTTAAGGCAATAACAAGAACAGGAACTATATATATATATCAAACTCTGCCGAAGGAGAACAAAGATCTTGGTTTTCCGTGGAAATTCTCAAGATATATAAGTGTTTATCTAGAAGGAAAGGGGAATTTATTTGATATGTAATCATAATAAATATGGATAACGCTAAGTTATTACTTCTTTCGAAGTAAATTTCTTTAGCTTTGCAGAGGCTTATATTTTCTTTACAAAATTAATATACAGATCATACAAAACCTTTATTACCTAATTTATTTTATATAGAGTCATACATTTTCTTTACATTTATAATATAAAATATACAAATACATAATATTTGTATTATTTATTGATACAAAACCTTCATTACCTAATTTATTTTATATATTTTCTTTAATCCTAGTCAAACATTATCTTCCCCTTCTTATAATTAATTTTCATGTAAGAAAACTTTTCACCTTCCATTGATGACAATTTTCTTATCTAATATTGGTCATAACAATGGCATATCGAAGTGATAATCTTATCATAAGCACACCCTTAACTGCTTCCTACTTTCATAAATCCCGTGATCGAATGTAGAAAACCGCTCAAGTCTCGTGATTATGAGTGTTAACCTAATGGAAGTTCATTTAAACAATTTCAAATAGAACAAAACATATGTGCAAATATTTTATTTTGCTATTTAGACTTGGTAGACTAATTCTGCAAATATTCTTATAAGGTCTCCGAGTCAGCAAATAACTAAATTTAAAGGCTTAATTCTACCTATTTAATATTCATACTTAAAAACTTAATTTATAAGCACAAATCACCCTATTTAAATATTCATGTGGCATCAATCAATTGCTTATTATGACTTAACTAAATTAAAATAAATTAAATTTATTTACTGTATTGATAAAGTACGCCTACACTTGTCACCTGTGATGAAGTAGCGCTTATGTGACTTATGAGCTGTTCCCCACTGGAATTTATTTGCAAAAGAGGGACTTCTCCTATCATTAACTGATATATACATATATATATATATTCAAGACTGGAATTATATACATCACGCGCAAAAATTCGGTAGTAGTAGTCGAAGTAGCACTGCACCCAATTTCGATACGGAACATGATTTATAGCCAACGATGATGGATGGCTGGCTGTAGTTTGGTGGCAATCAAACGATTGGGACATATGCTAACTGACCCCAAACCGAGCCTTCTGACCGGGCTAATTGGCAGCGATAGCACAGAGTACCGGCTAATTTATTGTCGAGTACGAAAAATCAGCGATTAAAGCCTGTTTAGCACAAACACTAAACGATTTATGTTCCTGAAGTGTTCCCCATTGACTGATAAGCGGCAATGAATCGATCATTAGGGCGGGGAAAGTACTTACAACGTCTAATAATATTGCAGCTATAGATTTCTGAGCGTGGCGAAATCGGGCCTACGGCTATGACTAACTCTGGTCACTGTCGAGGAGGGTCGTAAATAAATATCCACTCAATAGTTGAGATAAAAAATGTATTTCCCTCGGAGGGAAGGTGTTGGGTATAAAATGAACAAAATAATGCGACAAAGTCTTCAATCTGTCATTCGGTGTTCAATGGAGAGACTTGTTGTGGCTTTTGGTTTGCTACAAGAAGGTTTTAATAAAGAGAAAATTAAAATTTGAAAGTTTAATCTAAAAAATATAGAAGAAGACTTTAAAGTTTAAAGGGAATATTTAAATAGTAATACAAGGTCAGTATTGGGGATTTTACGGTTAAGTTCAAGGTTTTTAATGATTAAAATTAAGAAAATAATTTGTTTTTAGATGAGTTCAAGGTTTTTAATGATTAAAATTAAGAAAATAATTTGTTTTTAGATGAGTTCAAGGTTTTTAAAGATTAAAATTAAGAAAATAGTTTGTTTTTAGATGAGTTCAAGGTTTTTAATGATTAAAATTAAGAAAATAATTTGTTTTCAGATGAGTTCAAGCTTTTTAATGATTAAAATTAGGAAAATTATTTGTTTTCAGATGAGTTCAAGGTTTTTTATGATTAAAATTAGGAAAATTATTTGTTTTCTTTAATTAATTTGGAATTCTCATATTATTTAAATGTTTTCAAACCAAAAGACACCAATTAAAATCCCAAAAACTCATTCCCCTTTCCTTGCAGTTCCCCAGCAAAATCACTGCCTTCCAGGATACCAATAGCCCAGAGCCACGGCCCGGCAACAAGTATCGTCCGCGACGCCTTGACTCCCATTTGGAGGAGCAGCTGACCAAGGAGAAGCGCGTCACCAAGTTCCCGCTGGTCGGGGCTCTCGTCCACAAGGCACTGCGGCGTCGGGAGAGGGAGAAGGATACGTTGCCAGATCTTCAGCCAGAGCAACCCAGCTCCAGTTACTGCAGCAGCAACAACAACAACGAGAAGAGAGAGCTGGACAGGATGGTGCTGCCATTCGGACTCGGCCCCGATGGCCACCATGTGGATGCCATTCAGAGTGCACCGGCGCCCAGTGCTCCCCCAGCTCACTTGATGCCGCCACCATATTCCCGCGGCCAGACCACCATTTACACGGGAGTGCCCATCATTGTGAATCCGTACATCGATTTCATTGTGGTCAACGGGGACGATCGGTACATGATCCGTTGCGAGCGGAAATCGGTGCTGGAGCGGAGCGTGGAGCTGGCCAAGCTGATACATGCCGGTCCCAATAGCGGCCGGAAGAGCGACAATCACTTTCAGATACTCAACGTGGACAAGAACGACTTTGAGCTGATCGTGCGCTACATGGAGAAGCACTTTATACCCTATCGCGACCACAAGCACCTCCTCAAGATCCTCGAGCTCTCCGATCGCTTCAATGTGCCCGATCTGGTGAGTGTCGATCGGTCGAGACTGAAGTATATAGAATTTATATAAGTCATGAGCTCTTAACCCTTCTACCACTTCTTACTAAACTCATTCCCATTCTAAATCATCTTCTTCCAGATAATCTATTGCATTCGCGAACTTGATCTCCGAATCTCCAGTGCCACCGCTTTGGACATCTTCAAGGCTTTGTGGTTCTACCAGGGCATTGCCCTGACCAATCAGCATCAGACGGTGATCACCACACAGGAGACGGGCCAACAGCTGGCCAGGAAGCAGGCCTCCAAGGCAAAGGCGGCGGCCAAGGCCAAGGCGGCGGCGGCGGCGGCGGCCTCAGAGAATGGCGCCGATGCCGGCGACGGGGCCCAGGTGAACCTCATTCCGAATCCCAATCCCTTTACCACCGAGGACTATGGCGTGGCCCTGCTGCACAATACGCTCCAGCTGATCGACATGCACGCCGAGCTGCATCTCTCCATGCCCGAGATGAGTGAGCTGCGCTTCGAGGAGCTGGAGACGCTGGTCAAGCGGGACACCTTGCAGCTGCGCTCGGAGGTCACGCTCTTCGAGTGCCTGGCCACGTGGAGCTTGGCCGAGTGCAGCCGCAAGAACATTGATGCCACGCCGGAGAACCGACGCACGGTTCTCGGTCCGCTCTGCCTCACGCCAAGGTATCTGAGGATGACAGCGGAGGAGTTCCGCAGCTGCTGCTCCCGCATCGAGCTGCTGCCGCCCACGGAGATCAAGCTCATTAGCGATGCCCTCGAGGGTGAGTCATTAATTGGAAGACTTCTAAGTCTTGGCCATGAAAGTTTCCTGAAGAGTCTCAGCGGGATGTCATTTGTTTGGGAGCAGGAGAGTCTCAGAGGGAGGAATCTTAACAATACTAGAATTTTAGCTCTTATTTATTATTATTTATTTATTATTTTTCCAGGCTCTTTTGTATTGTTTACCAAAATTTCAAGTTTTATTCAGGAGACCAACATGTCGTATACGTAATCTAAAGTTAATAGGGGTTAACACTTCAAAATTATTTATTGAAGCTCTTAAAGTGCAGTCATTTTTTAAGAAATGTATTTTCTGATTGAGTTTTTTTTATTTTTATTTTATTACGAGAAGTGGTTGTTCTTTCTCAAGTTGTTTTAATATCTAGAGCTCATAAAGCTTTTAAGATATGGCGCCTCGGTAGCGATAAGCGCATTAAAATGGCTTTGATTGTACTTGCAACCAGAAAATATTAAAGGGTTATCAGGAAAATTAAACACAATTAAGATTATTTTGTTGTAAATATATATTATAAAGTTTTGTGGCAGAAAATATTATATATAGAAATAATATATATAGAAAATAAATATATATAATAAAGTGTTGTGTCAGGAAAATAATATTGGAACCAGAAAATATTAAAGGGTTATCAGGAAAATTAAACAAAATTAAGATTATTTTGTTGTAAATATATAAAATAATGTTTTGTGGCAGGAAAATAATATTGGAACCAGAAAATATTATAGGGTTTTCAGGAAAATATCCCACAATTAAGATTATTTTGTTTTAAATATATAAAATAAGGTTTTGAGGCAGGAAAATAATATTGGAAGTAAATATAAAAATACTGCGAATTTTATAATATTTCTGAGATTTAGGAAAGGGTATCACAGATTCATTAAACCACTTTTAAATGTTCTTATTAAAAGATAGTATTTTCTTCTAATCTCTTAATCAACAATTAGTTACTTTAATGATCTTAAAATTGGTTAGACAATTAAAGTAATATTTTTCCATTACAGGCAAAAAGCTCAAGAACCTCACCGATCAGCAGGCGGAGCTCCTGGAGAAATTCCGCCAGCCGCGGGCCGAGTACGCCCGTATGCCCGTGCACCTGAGCGACCGGAGCAGCCCCAAGAACTATCCCAAGAAGATGCGGCTGGCCCACGAGGGACTCTCCACGGAGGAGGGCTGCTGGGAGAGGGTGGGCATGAATTGCCTGCGCGTCTTTGTCTGCATATTCGACTGATCCGAGCAGTCCGACGAGGAGGAGGAGGAGGACGACGACGACGACGATGAGGATGACGATGACGATGAGGATGAGGATGAGGACGAGGAGGATGGGCAAGAGGCTGACCAGGACGGAGTCAGAGTTGGGGACCCCACATAGACTTGTTGCATTAAACGAATATTAGCGCTTATGAATTACTTATACCTAGAGTTAATGATTACGTTAGTCTTATGGGGACAAGTGCTGGCCAAACTGTGGCAGTGATTTTATAGCAGCCGTTTCTAACAGTACTATTATATATAGTGTTATTTATATATCGGATATATACGGATCGATTGGGTTTTTGTATTTACTCGCTAGTCAAATGGAAACAATGGAAATACCAAAACTTTTATACAACTTTATGCAACGTTTTGTAGCTGGACTCAAAATACAAAATAAAACTACAAAAAATATAGATAAAAATAAAGGGAAAAACTACCAAAAAAATAAAAAAACATAAACTAATTACAAAACTTAGGAAATTACAGCATACACACAATACACACAAAGTACATCAAGTTAATCAACACACAAAAAAGTATAGTGCAAATCGTATTTGGGCCCGGCCATAGCTAAAATCATGACTATTATTAATTAATTAATTAACTATGAATTACTATTAATTGTTTACTTTTAACTGTTGTCAGTCAGAAAATATATATATAGACGAGGTATATGAGCAAGTGCATTGAAATCAGAACTATATATGTTGCCGTTACTCGGTTCTTGGCTTTAACTCCTGCATATAACGAAGTGCTATATATACCGCCATAAATCGCATAAATAACAATAACAATCAGATTAGCATTAATCATAGCGAATGTACGTATGTAAGCCCACACACACCACCCACAAACACACACACACACAAATTGTTAACAGATTTATGCATTTTATTAGTTAATGTCTAGGACACAAGGCCTGTCTTAGTTGGCATAGATTTTTCAGCTGCCTAGGAAAACTCAAAGGGCGGAATATCAATGAGATGGAAAAAAAAGAGCATCTTAACAAGAGAAAAACATTCAACCAAAAAAAGTAGTTAAACAATTAATAAAGATGTACACAATTTTTAAAAAATATAAAATTGTTGTTTTTTGGTATGCAACGGGAAAGGTAAGAAATATTTGAGTATTAAAATAAATCAAATTAGTGACTGAAATAAAATTATTTATGAAAATACTATTGCAGAGAGGTAGATCAAATTTATTTTAATAAATTCACCACATTTGTGGCTTCAAAATTCTAAAATGTGTGAAAAATTCAACAAATAGTTATTTTTTTATATTTTATCTCTACGTTATTTGCCTTTAAAAATTTGTTTACTCAATCAAATTAAATTTTACAATGTCAAAACATGGTAAACACTTTAAATCTAACTTTAAAATTAATTTAAAAATATTAAAAAAAAGGTAAAAAATTTTAAATGCACCCCAAACTAGTGACGAAAGCCACCCTACAAGTTTCACAAAATTTCCCTGCAAACCTTAGCCTGGTTTTCAACCCTGACCAAGCTTTTTTCAATCGTAACTTGGCCAAGTGTGAGAAGTAGGGGAAATTTCTCAACTTGCCAAGTGTAGAATTTTTTGAAGTGACGAAAAGTCGCTGTAACATGTTTTCTCGAAGAAAAACAAATCTATTACAGAACTTTTGTATGAAAAGGAGCCGGCGCTGGCCATTTCCCGAAGGGTTCTTTGTTTTTAATTCAAGTTTTTACTAAAAATAAACACGCCCACGCCAGAGCCAGCCTTCTGCTCCTTCCCTCAACCCTTGTCAACTTCAGTGGCATTCCCAATCCCGGTCCCTTTTTCTGACAACTCCTCACCGGCTAAGCTGACCAAGTCTAGACTCAGGAACTCCTCCTTCGACTCCCTTTGCCAAATCCTGGCTGAAAACCACAGGGACACCCGCACGTACTGCTCTTACTAGAACATTATCGTTGCAAGCTCGCCGCAAATGCACTCAACCAAGTCCATGGGGGTTCCCCCGCTCTAATTCTCCGCCAGCAGCTCGTCCGTATGTGCATACTAATGCCAAATAATAACAACAAGGACTCGGCCAGGACCCACTCCCACTCCACCAGCTGCAGAATTTATGATTTTATTTCACGCTTGCTTTTCATTAACATTCCGCTTTTGGTCGGGTTTTTTTCGGGTTCAGGTTCGGGGGGGTCTGGTTCTTTTTTTTTTGTTCCCTGTCCAAAAATTACAAGTTCTTTTTTTCCAGCTGCCGGGTAATTCCCTTGGCTGACGGCTCGCCTGTCCGACGCTTGTTAACCTTTAGCTAGTTGCGTTCTCCTTTGCCGCTTTTTTCCGCTTGCATCTTCGTTTGCCACTAATTTTTGCACACACACACAGACAGGCACAGAGATGATAGCGGGGGATGGGGATTGGGGCGTACACAAGGCCGGGGGCGTGGCTTGGTCCAGAGTGAAATCCCCCCACAAAAGTTATGCAGCAGTCGCCGTGAAGCAGCAGGCAACATGGAACATGTAGCATTGCCACAAATTTATTTTTTTTATTACAGAGGGAAAAATATAAATTTAAAAATTAAAAAAAAAAAGATAAGAAGGCAGTTAAGAGTATAAAAATATTAATATTATATTTATACAATAAATAAATAGGGCTTTAAGTTAAAAGCAATTTTAAATAGACTTTTTTTTAGATGAAAATAATAAGATTTACCCTTTAAAAATTATTAAAATTTCATAAAAGCAAGCCAACTGTTTTTATAAATTAATTTTTTTATTACACGGGGAAAAATATTAATATAAAAATTATTAAAAAACCTAAGAAGCCAGTAAATAGTATAAAAATATTAATATTTTATTCATACAATAAATAAGTATTGCTTTATTTTGGAAACCAAGTTAAAAACCCTTTTGAAAAGACTTATTAAATCATTAATTATACCCTTTAAAAATGATTAAACTTAAAAAAAAAGCAAGTTATCTATTTTTATAAATTTAATTTGTGAATATTTATAAATTTCTCAATCTCTTTAAACTCTCTCTTCATTATTTCTGTATCTCTAAGTGCAAAAAATATCTAGCAAAAACCGAAAAAAAGTAGACAGGAACTGCTGCACTGCCCGCAGCCAGTCGTCGGCCTTTTGGCAGCCACTGTGCTGACCGCACATATAATTATTTCATATATGAAACATGAGTGCGCGTTCCCAGTCCACCAAAGCTCTCAAGGCATTTTTCGTCTGTATTTTTTTTTGCCACGGAAATCAGCAAAAGTGAATTAGTGCAGAGCAGGAGCTGAGCCTGCATTGCAGTCTCTGACCGACCGGCCACCTAATGAAAATTGTTGTGAAATAAATCATTTTAAATAATTTCCATCCAGCCAGGCTCCTCTACGGGAACGTGGCACCATGAACGTGAATGTGTGTGGCTGGTTTGGCAAAGTTTAAATTGAAATGAAAGCCAAGTAGCTGCAATGGACTTTGCACTTTGCCTGTTACTTCAGCCGTGGCTAACTTTTTTGCAGCTTGCTAAATTGCGCTAACTGACCAAAGCGGAAGTTTCAATTACATCTACACACACACACACCCTTGCCCCAGCCTGTCCACAGCTGTAGCAGCAGCATTGACCTACACTGCGTATGCGTGCTCTTATATGACGCATACGCCCCGTGAGCCCCCCGAAAAACTCCCGCAGCAGGCAAGGCCACAAATCTGTGTTAGACCCCCGAAAAAAGCTGCAATTTGGGGAGGAGTGGGAGTTAGACTGTGTGGAACATAGTTGGTGCACCAAATTATAGCCAAAAGTTGGCACATTACTTGCAGCAACTGACATTTTGTTGTATACCTTGTAGTTAATACCTCTTAATGCTGAGTACTTTATTAGATTAATTAGTTAGACAGCTAGAAAATAAAGAAATGTTAATTATTTATGGCCTAAAAATATTTATTAATTTCAGAAAATTTAGTTAGTGGCTTTAATTCCCCTTAATTTTTGCTTTATCTTTAAAACTGCTCAACATTTTAAGCCAGGATTCCTAAGAGGTTTTTATGTATTTTGTTTACATTAAATATTCATTTCCAAGACAGTTGATTTTGTGTGAAAATAATTTTGTTTTTGCCACTTAAGCTATTATTTATTAAACTTGAACTGCATTTAAATTCTTTGCATCTTAAAAAGCTTAAACTATTAGTTATTTTATTCAAAAATCTCATACCCTGCACTGACAGACAGACTGACTTACTGACAGTCGCCTTCGGGTATTGTAAAGTCCGCCAAAGTGCCGCAAGGACTAGAGCTAACCGGCAGGACCTACAACCGAGTGAACCTAAAACGGATATTACTTTATCAAGCGGCATAAAAAATGAGCCCGCGTAGATGCGAAGGGGCAGTCAAAAAAATACAAAAAAAATAAAGAAACCCCAACGAACGAACGGAAGCAATCAGCGAAATTTATTGTAGAGTCTCCTTTTTGGCGTAACTGATGAAGTGAGAAACTGAAAGACAGGCGAGGCCAACTCGCGGCAGCCAATACAAATTACGGGGGGGTGGTGGTGGTAGGCGACAGCTGCTGCCCCACTCTGCTGCTGCTGCTTTTCCTTAACCTTAGCCACCACCCACCCACCCAAGGCCACCCATAAGCTAAAGCCCCACCTCCTTGTTGCCGCCAGGAACATCAGTTCGTTCGCATTCGCGGCGTGCTGCTTTTTATTGCCTTCTTTCTGTGCTTTTAACGGAGGCAAACGCCTAAATATAAAACCAGTTGGGAGTCTACTTATATAGCGCTTACAACGACACCGACAATTACACTGGGAAAATAACTATATAAGAATAAAGGGTGTCGAAAATTTTAGAAACAATTTAATCAAGATTTTTAGTTACTTTTGGGGTTAAGAAAAAAATTTTCTGTTGGACAACCTTTGGAGTTCTTTGAAATCATTAACTTTTAGCTAAAAATTATGTTTAAAGTGGTTTCTGGCATTATTTTTCAAGGATTTCTAAGTCTATTCACTTAATTTTTTTATTCTGGAAAAATATCTATATCAGACAAAAGGGTGTCGAAAATTTTAAGAACAATTTAACGAAGATTTTTATTTACTTTTGGGATTTAAAAAATTGTTTTACGGTTAGACACCCTTTGGAGTACTTTGAAATCATAAACTTTTAGCTAAAAATTATGTTTAAAGATGTTCTGGAATTATTTTTCAAGGATTTTTAAGTAGATTTAGCTGATTTTTTATTGAATTTTTGGTTGTTTTATATATGATTTTTATTGATTTTTTTTATGCATAATATAAATATTTTTTCAAAAGTCTTGGAACGGTTTTATTCATTTATATTTTAGCTGTTACAAATTTTAAATAATCAAACTTAGTTACATATTTTTCTCAAATGTTTATTTGTTTTATTCAATTTTCCTCAGTGCACATTCCACTGCACACCAATGCCGCCACACAGACACAGCGATTTGAATGCAAATGTTGCAGCCGGAAATGAAACCGACAATGCCACTTATTTATCTTTGTACTTGCGGCTTTGATTTTGTTGCGGCTTTAAGTAGTCCCTGTCCCTGTCCCTAGTCCCTAGTCCCACTCCCTAGTCCTCGCTATTTGCATTGTTTTTGTGCTATTTCCCTTTTTCGCCGTATTTAATTAAACGCTTTAACTCTGTTGACTTAGGCGGTCGCATAAATTGTAATTTATAATTAAACATCGAAAGGGAAGAGCTACAAAAAAAACGCTGAAATAAAGCCAATTAAAATTTATAGACGTTTGCATTAAATAATTGCATCAAAGCAAGTTTGTTTGCGAGCTTATTAAATATAAAAAAAAAAACGGAAGGAAATCGCTCCAAAGATGACTTTTCCGCGTTCCTTTCAATATCCCCGACGAGAGTCGTGAAAATCGCAAGTCATAAATGTTAAAATGGTGGAAATGGCAAGGCAATGGATGAAGCTAAACAGCAAAATAACCATAATGCAAGCGAAGGAAAGGAGGAAGAAAAATAGCGAAAAAAATATTCATTGATTTTCTTAATTAAAAAATTTTACCATTAACTTTTATGTTTATTGACTTGGCCCCTAATCGCAGTTTTTGCCGTTAAAACTGTAAAGGTTAAGACGGAAGTTGATGCTGCACGGGAAGAAAATGGTGAGTGATGTGGATGTGTTTTATATGTTATTTTATATTATTCTTTTTGTATATTTTAATATATTTTCTTCCCTAATTTTTCATTTAAATATGCATTATTATTTGGTTTTAAAAAAAATAAAAGTAAAATTAAGGAAAAAAAGATACTTGTAAAGTTCTCTCTGCATTTTGGATGCTGATTACATCACTGCCAAGGTCACAAACCAAGCTTCTTACTTTTTCTTCATTAGATCTTTTTTACAATACATTTCCTTACAATTTTCCTTATTTTCTTAGTGTGACCATGCTGCTGGTCCTCTTCCTAGCACTTCCTGTGCGCATTATAAACTAATTACAGATTATGACGGAATCGCATGCCTCGACAATATGGGGCGTGGCCTGGAGTTCCTTCAGCTGCCTTTATCTTCGGCTCACTTAAGTTTGTTTTGAAAATTAAAGTCTGTTAATGAGATTGCAGAGTCGGCGTAATGCCTGGTAATGGCGCGTAATTGACAACGTAATGAGATTTGTTAAAAGGATTGTGTTTCGTCCTCCCGGAAAAACAATTCGTAATTCGTAATTACCAAAACTAAAAAACACGAAGGCCCAAAGCCCAGCCGAGCTGTTGTTGTTATCAATTATGCAGGCCCAAAAACGCAAAGGCATAACGTAAACAAACATTTAACCAGCGAGGAGGAAGGCGACGAAGTCGCCGTGCAAGTTGGCCAAAAAATGCAGTAGGTCAGTTACAGTTACCATTACAGCATCCGGCTCTCGTTTCCACCCTCCGAGAGAGAGAGCGAGCAACTCTCGCCGCTTTGCAGACTCGTGAGAGACTCTCTCGCTTCGACTTTGGTTTTTAGTACAAAGAGCACAGCATCCACGTCGGCTTTTTCCTCTCCCAGTAATGCGGGCCACAAAGCTACAATGTGGTCCTGTGGCCTGACGTTACCCGGAGCATCGGCTCAGGAGCTCGTATTACTGGCCCAGCTTAGGCGTTCTTTAGTGCTGATTACAACGCGTGGCCGTTTGGTTCCAGTGAGCGGATGAAAATCGAGGGGTTTTTCCTAGGAAAAAAGCAAGACGAGGCGGCAGAGGAAAAGCTAATATAACGGTGTTAAAGTCCAGTTCGAGTGTGAATTAAAGTGAGATTTCGAGGGAGTCCTTACAAAGATATAAAAAAAGATTCCAAAACTACACAAGTTAATAAATAATTTAACAAAAATGTAAAAACATTTGTTTAATCGAAACAGAAGCCAAAGGAATACGACTCAAGCTTAAGCTGGAATGGATTTTTCTATAGAAAAATAGTAAAATTTTAAAGAAAAATATAAAATAAAGTTGTTTATCAAACTAAGCAATCGAATCTAGCTTACAAAGTTAATTCGGAATCATAAAATAAATTAGTGAAATTAATCAAAGTTATCTAAGTCCAAAACAAAACATACAAAACCCCTTGAAACTGCCAATAAATAAATCAAAAAGCGTTTTAAATAAATTATAAAGAACTAAGGCCAAAGTAAGCTACATAAAATAAAAAAACATTAAATACAATAATCAAAGTTTTGCCATAAACTTCCCTGTATCAAACTCATATAAAGTTATTTGGGAAAAAACTCCAATAAAATTAACAAAAGCAAAAAGCAAATAAAGTTTAATAAAGTGAGATCTTTTTTGCGCGTAATGGCGAATCCAATTTAACCAACAAATACACTCCATTGTGCTCGAGACTCGCAACTTGGCGAAATTGTTGCAACAAACTACAAGCTGCAAAATGCATTCGAGGCTAAAATTCCTGGCATATTTACATTTAATATGCGCCAGCAGCATTTTCTGCCCGGAATTCAGTGTCGCCCAGCAGCAGCAGCAGCAGCAACAACAGGCGTCATCGTTAACCGAGAAAATACCATTAGGTGAGTCTCCAAAAGGAGCCAAGGGATCCAGGTCTTCCTTGCACTTGTAGCTGGGATTTGGCCACAATGTGCTCCTGGCTTCCTGCTTGCCTCATCCCGCCGAGTCCTGTAAGTGTGTGTGTGGCAGATTCCGGGTTGGTCTTCCTCAGGTTCCTGTATAACCTTCCTATTCCCATCTCATGGCTCGTTTGGGGAAATTGGGTATGGCTGATGCCCGGCGATTATCCCTGACCTGTCCTCGCTGCACTCGAGCATGCTAGTCCTCCGTTGTGCAAGTTATTCCCCAATATTCTTCACACGTCCAACGAATATAAACCGAGATTGTTTTTCAGCTTTCTAAAGCTTGGTGATAATTGAAATATCCCTGAACAGGGGCTTATGATTGTGGTTCTTTAACTTTAGTGGGTATTATGACAGACAAGTGTCTTAAAATTCGTGTAATAAGTATTACGTTTTTCCTTTCGGATAATTTTATTTAGAAGCAAGCATTACCTTTGGATATAAACTTAGTTATAAGAAAAAGTAAAGGAGTTTATGTTTTTATTTAAATTAGACTGCAGATGTTGACTTTAAGTATTTGTTTTGTAGAACAAAAAATAGCTATAAGTATTTTTGTATATTTCCCTTTACAAAATTGTATTAAACGCCTTGTTTAATTGCTAACTTTGACACTTATTTGTATATATATATATTCCTATATTTATTTTACATCTTTAAGTATATTCTTATCCCTAAGAAAACTGCTTTCTCCTTTTTCTCTTCCATTTTTATTACCCAATTCCTTAGAGAGCCCCTTCACTTATATTTCATATATGCATCTTCTTTAAATATTAAATTTCCTCATTTCCTAAATTCACGATTTGGCGTCGAAAGTCCCTCGAAGAACTTGCCTAGGCAGCACCGCATTTTATTTTACGCTCTCACCTGCCACCTCTATTTTTTTCTCCCTTTTTTTATTGCACGATGGCGCTTCAGTCATTGCACCTGCAGTCTTTTTGGCTCCCTGCACACCGCCATGGAGCGTACTATATGTACTTTTATATATATATATATATATATATCTGCTTGGTGGCTGCTAATGTGACAGTCATGCTGACTGGCTTGCACTCAAATCCAGGCGATGGTGTGTTACCTGTGCTACCTGTTCAGGTGCCATGCAAAAGCGCAGCACAAAATTGCTGCATCAACACTTCGTTTGCGCTTTTTGTTGTTGCTTGTCGGGGCGGCCTGTCTAGATGGTGTGTGTGGGTGTGGGTGTAGGCACTGAGAGAAAAGTATTATAGTTACTGAGGTGCTAAATTAGCTGAGAATGTTTTATGATTTATATATGAAAAGGTGTTTAGATACATCCTATATTTTTTCCTTTTCAAAGTGTATCTAAATATGTTTTTAATTATTTATTAATGAAGCTCTTGTTTAATTTTGTCTCATGTAAATATTAAAGAAGTGTGTAAAAGTATGCTATGATATTTAGTTTACTGAGGCCCTAAAGTAGCTAAAAATGTCTTATGATTTATATATGAAAAGGTGTTTAGATACATCTTTTAGATACATATTTTCTCGTGTTTAAATTGTATGTAAATAATAATTTTTAAATCATTTATTAGTTAAACTTTTGTTTAACTTTGTTTCTTGTAAATATTAAGGGACTGTCTAAAAGTATGCTATGATATTTGTTTCCATTTTATAAGAAGATGCCAAATATCGTGCGTCTTTACCACCTAGAAAATCTTTTCTTTGTTAAGTTATTTAAATACTTTCGTTAAAAAATAATTAAAATTATTAAAAATTATTAAGGATCCCCCTCATTTCTTGCTGTGCATTGTTGATGTCTGTGTGTGCAGTGGCAGTGGCCCAGGTACCCGTGTGGGCGTGACATTATGCTATCATTTGTGTACATATTTGCACTGTGCGCTTTTTCGTTTAATATTAACAGGACCGTGTCAAAAGCTGCCTAAATACTTAACGAAGCAAAAATATTCCCCCTTAGCTAACCCCCGACTGTTCTTAACCCCTCTTAACCCCCCCTTCCTCCGCTCTCTGTTGCAGGTGCGATCTTCGAGCAGGGAACGGACGACGTGCAATCAGCCTTTAAATATGCAATGCTCAATCACAACCTGAATGTTAGCTCCCGGCGCTTCGAGCTGCAGGCGTACGTCGATGTCATCAATACGGCGGATGCATTCAAATTATCCCGCCTGAGTATGTGTTGTTATCATCAGGAAAAGTCCCTAACAAACCCCCATTACACCAGAGACACGGTTCCCCCCCCATTAATTATGCGCATTTTTTATTGAAAATTGGTTTTACTTCACGTCTCCTCTACTCCACTACACTCAAAGCTGCAATTTAATTGTGCGCCGTTACACTCTGCTCCCGACCTAGACACTGTCTCCGCCAAGCATTTTCCATTTTTCCCACACTCCCGCACTCCTCACCCACCCCCCTCTCTAGAGAGAAGAGAATACAAAAACGAATTTATTACTGTAACCTCCAGTTTGCAATCAATTCTCGCGCGGAGTCTACTCGATGCTGGGCGCCGTGTCGCCGGACTCCTTTGACACATTGCACTCCTACTCGAATACGTTCCAAATGCCATTTGTGACGCCCTGGTTCCCCGAGAAGGTAAGTGTGGAAAAAAGAAAGAAATGTCATATGTAATTGATTTCCGTTTTATTTACCTTCTGCGGTTGCCATAGAGGGGAGTGAGATGGAGTGGTTAACTCAGTTATGCGTTAATGAAGTTGGCCAAAAAGGGTAGCGACACAAAGGGAAAGTTTTTTAGGAACAGCACAGAGGGGGGCTGGAGATGAGGTATTCAAATATTTAATTATGTGCTCGGTTGCCTAATGGAGAGTTGAGTGTAAAAATAATAATGAGTTGGTAAATGAGAGTTCTCATTGAAACTAGGGACAAGCTACCTATAAAACTATTTAAAAAAAGAGTTTCTAAGGGTCTCAAAGTCAAAAAATCAAACAAATGTTTGCTATTATTATAATACTTGTGATATTTTAAAAGTTAAAGAGTGTTATTAAATCTTTATTGGGTTAAATATTTAAAGAAAAACAAAACAAAATATGTGTTATTTTGGAATATAGAAAGAAAAGGATTTTTCTGAAAATATTAATACTCTATAATTTTCATTATTTTAAATTAACAAAGAAGACTAAGACATTTTTAAAGCTTTAAGAAGGTTTAGGATTATAAAGGACCTACATAACATAATAACATAATAAAATAATAACATAAGAACATAATAATACTTTATTCTGTTCATTATATTAAAATAACAAAGAAGGCTAAGACCGCTTTAAAGCTTTAAGAAGGTTTAGGATTATTAAGGACCTACATAAACCCCACTTCCTGGCAACATAGTATATAATATCCAACGTGCTCAGCTTAACATTTAAAATCCAGTCACGACATTAAAGACTAGATTGATAAGCGCATAAGCACGTAGGAATTGTAAAAATATTTTATATGTGTTAACCCTTTTTTCTCTTAAACTCTGTAGCTTTTATTACACTTGACTTGGCAGCGTTTTCAATTACCATTAGCATTAGCTGAGGGTATCCGTGACCCCCCCATTGGAATGCCTTCCAGTTAATGTCAATTTTGTGTAAAAATGAAGTCATTGCATAAAGTGGAGCCATCGGGTTCACAGTTCACACGCTCTGGAGACACCCCCGAGAGCCCAATCGGGCGAGGACTCTGCTCAGACAGTGCACTAAATCAAATCCCGGGCACAAATCATAATAATTGTAATTTGAAGAAAATTTACTACCAGCAGCAACAAAGCGGACGGAACGGGACCAGGCAGTGCGACAACCGCCGTTGTTGTCGTTTTTGTTGTCACTTTGGCGAAACAGAAAGCCAACTCGGAGCGCCGGCGGAAGACAATGCCAAACGTGGAGGAGCGACTCGACTCGACTCCTACACGGAGAGAGAGAGAGAGCGCCAGCGAATTTATGACACGCTCTTGGCCTCTTTTATTTCAATCACTATAAATCAAGATATGGAGGCAGAGTCACACAGGCACAGGCATCCGAAGCTGACTCTGCCACTGCCACTGCCTCTGACTCTGACTCTGGGCAGCAGCATAACACAGGCGATGCCACATACACCCCCCCAGATTCCCGCACACATTGAGTGCGCATTTGCGTGCTTCCTGCATGGGAAGAAATATGGGGAATAGTTCTTGTTGAACTGGAAATTATGGGGAATATTTGTAAGCTTAGATTGGGTATTGCAAAATGGAATCTTAAATTTGTAGGTAAGGTTATATATAGAGCAAGGTAATAACAAGTCTTAGGTGCTTAGCAGTTAACCAAAATGATGCCCAAATTATGTTTAGTGAACTCAAATCAGTATTTTTTAATCCAAAGTAATTTTGTAGAATTTCTAAAGGGGTTTTAATAATTTTTTAAATATTTTTAAAGATGATTGATTTAGTCATAGGATTTTTTCTGATCTTCTCAGTTAATATCAGACACATATTTACATTTAAAAATTAAAATTAAAGCAAATATAAAAAAAATAAAAGCCATCAGAGGCACCCATAAATTTTGTAGAATTTCAAAAAGGATTTTAATATTTTTTTAATATATTAAAAGATTATTGATTTCGTCATAAGAATATTTCTGAGCTTCGCAGCTAATATCAGACACATATTTACATTAAAAAATTAAAGTTAAAGCAAATATAAAAAAATAAAACCCATCAGAGAAACCCAAAGTAATTTTGTAGAATTTTAAAAAGGATTTTTATAATTTATTTAATATTTTAAAAGATCATTGATTTAGTCATATGAATGTTTCTGATCTTTGCATCTAATATTAGATATATATTTACACTCAAAAATTAAAATTAAAGCAAATATAAAAAAATAAAACCCATCAGAGGCACTCATGAATTTTGTAGAATATCAAAAAGGATTTTAATAAATTTTTTAATATTTTAAAAGATCATTGATTTAGTCATAGTGATCTTTATGAGCCTCGCAGCTAATATCAGACATATATTTACACTCTAAAATTAAAATTAAAATTAAAACAAATTTAAAATATAAAATAAAACCCCTTCAGAGTCACCTTATTTTCTCTCCGTGCCCCAGTATGTTGAGCTAAACGGAAACTGGTATCTGTGTGTATCTCCCTGAATGTATCTGCTTGTTGGCGTCGCCTTACAGCCGACCGATCCCTCCGGGGGCGTACATATACGTACTACATATATGTAGCTGGCGGAAACGCGTTTCATTTTATTATTGCTTCATGTAGCGTGCACATTACTACATTGTTACCAGCGGAGAGTTGATGGGGGCCTTTGCTTTGCATACTTCTAGGTGCTCACCCCGTCGTCGGGCCTGCTGGATTTTGCCATCAGCATGCGTCCGGATTATCATCAGGCGATTATCGATACCATCCAGTACTACGGCTGGCAGAGCATTATTTATCTCTACGACTCGCACGATGGTGAGTTTACTACATATAGATATAACCCCACAAACTGTATCTCATCCTTGTTTGTTTGCCCATTTGACTGCTTTGTGTTTCGATTTCATTTCATTTGACTTTCATTTGCCATAAACAAATAAGGCGTCAATCGGGCAGGAGAGTGGATTTAAGTGGCGGTTATGGCAATGTTTCTGCTTTGGATTAAGTGTGCCATGGGGGTGGCTTTTGTTTTGGAATAATCTATTTGCTGTGCTTTGTGAGTGGTACAGGCGAACTTGTTTTAAAGTTTTGTTTGTTTTTTATTACCCGAACTTTGTTTCGAGAGCTTTGAAGACACTAAAAACTAATTTGGAGGTTTATTTCTTAGAGAAGTTTATGTTAATGAGGTTGATTTTCCTTAAACACACATCTTATTTATCTCTAAACACGAATTTCCGTAACTCAAAGTGCCTTATGGGTCACACCTGTCCATGTTCTTGTTTATATTTACATATAATTAATTGGCCAGCAGGTGGTTCCAGTTAGGAGGTCTCGCCTGTACTCCTAATAAGCATCCATTCGCCGGCTCTGTGCCACTTTATTTTTTAATCCCGCGACCTCGTGGGCTCGTGCCTTTTCATTTTTGCTAATATGTAATTAAATAAGCGGCACAAAGAGCTAAAAAAAAAATAGGAGGAGGAGGAAGGGAAGAGGAGGCGTTGCTCGGCAGACAGCGCGCTCGAGTGCTTCCAAGTGTGCTCTTTCGAGTGGCTCCTCGACGGGCTTAAGCAGCCAAGAGAAGGACACACACGCAGGACCCTCGGCTGCGTACACATATGGTCGGGTTGTATGTGTATACACTTTGTCGGCTTCTGTTTGTGTGCGTGTGTGCGTGTGCGGGTCTAAGGCTGCTTTTTGTTGTATTGAAATTTATTTCAAAGCAATTTCCTGCCGTCTACGTGGCACAATACGACGACGACGGCAACAATTACGGCCAAAGATGAAGACATCAGATGGAGCCAAAGACACTGGCTCACACACACACACAGGAGTACAGTGTATTGGTAGGGGAATGAGAGTCCTTTCAGCTCGGTAAAAATTTCATATAATATTACGTATACGCAGCTCTGATTTCTTTGCCTTCCTACTAGGTTACACGGGAAGAATTTGGTTTAAAATGAGAAGAAAATAAATAAATTAAGGTTGAGATTTAAGCTCTTTATTTGTAGGCTTTTTATCACTTAATTGTTGTATTTATTATTGGCTTAAATTATTTTTAAAAAATATTTATAGGTAGAAATGTAAAAAAATATTACGTATACGCAGCTCTGATTTCTTTGGTTACACGGGAAAAATTTGGTTTAAAACTAAAAAAAAATAAGGGATTTTGGTACAGATGTTAGCTCTACCTTTGTAGGGTATTTATCAGCTAATTGTTGACTTTGTTATAGGCTTAAATAATCTTTAAAAAATATTTATATGTAGAAATGTAAAAAAATATTACGTATACTTAGCTTGGATTTCTATGTTGGGAGACGTTTAATATGGACATATTTTAAGGGGATCTGCTTAGCACATTTCTTTTATTTTAAAGGGTATTTATTAATTTTGTTTTTGTTATTTGTAAAGTCTTTAATAATATATATTATATTTAAAGTGACTTAGTAAAGCTTTTAATTAAATAAATCTCTTCAAATTATTTATATTAAATATTAATGTTATTATTGATATTTGAATTCATTTTAGATATAACTTTTCCAATGTGTACTCAATCTCTCTCTTGCCCTGTCTTCCTTATAATGAGTTCACACGCCGTTGGAATGCCACATGTGTATGTGTATGTGTGTGTGTCATGTGTTAATGACTCTGTGTGTGAAATAAAATTTATGGCTTCATGCAACTGCTGCCTTCGGCTGTGAGCTCTGAGTTCCGAGTCCTACTACTGGCTCCAGCCTTAACATTATTATTATTATTTTCTTTTTTGGGCCATTTTTTAATATTTGCCGCGGCGCCGAAAAGTAGGCCGACATTGTTGCCGCTGGCATTGGTTGCAGGAAAAGGAAATGCCGCAGCAGCGGCAGTCGGAGCAGTCAGAGCAGCAGCTTGTGCCCCACTTGCTCCTCTGGGCTCCACTGGCACTCCTTTCCACTTGGCGATGGCGATGGCGATGTGCTGATGGTGATTCACAGGCATTTTTTGGCCGACTTCGACTCTGGCGTTTACATTGTTAACGAAAGGCACCACAGCGGGACTTTATATTTTAATGCCGCTGTCAGCAGTTTGTTGTTATTGCTTTGTTCTACGGCCCCCCTTCCTTCCAGGCCCTTTCGTACCTACTTTTTTGGCTTTTGTGCCTTGTTTTCACTCGGTACAGGGTGAGAAATTAAAGAGAAATTACACATTTCGGGTTGATTTTTTTAAGAACAACCATTAGGCACATCCATTACATGAAATTTATCATATTTGCTTTCCACAAGCTTTAATTATATTTAAATACATTTTAAAATCACTTAAATAATTTTAAAATTATAATTTACACCCTAAAATCTAAATTTTTGATCGATTTTACCCCTTTATTTAACTAAATCACAACCCACAACGCCTCAGTGTACTCCCTTCGAGTGTCCTGAAAGTGCTGCACACGGCGACAAATTGGTAGCATATTTTTTGGCGCATTCATGAATACTCCAACGAGTCGACTTCAACTACATAGGAAACATTCAATAAAACAGCAGCCACCGCCGACGCACTGCTGGGAGTGCTGTTTTTTTGATTTTTCGGGCTGCTATTTATTGAAATGTTACCAGGACGGTCATACCACAAAAAAGTACTTCAATTGTGTGTGCTGTATGTGTGCACTTCCGTTTCCGCTTTTTCACGCGACTGTTTACGAACGGGACTCCTGCTGATTTTCCTCTGCTTTGGCTGCTCTGCTCTTATTGCTCTTATTGCCCCTGCTGTTCCTGTTTTTTTTTTTTTTGGGAAAAATCCAGCGAATCAATGCAGGCAGCAAATCAATGACAACGGCAACATGGAGAGCCATATTGAACGTGCAACAAATGGCGTGTGAAAATGTATTTTTTTCTTGTTCTGAGGGATTTCGGAAGATGAAGTTCTGGCATGAAAGAATATGATTAAATGACACATGCTTCCTTCTGGGCGAAATAAATCAATTGCCAGGGTTGAGTTCATTCAACTTGAAGATTGTTTATAGATTGCAGGCATTATCATAAAACTGGCTGCATTATCAGATTGTTTTTTTATGGCATCACCACGGACCGACACCGACATCGGACACCTTAATCCACACCCACACAATATCCTGAAACCACACTATCCTTCACGGTTTATTTCTTGCCCCACAGGCTTACTACGGCTGCAGCAAATCTATCAAGAGTTGAAGCCCGGAAATGAAACATTCCGTGTGCAAATGGTTAAGCGCATCGCCAACGTAACAATGGCCATTGACTTTTTGCACACGCTCGAGGATTTGGGGAGGTTTAGCAAAAAGCGCATCGTGCTCGACTGCCCGGCGGAAATGGCCAAAGAGATCATCGTCCAGCATGTGCGGGACATCAAGCTGGGACGGCGCACCTATCATTACCTGCTCAGTGGTTTGGTAAGTTACTGGCAGGTAGAACCTGCCTCTCCCCTCAAAGCCTTCCCCGCTGGGAGGCTTTAATAAGCAATTATTGCCGGGCTTCCCTGGCGGGGTTCCAACGCCTGTGTAAATTTTGAGGGTTGTACCTGTTTTGTATTTATGAAGATTTGTGGATTTATGAAGAAGTATATATAAGAAGATTTATATGTTGAAATCATATTAATATTCATAGGAAGTTCAGAACTTCAGTTCTTGGCAAATTTAATATTTATTTGAAGCTCTGAGAGTGTTAAAAAATAATAAACAGAAAGAAGTGTGTAGGATTTTTATAGAAAGAAAAGGTTCATTGTTAACAAGTTCCTTAAATATAAATTCAAAAATGTGAAGAAATATTAATAATACCCCATAAAAAGACAGCTTTTATATAGTCCAAACTCTCCTCTATATCCTGACGATTTTCCCGTTCCATTTTTTTTTCCTTTTTTCGCCTAGGTCATGGACAACCATTGGCCCAGCGATGTGGTCGAGTTTGGGGCCATCAACATCACCGGCTTTCGCATTGTCGACTCTAATCGGCGGGCGGTGCGTGATTTCCATGACAGCCGGAAGCGCTTGGAGCCAGCGGGCCAGGCGGGCCAATCCGCCTCCCAATACCAGTTTCAGGCCAACGGCTTGCCGGCCATTTCGGTAAATTGAACTGAAACCCCCGCATTTCCCCTGCCATTGATTTGTTTCCCCACGAACTATGGTCTCGTCTCGTCTTTTCCATGATTTTTGCAGGCCCAGGCTGCCCTGATGTACGATGCGGTTTTCGTGCTCGTCGAGGCCTTCAATCGTATTTTGCGCAAGAAGCCGGATCAGTTCCGTTCGAATCATCTGCAGCGACGCAGCCATGGCGGCTCCTCCTCCTCCTCATCCTCGTCGTCCTCGTCATCCTCCACCAATGAGTCCAGTGGCGCCCTGTTGGACTGCAACACCAGCAAGGGTTGGGTCACGCCCTGGGAGCAGGGCGAAAAGATATCCAGGGTGTTGAGAAAGGTGGGTTCATAAGGGTGCTTAAGGGTTTATATAAAAATCTTTGGAAAATCTTAAACAGGTGGAAATCGAGGGATTGTCTGGGGAAATCCGCTTCGACGAGGATGGCAGACGCATTAACTATACCCTGAATGTGGTAGAGATGTCCGTGAATAGCACCCTGCAGCAGGTGGCCGAGTGGCGCGATGACTTGGGTCTTCTGCCCATCCATAGTCGCAGTTATGCCACCTCATCGAGATCTGCTTCTGCCAGCACTGGAGACTATGCCCGGAATCACACTTATATAGTGACCAGTGTCCTGGAGGAGCCCTATCTGATGCACAAGCAGTCGAGTTACGGGGAGCAGCTGGTGGGCAATGATCGCTTTGAGGGTTACTGCAAGGATCTGGCCGATATGTTGGCCAGTCATTTGGGCATTAAATGTGAGTTTGAAAAAGAAGTATAAATAAAACTTGCTTAACTTAATATTAAATTCTTCCTTTCTATCAAAAAATTCAACCTCTTTCCTTAGATGAAATCCGTCTTTCCCAAGATGGCAACTATGGAGCCGAGAATCAGTATGCTCCTGGCGGCTGGGATGGCATGGTGGGTGAGCTGCTGCGCAAGGAAGCGGATATATCCATAGCACCCATGACCATAACAGCGGAACGTGAACGAGTGATTGACTTTAGCAAACCCTTCATGACCCTGGGCATATCCATTATGATCAAGAAGCCCGTCAAGCAGACTCCGGGAGTGTTTAGCTTTCTCAATCCGCTGTCCCAGGAAATATGGGTATGTTCAATATATATTATAAGTAATATTATAATTTATATTCCCCATAACTTCCAGATAAGTGTAATTCTCAGCTATTTGGGTGTCAGTATTGTCTTGTATTTTGTTACCCGATTTCCGCCCTACGAGTGGCGCATTGTGCGTAGGCCTCCGCCAGATGCCACGGCTCAGCAGCCGCCGGGCATCATTGGTGGTGCCACTTCGCTCAATGAATCGCATCAGCCACCGGTTCCGGCCAATGAGTTTAGTTTGCTCAACTCCTTCTGGTACTCACTGGCCGCCTTCATGCAACAGGGTTGTGATTTAACGCCACCCTCGATTGCTGGCAGAATTGCCGCCGCCGTTTGGTGGTTCTTCACCATTATCCTCATATCCTCGTACACTGCCAATCTGGCGGCATTTCTCACAGTGGAACGCATGGTGGCGCCCATCAAGACGCCCGAGGATCTGGCCATGCACACGGATATGGACTATGGAACGCTCAAGCATGGCTCTACATGGAACTTTTTCAAGGTAAGAGCTTGGAAGCGACTTTCTTTAGGTTTTCTTAACTTCAAAAGGGTGTTTTTACAGCGCTCACAAATCGGTTTGCACAACAAAATGTGGGAATACATGAATGCCAATCAACGCTCCTCGGTTCTGTCATATGACGAGGGCATCCGCCGGGTGAGAACCTCCAAGGGAAAGTATGCTCTGCTGGTGGAGTCCCCAAAGAACGAGTATGTGAATGCCAGGCCGCCCTGCGATACCATGAAGGTGGGTCGTAACATAGATACCAAGGGATTTGGAGTGGCCACACCCATTGGGTCGCCTTTGAGGTGGGTTTTTCTTTACTAATTTTAAGTTAAGTTAAAACCGCCTGAAATCCTTCTAAATAAACCCTTTAGAAAGCGTCTTAATGAAGCCGTTTTGACACTGAAAGAAAACGGCGAACTCTTGAGAATTTGGAAAAAATGGTGGTACGACAAGACCGAGTGCCCCAATCTGGACAGCCAGGAGACCAGCACACCCAACGAGCTCTCGCTAAGCAATGTGGCCGGAATTTATTACATTCTCATAGGGGGTCTCCTCCTCTCGGTTATTGTGGCCATTGTGGAGTTCTTTTGCCGCAGCAAATCCTCCAGCCTGAAGGCGCCATCGAATGGATCCGCCGGTGGCGTACCCGGCATGCTGGGATCCTCAACATATCAGCGAGACTCGCTATCCGATGCGATTATGCACTCGCAGGCCAAGCTGGCGATGCAGGCGAGCAGCGAGTACGATGAGCGATTGGTGGGCGTTGAGGTGAGCATGAAAATCTAATAAAAATCTAAAGTTAATCCGTAAAAAACCCCCTCTTAAAGCTGGCCTCCAATGTGCGGTATCAGTACAGCATGTAAGGGGTGCAGCATGCACTCCATTTTGTAAATAATTGAGATGGCATCATCCGAGGCAGGACGCACATATAACTAAACGACGACGCTGGCAATCAACTCTCTCGGGCGGCGTTCCACAGAAAGCAAAGGAAGAACTGTACAGAATAACCCGTAAATAATTACTATTGTATTTTTGATAAATGTGTATACAAAGCGAAGGCATAAATTACGAGTAAAACTATAGCTATGACTACCACTAAACTAAACACTAAACACTAACTAAAAACTGTACATAGACTAAGTGAAAATTATCCCGAAAGTATAATAATAAAGCGTATGTTTTAAGCAAAAGTCAAAGGTGGAGTTTGTAAGGAAGGGATGATGGGGACGCTGCACACGTGGCGTATGAGCGATGCTGCCACGTGGCGTATGAGCGATGCGATGCGATGCGATGCGATGCGTGTGTGTACGAGGTAAGCCGCTTAGTTGACTTAAAGTTTTAACAAAACCAGAAAGGGGCAAGGCTATGCGGGGGTAAGGGTTCTGTTAGGTAAGGCAGGCTGATGGGGCCCCGGGCTTAAGGTGGGCGTGGCGATGGGCTAAGAGGCTTTCCGCAGGAAACTTTGGAAACAAAGCGATTTACGCGTTGAATTATGTATGTGTGGCAGCCGAAAAAAAACCCCAAAAAACTTAAAGCAAACACATGGCGGCGGTGGAATAAGCCATTCCAGATATTTTAATTTTAAATTAAGCGCCAAATTAATGTAAGCTAATGCAAATATAATTATTTTAATTGTTATTTCCTTGGCAAAGTGTTTGCACACTTGTTTGTTTGCATTCGCTCTTGCGGTTTGTGTTGATTTAATTAGATATCGGCAATCCGGAATGAAATGGAATTTGATTTTGTATATATATATAAATGTCTTGCCATTATTTTAATTTGGCTAAATTTGCGGCGGAATCAGCTTTGTCGGGAATTAGCGCGTTATTTGATTTGATTTCGTATTTGTATTTTTTTCTGTTCATTCCAATTGCGGCTTTACGTTTTTTGTGTCACCACCTTTTCACCCTTTCCTATGTTTGTGCTTGTTTGTTTGCCGCTTTGCGTGTTTTTGTGGCCTAATTTGCACATTGTTTGTTAGCCTTTTTGGTTGGTTTGCTGCCAACTGCTTTGGGGGCTTTGTTAATTTGTAATAAAATAGAGAGAGAGAGAGAGAGATCAAATTAAATGCAATTTAAGGTCAATTAGAAAGGTTTAAGGCAGTTGCCGGGGGGTTTAAGTATTTAGAAAATATATTTTTACTTATTTAAATATATTCGAAATACATTCAGAATTAATTTAAATTTTAAGAATGCTCTTTACAGCTTATAAATTCTTAACAAATCCTAATTACACCCTGATAATTTCCGCCTTCTGTAATAAATATCCCAGATAAATACCCCATTTTCCAGTGTACATATCCCAGCTTGGCTTTATGCAAATCCCTTTGTTACCCCATCACCAGGACAACGCAATTCCTTACCTCCGTCGACCAAAACAACTTTCAAGGAGTCAAGGAAAACTTGCAGCAGCTTTGGCTTTACTTTAAGTATCTGACGGCGCTTTGCATAAATTTTCCAGCTGGAGTTTCCAGCGAACATCGACAGAGTCACGCGCGCGCCAGCTTTTCCAGCTGCAAGCCGAGATGATTTGCCGAAAAGCCAGAAAGGATTTTTGGGGGCGACAGTAGGCGCAATCGATTTTTCAATAAATTGTGCGGGCAAAAGTTAAAAGCCACAAGCCGCACAGAGAAAAAAAAATACATATTCACCAAAGTTGCGCCGTAAATTTTCATATTTATTTATTTTGTCAATCCCGGGAAAGTTGCCCGACGTCGTGAAGCATCATGAGATATCCTTATATCTTGGCCTGGCTCCTTGCATCCTGGCCGAGTGATAAGCTTGGCTGCTTTGGGTAATGGTAATGGCCAGAAATCACAACGCATTTTTACCAACTGTCAGCGGGGGATCCTTAAAGGATATATGTATATAACAAAAGGCAAGGACTCTATGCCACGCACTCGCAATCAAAAATATAATGCCCTGTCCCTCGCTTTTAAGAGGAATTTCCATTCTCCGAATGTGGAGTGTGTGTTTGCGTCTCGCATGGAAACTCATAATATTTGCAAATGATGAACGTGAAAGTTTTTGATAAGTTTTCCCCCGCTCCCGGAAAAGTTGCAATAAACTTGTCGTAATGCAAGAACAGAGCAGCGCCAAAAAACAAATTCATAACTCTGTTATTGGAAAATCCATGAACTTTCCACGAGGGCAATGCTAAGTTTTGACCCCTAAAGGAAACTAATATTGCTTTAGGGGTTTGCTGCTGCTGTCTTTTTCCTAATTTTGTATTTAATATTTAATAATATCTAATATTATCTAATTTAATTAATATTTAATATCTAATATTATGCTAAATAATAATTACAAGCTTTTTATTAAAATTAAAAGACGGCCCTGTGTCATTTGCTGTCAATTTTCTGCTGCTTTTCAAATTGTTTACCTCGCAATAGTTAATTTTTGTATTGATTTTGCCGCCGCCGGCCCTATGAATTATTTAATTAACTAATCCACCCGTCACTTTTGACAGTTTCAATTAGCCGCGCTCTGTTTTTTTGTGCGCTCTAAATAATATAAATAATAGTTTGGCCTGAAAAAAAAATGTACAAAAAATATATATGAAAATCCATTAAAATTCTGTGTAATATTCAGCTGGCTTTCCATTTTATTTGAGCAGGAGGAGCACTGCAGCCACATGAAAGTAATCCGGCAAAAGGATCGCTTCCAACCGCAAACATTTGCCCGAAAATATGTAGGCGGCAGCACTTTGATTTGCCGCTTTTAATATTTTTTCGGTGAGGAGGAGGTGGGTTGCAAATCCTTCTTCTTCCTGCCTCAGAAAACCACAGGCAGCACACATGCTCTCATAAGTGAAATTTACGCATCGCTGCATGCAATTCGCCAAAAAATGTTGCCAAGGACGGTAACTAATGTGCAATGTCGAAATGTGAGTCACTGTGCAGCGGCGGCGGAAGTTCATAAATTACAAAACCTCAGAGCTGAGGTTGGCCCCCTTTGCCCTGAGTTGATTGAGAGATATATTGGCAGCAAATCAAAGTAAATGAAAGATTTCACAGTTGCCGGGGAAAAGTGTGTCAAATGAAAGAAATATATATAGTTAAGGCCGAGCAAATACTCATGAAACTATAGCTTGAGTTGAATTTTCAAAGCTTAAAATTAAAATTCAAGCATATATATATTCCTCTGGATCCAATTGTATATTCATCTTTTATATGTAGACCTATAACCATTTCTATTTTTGCAACGATTTTGCACATAGTCAAATTTGCACAATGCATATTTGCTGGCTGCCTGGTTTTATTGTTGAATTTCTTGTTATTTCTTCATTTGTTTTTATCAAGCCAATAAATTACAATCCTAAGCTGGTGGTAGCCGAGGCAACTTTTCCGTGTGTAAGCTAGAAAATTTTGCATTTATAAGCGGCTTTTGTTGGCCCAAATATACAAGCAACTTTATTCAGAGTCCGAGTCCGAGTCCTAGTTCGAGTGTGTTGTGTGTTCATAAATGTCTCTCTCTCTCAGTCGTTTTGGAAAATCAACAAATCAAAGGCAAAAGGCCGAACGCCAGCCAAAGGCAATGAAGCGCAGTTGATTGCAAACAAAAAATAATAATAATAATCGTGACAGGCTGTAGGTGTTTTTTTTTTTTTTGATAAATAGAAAATAAATTACTGTTTTAAATTTAATACTTATCTAAGAGAATGTGAGTGTAGTTTAAGGAGATATTATTTATAAAACTTAAAGCAGGTGAAGCTATGACTTTCTACATTCAAATTAAATTTATAAAAACTGTATTATCTTCTAAGGTTTATTTAGGAAACTATATTAAATCCTATAGATAATTTATTATATTTAATTTATATAGTATGCTTATTAATTATATTTATAAAACTTAAAGCAGGTTAATTTTAAGCTATGACTGTCTACATTCAAAAGAAATTTATAAAATCCGTATAACCTTCTAGGGTTTATTTAGGAAATTATATTAAATCATATAGATAATTTATTAAATTTTATTAATCATCAATATTTAAAGCAACTAAATTACCCTTCCTTAGCTGATTTTTCCCCGTGTAATTTTCACTAAAAAACCTCCAAAAAACCTGAATAACTGAACTCCAGGTGAAGTTTTCTTTTCGTCATCGGCTGATGCAGGCAAGGGGTCTTTTTTGGGTGCTAAATAGCAAATTAGATGTAAACAACTAATGTTTCATTAGCAGCATAAAATGTGTGTTTAATTATTGCCGAGTACAACGTTCCGACCCCCGCTCTCTTACCGCTTTTTAAACTTACCTAAAAAGTTAGTTTCCACACACAGAGCATACACATGCAATTAACTTTTGCTGTGTGGGGGAGCAACTTTTGTTGTGCATTTCATCCGAACTGTTTCGTAAATAAAATAAGGAAAAAAAACAGGAGAAAGGAAAAATTCGAAATACTTTTACATATTTTTAACTATTTCCCACAGTTTCCCCTCCCCCCTCCGTATTGAGCCAGAACTTTATCTGCGCAAATGTGCAACGCTTTGTTTGCCAGCTAACCACATTGAAAAGTAGCTGCTAATGGTGGATGTGACTGGGGATCGGATGCGCACTGCCCCAACTTGCTGCGAACTTTGCCAAATAGCCAAAGGCAACTTTTGCAAAAATAAGCCCTATGATGTAAGGGGAAATACCAACCAAAAAAGGCAAAGCCATGGTCAACAAAAGACTTTGCAGAGAGCTGCATTTAATTTGATAGGGTCACAGCAGTGATGGCACTAAGATTTGTAAGAAATAGAAAATACAGGGAAAAGATTAATCCTGAGAAGGATATAGAATTGGAGTAATGTAAGGGGTTTTTACTGGATTTCAAGTAATTTCTTAAATAGATAAAAAATATGGGGAAAATATTAATACGGAAAAAGAATAAGAATTGGAATAATTTAAGGGATTTTTAGGGGATTTCAACTAATTTCTTTAATATATAGAAAATAGAGGGAATTGGAATAATTTAAAGGAGTTTTAGGTGATTTCAAGAAATTTTAATTAAAAGATAGATTTGGAATAATATAAGGATTTTTTGGAGATTTCAAGTAATTTCTTAAATAGTTTCATCGAATTTCTAAAAATAAACAATTCTTCGGAGTCAAAGTAATTCATTTCTCTTAAATTAACTGAGATAAAACCTATACATTTATTTTATTTAAATTAAATTGAACATAACAAATTATTTAATAAAATAAATTTATTAAACTCGGTTTTAAGTAAGCAAAGAAAATTGAAAATATCAAAATAAATCAATAGTAAATATGTCATAACCAAGCCAAAAAATCCTTAAATTTAAATCGAAAAGCTTTTCTAAGCTAGTTTTTTAGGGCTTAACAAATCTAGGTATTTATTATAAAACTTTAAAATATTTTAATTTTTTTGCAAATTTTTGTCAATTTTATTGATGTAAAATTATTGTAAAATTTTGAAAAAAATTATAAAAATTTTGTTTTCTACCAAAAATAGCTAGCTTGATTCGGCTGTTGATGCTGATCATGAATATATATGATTTATAGGTTCGGAAATGATGCCTTCTCTACTTTATAAGCTAAATTAAGGATACCTGTTACTAAAAAGGTTTCTTTTACAACCTTTACAGCATTCGAAAATAATTTTAAAAAATTCTACAAAAAAGCTAGAAGGCCAGCACCATGTCCATTTGTTTATTGTTTGTTTATACTGAAGCTCAGCAAATGCCAGCGATTGAAAATTTCAAAATGCAAACGGGTTTTAATGCAAGGCCGCATTTGAACTGGCCTTTTTGGTCAGTTTCACGCTGCAATTCAGGAGGCCGCTTAAATGCGTTCCATACTCGAACTTCAACTCGAACTCGGGACTCGTTTTTTTTAATATGAATGACACCATAAATATGCATGAACTTTTAACACTATGCAGAAACAGCTGTAGTTGTAGCGGCGGCGAAATGCCTTTTTAAATAACAGAGGCCAGAGTCCAGAGTCCAGAGTACAAGTGGACTTGGGGGCCCAAAAAACGCCAAGAGAGAAAAATGGCAACTCTTTGCCCAATTGGGCCCGTCGGCTATTGCTGGCCAAAATATTTATGCGTTTCGCCTGGGGAAGGGGAAAGCGGATGGGAAAATGTGTGCCCATTTCATTACAACATTGTGCATACGCCGCGTTGCACATAATTGAAATGGCAAACAGTGAAAGGCAACGATTTCAACCAAATATGCAGAGACGCCGATTTCGCCAATGTCGCTGTTTCTGTTACCCGTTTCCCCGTTCCCCGTTCCCCCCTCGCTTTGCTCTGTTTTCTCATTCAGTTTCAGCTCTCTCTCTATTTTCCCGCTTTTCCGCTGCCGACAATTGAATTTTCATAAAACGCCGAACAACAAACACAAAAAGCCAAACAACAAGAGCGCCAAGAACAAAGCGCGCTGCATTTAAACAAAACGTTGCAATATGAAACAAATTAAAATGCACATGTGTGTGTGTGTGTGTGTGTGAGGGAATGGAAGGGATTTAACGCTGGCAACACACACAAAAGGTTTTCACATATCTGGCAATTCCCTCTTTGTTCACTTTTTGGTTATTAATATTACGAGGCATATCAGCTGTGTGAGAAGATTTGAGTGTGGATCCTTAAGCCGCCTTGACTTTTGGATGGTCTTTTGCCGCCTTTAAATGACATTTAATCCTTGTCACAAGAGGAAAGAGGATTGAAGGCTCAGGACTTCTGTGTGACTCTTAAGAGGTCTTTAAATCTTTAAAATTCATTTTTATCTTTGACTTCAGAATGGGAGAAAGCTATAACAGTTGTGAGCTGTTATATATCATTTGCATTTAGTTTGTTTTAGAGACAGTCTTACTTTTGAAATACAAAATAATATATTTATAATCGGAAGGGACTCTCAGGGTTTTTTTCAGATTAAATTCCAAGTCATTACTATAATTGTAAGCCAAAAAAAAAGAGAAAGAACTTGTCAGACTTAAAGTTACCAAATAAAATAAAGAGCTGATGCTAAATCTTTTATTTTTCTTCCCACAGAAAACCCAGAACATCCTGAAATATTTTAATAACCATGCAAAATCTTCAGTTTAATATTTTCTTTAAAATCTTTTCTTCAACCAAAATCTACAATATACTTTCTTATCCACCAAAATTTTAACTCACCTTACAAATAAAGAAAATATCCTTTTACCTAAAATCAATCCATTAAATTCGAATTTGTTTGAATTCAACTTGAAGGGAATTTCCTTTTGGGCTCAAGAGCTCTATCTTCGCCTGGCAGCCTCAATCGTGAGGCAGCAATCTCTGAGGCACCACCCTCATTTTTTCCTTATTTTTATTCTTTTTAAATAATTGCGCATACGCCACGGTGGCTTTTGTGTATCTGCGCCTCAATACATTTGCTTTTCTCCAACCGCCAACCGAAAGTACCATTGCTGCTGCAATTTTACATTGAAATTATACAAGGCAACTCCTTCTGCACCTCCTCATCATAAAGAAAAAGAAATACTTTCTCCCCCTCGCCTTTGTTGTGCAAACACAGACAAAACCTCAATAAAAATGTTGCTACAATATTTGCAGCTTACGGAAGGGAAAAACCTTACAATACAAAGTGCAAGTGCGACTACCTGCACGGGGGGAAAAATATAAATTTATTAAAAATTAATCTCGTTTTTAATATATGTAATAAAAGTTCAAGAGTTATATAGCAAATTCCCTAATAAGATAAAGCTTATACCTTCTTAGAATCATTTTTAAAATATTTATAAACACAAAATGTATGTTTTTCGTAATCCAAATCATTAAAAACTTTTATTCTTTGTGCACATGTTTATATACAAACTGCTGAATCGACTCTATATATATATGTGCAGGTACGTAAGTATATCCTTATATTTTTCTGCAATTTTTCTTTGGCACTTCTTTTGGCAGCCAAAAAACCTGCTGCCATCGTTTTCACATTAACAGCCAAAAGCGAGCCCGAGCCGTATGCAGTTGCCAGATCGCAGGATGCAGGACGCAGGATGCTGGATACAGGTCGCAGTAAGAAGGACGAAACACACTGCGTCCTTGTGCATTTTGTGCTGTGCTCAGCGAGCGAGAGCGAGAAATTTCCCAGCAGGCAAATATATTTTTCAATAGCGTCGCCCCGGCGACGTGATTAATGCAAATAAAATAAAATAAAGTCGAGCAAAGAGTAAAGGACTGCACAGAGCGGGGGTGAGAGGCGATGGTGCAACGGTGTCCTGCATAAATTTAAAGTGCTCGCAATGTTACACTTGAGACATACGCGTGGGGGTCGATAAGGACACGCGGCATTGCTCTGGCCATTAAAAGCCGCACGTAGCTCATAAAGTAAATCAGCCAGCACTTTGAGCCGTTTTTCATCTGCCGCCGCGAAAAACTACAAAATAAAAATGAGAATTTACTATAAAAAAAAATAGGAGAAAACGGGGCTATCCGCGAAGTGAACTACAAAGGCAGCGCACACATTCCCTTCATGGTTTGCGGAATAGGTTGAAAATCTATGCGCGGCATGCACAAATTTATCGCCGACCCTGCTTCTGCCACTGCTCCTGCTTCTGCCCCCTTTGTATATGCAACCTTCACCCAAATGCCAAAGTCCTGGTCGCGGTCACAGTGGCCAATATGCTGCTCCAACCTCCTGGCTCCTGCATCATTCCCCTCACGATACACCAGCGTGTTTGCTTTTTGATGTTTTGAGGTTTTGGCGCTAAAAAATGCTTTGCTTTGGGCAAAAACTATTGGCATTTTTTTTTAGCAAGCCATATGCCTCGGCATCTGAGGCATGCCATGCCACGATATGGCAGCTGGATGGGGAGTATGCAGGGCAGATCAGGACCTGGATGCCAACACGCCCTCCGGCATCCCACTAGCCCGTTTTGCTTTGCCTGATTCCCCTAACTGGTCAGCAGTGATGACAGCTATAGCTGGGAATGCATATATGGAAATTGGATTTAGAATTGTTTTTATTAAAAATATATTTTATAAAATATTTGAAGAATATATTATAGGATCAGGGAAACTGTTAATTAAGAAGTATATAAGACTAAAGGCAATTTAATGGATTAAAAAACCTTATAAAATTTAGGATCTTTCTAGGATTAAGTCTTATATTTTAATGGTATTACTTATATTTTTAATGGCTACAAAAAAATCGAGTTAACCAGTGGTTAGCCACCTCTAATGGCCAGTTGCAGGGCACGATGCTAGGCCATTGATTTGCCAGACAAAGTGTAGCGCGAAATTGAAATATTGAGCGAACTGTGAAGCAGTTCAACCGCAGCCTGCCGCAGGATTTGGCTAATGGAGGTTAAGGGGTCAACTTTGGGGTCACTAATTAAATATGAAACCAGGAGACCGGGCTAATGGTAATTTGGGGGCCAGGACGAGGGCGCGGCCTAATGCAATCAGCGAGGTGAGTAGAGGCAGCTTTTGATAGGTTTACAGGTTCCTCAACGAGGGGACAAACGGACAGAAAAGATCAATTGAAATTTAGAAAGGAGACGTTACTTTGGAGTTCAGATTTAGATAAATAACTGAGAATTGTCTGAAGATTTATGATTCAAAACGTATTATTACATATTAAAAAGATTTCTTTCTATTTCTTAATCATAACTTCAATTCTGTATATTTTACTGCCTTTAAAGCTTTCTCGATCCCTTTGCCATCCTGGTCTTTTAGGCAACTCAACTCCGGAGTCAAGTTCATCTCAGCAACCTTTGTCGCTCCCTCAGCTGACTCACACGCTCGACTTGCTCCCAGGCCCTTTTCCGCTTTTCCCAAAGACAATTGACACTTGCCGTTGCTGGCAATCTGCAGGCAGTATATCGACACCCCAAAAAAAACCCCACTCTCCATCCTTAACCCGCAAAAGCCCCCAACCTCCCCCAAGGATCTACATTGTCATGCTGCATTTTTCCCGGCCTTCAAGGGAAAAAGAGCAAGGAGCCAGAAGGAGCGTAAAAAATGGCACTCGAAAGCTGCGGAAAAGTCGTGATTGCAGTCGAAAACGCTTAGCAAGATGTCGAAGGGGGTGTTGGGGGGGTGTTTGGGGGAGCAGACTGGGAAATGGATGTCAAGGGTGGCCTTGCTCAAAGCGAGCTATAAGAAAATAAAGCGAACGGCAAACATGGAGAAATTGAAGTGAAGTCAAGTCTCGGATAGCTGCAGCCACTGAAGAACCTGAGACCAAGGTGAGGAAGGGCATTGTTAGATGCCTCAACGAAACAAATAGTCGTATATGAAACACTGCGAGAAAATGTACAAGTGAAATATAAAATATAATAATATATATTTAGAGAACGTTTTACTGAGAAATCTCTAAGAAATTCTCTTGAATTTATTGGTGAAATGCAAAATATTATAATATATATTTGCAAGATGTTTCACTGAGAAATTTCCAAGAAATTCTCTTGAAGTGAACTTTGTTTTTGAAAATATAAAATGTAAACTTTAAGGAAAAGTTCTTCTAAATCTTTTGTGTTTTATTTTTAATATTCCCTAGAAACAAATTCATATTCCTTTATTTATAAAGAAAAATCCCATCTCGCTGTGCATGTGGCCAGAGTTTGGGGTATCACAGCCTTTTTCTTTAATCCAAGATGAAAACTGAAGGACTCCGGGCCGCCCCTCGGCAGGACTCGCTTCATTTGAGGGTACGACGACGGCTCCTTTGTCAATGTTTATTGTGTAAATTACTAGAGAGAGCGCAGCATAGACAACAAATAAGTGTAATGGCTTTGTTTTGGTCATGGCTCGTGGCCCTCTGGATGGCTCATGGCTCATGGCTCAGGTGGTCCGAAAGCAGGCGAAGGACATTGCCTCATTGTTCTAACAGCCCCAGCTCTCCTGGCAACATAAAAACAAAAAACAGTTAGATAAAAAATCATCATAATGGCGAGCGCCAAGGCTGCTGCGGCAGCTCACAGCTCCTTAAAGTGTCCTGGAGAGAGAGATTCTTCCTTCCGCGAACTCTGGCCACATTTGCGGTTGCCAAGGCGCATCATAAAAATGTTAATGAAGTTCGTCAGGCCGTCCCCCCCTGGCCCACCTATCAATTCTCCTTTGAAGTCCTGAAAGAAGAAAAAAAAGCAGGCAAAGAAAAATCTAAAAGCAGAAAAAATATCTTCATCAAATAAAATAGAAATTAACTGTGGCCCACAAGAAAGAAAAAGGAAAGAAAGAAGACTACAATTATAATACCCTGCAAGGGTATAAAAATGCCAGATAAAAATCTTGTTAATGGTCTATGACCTGGTCAATATCTTTCCATGAAAATAAAGAAAAGTTTAAGAGTCAGATAAATATATTGCACTTGTATTTAGTTTCTTTATTTGTAAATATTTGAATATATTTTTTTCATGAAATTAAAGAAAAGTTTGAAAGTCTAATAAATATGTTGCACTTCTATTAAGATTCTTTTCTTTTAAATATTTGAAATGAATTTATAATAATTATTTATAATTATATAATTATTTCCAGATATATCCCGTCTTCTACTTATGTTTTTGTTTACTTTCCCAAGAGTTTTTCCAAGACTTCTTCGTATATAAAACACTTCCTTTGAAGCTTATTTTCGTCACCATTGTCATTGAGCTTTTCCATTCGGGGAATTCATGAATTAGTGGCTGACTAATATATCCATATGCCACATGTGGCAACTAAGTATGTTTGGCTGTGATTGCGTGTTGTTGTGCGTAGGCGTGGGGCGTGGTGCTGCTGCCTCTGCTCATAGTCCACTAGAGCTGACAAGCCGGGGCCTTTGTTGCCACAACTGTCGCCTTTTGGCTGCACCGAAAATATGATAAATGACATTTTCCACTTGTTTTCCATGATGATAATTTATACTCCGGTTCTCGAATTAGTCCGCCCTGCAAAAGTGCCCCGGCGGCAACAATTTTCATTTATTTTTTTTCACTCCTCTTTTCTCGCAATTTTTACTTGCACATTTGCCTGCCAAAAAAAAAAGGGGACAGGGACAGGAAAGATATGTATATAATAAAAGGAAAGGAAAATTCGCAACGTTGATGGATGATGAATAATGATTGAAGCCATGTTGCCAGACCTTCGCCCCCCCCCCTTTGTCATATATGGCTGTTGGCGTTTTTACGTTTTGCTTATGTCAATTTCGCTCCTGGGAAATTACATACATTTTGCGTTTGTATCGCACAAAAATTAGTAGTAGGTAGCTGGGAGGCGGCAGAAAATGTTGTGGAAATTTTTGCTCAACAACAAACCAAAGGCGAAACCATAATTTGGCCTTAGCTGAAAATGCCGCGCAGGCCGGAGGGCAAGTTTTTTTTTGCTTCTGCCCCAAAACCCGAAACACGGTAGCAAAGCTTCAACTCGAACTCCAACTGTCATCCCGAAATTCTTCGGGGGAACAGCTGTTGCGGCTCCCATATTTGTTTATCAGTTTGGAGGCGAGCTTCCTCCTCGCTTCATTAAGGCAAAATAAATACAAATTGCAAATTGGTTTCGCTTGACAAATGAACGGCCGCATATTAAAACTTAATGAATTTCTTAATAAAGTTAAGAGAGGTCAGAGTTGCTCCTTTTTTTCAGTTGGTTAATTATTTTAGAGGTCCATTGAGAGGGATTTGATTTTAATTAAGGAAAGAAATTAAGGAAAGTGAGGCATGCATTTATTTAAAAATAAATCAGAGATATGCAGGGCAGCATTTCCCTTGAAAAAAACTAAGAGTTTAGCAGCAGTTTCTTTCCCTTTTGCCTGAAATAATATAAATAGTAACTTTTTGTATGCAAAATGCAATTAAATAGAATGTCTTCAGAGAACTCCTTACTTTTCTGTTAACTTTCCAAGTTAAACCTGTAGAGAGTTTAAATAAATAAAACATCCTGAGCTCTTCCATTGATTTTTCCACTCACTTTCGACGATCCTTGACTCTTAAAGCTTACATTTTATTGCAAAATCTGCAACTATTATTCAGGAATCTAAAATAAATAGTTGCTGGAGGAGAATAAGAGAGAGAGACCTAAACAAATCGAAGCTGTTGGCGGCTTTTACACTTTGACGCCTTTGTTTGCCGGCTTAAAATAGGGACCAGCTCTCGGCATGTGTGTGAGCGACTGGCAGGGAGTGTTTTGTGTGTGCATTTCCGGTGCAGCCTCGTCCTCCATTTTGTGCAGCTTAAAATGCAAAAATAAATACCAGGACCCGGACACACACTCTACCTGGCTCGCTTTTCAGCTCAAGTTTATATTACGCTTGGCCTGTTAACCGCAGCTGCAGCCGGAGCCGTAGCCGTAGCCGTAGCCGTAGTGCTCCAGCGCTGGAATGGCGCCCAGCTAAGCACTGCTGATTGAATTCTTTTGTGCTGTGATTTCGCAACACTTTGCCGGCTCTTGGCCCACTTTGCCAGACCCCTAGCCACCGCCCGTCAGGATGCATCCATCCGTGCACCCTTTGGCCGCCAACATTTAAAGTAGCAAATTTTCACACACATGCGACGCGGCGAGGTGCAAAGTGTGCGCATAAAATTTGCACCTGTATGTTGTGCTGCAGTTTTTCACTTTCACTCTGCCCCAAAAAAAAAAAAGGGAAACAGGGAAAAGAAAGGAGAAATGTACACAGCAGCAAATGCAAAACACCAGAAGCTGCAGCAGCAGCTGCCTCTAAATTGTCGTGCCTCGCATAAAACTCTCCTTTTTCTTTCCCAGTTGGGGGCCCAAGTGTTTGGCCAAGACATAAAACATTTTTGCAGTGAGTGAAATTAAATGCCAGCATGACACTGAAATGCAGGCCCTGTGTGTGTGTGTTTGCCAAGACGAAGCCATTAAAATGCGCCAACTTGGCGTTCTGGCGTTTCCCCGGAAGTGTGGCCCATATAAAGGGCCAAGAGAGAGAGAGTGAGTGAATATATGAGCGTGTTCCGGTGGCCACTAACACCACAATTGCAGCATCATTCGCATCAGTTTTTGGTTAGGACGAAACGCAGAAATCTTGGCCAAATGCGAATGGTTCTGCTAACCGGAACACGTTCATAAACCGATTTTGCACTGGCAAATATAATTCGTAATTTAAGTACAACTTTCTAATTATTAGTGGAAGCTTAACCTATATGTTGGAATACCCTATATTCAACTACAAAAATAACGTTTAACAACACTACCTTATATTTGACATGTGTGGTCACACTTTTCTTTATTCCTTCATTCTCATATGTTTTCTGCTGTGAGCAAGTCGTGGTGCTGGTGTTGCAAATTAAAAGAATATTAAACTATAAAACATAAAACTTAAAAACACCAAACTTGACTTTTATTTACTATATTTTACTAATTTTAGCTGGTTGATAAATACAAAAAATAATATGGAAAAAAAATTTAATTAAATATTTACTTTAAGAACAACTTTCTAATTATAAGTGGAAGTTTAACCTATATTTTCTTAATATTAACTGGTTAATAAATACAGAAAATAATATGGAAAAACCTTTAATTAAATATTTATATTCAGAAAATAGCTTACAATAAAAATGTCTAAGTTATTTATGCAAGCAATACTTATTATATTTTTCCCTTATTTTCCCTCAGTGTCCTTATCTCTCCCGATGTGCCGAGTGTAATTAAAAATGCAAGTCTGATTTTCCCCCTTTTTCCTGGACTTTCCCGCACTTGCTGGGCGTCGTTTAACTTTGCACTTAAGCAGGAGGAGCAGCCTCTGCTCCAAACACTCGGTTTGAGACCGGCAAGAAAGCGAGCAAACGTAAATATCATTTGCATTCTTAAGTGGAGCGCCGTGGGCTGCCAACTTCCCAGCTTCCCAGCTTCCCAGCTTGTCCAGCCTGCAAGTTGGGAAGCTGGGAAGCTGGTCTAAAACTGGGAAAACTGGGAAAACTGGCGAAGCTGGGAACCTGGAAACCTGGCTAGCTAGCGCCACACTGGAGGTTAAGCCAGGGCTATAAACTGGCCCCGGGGCAGCGGCGAGTTGTGGCAACCGCAGGCGGGTAGCAAATCAACGCCGGGCCCCCACCACCACCACGACGGGCTCCTTTTAGGGCCATAAAATCGGCTAAAAGCAGCCACAAAACACCAAAGTGCCAGTGGATCAGCGCAACAACCGCGAGCTGTGTGAGCCGCGGGCACGGAATTTATTTCAATAAAATGTGCATTAGCGGAGGGCATTGCAACAAATAACTTGAGGCTTTTAGTGTGCAACACAGAAAAAAAAACAATGCCAAGTCACACACATATTAATACGGTCGCGTCGTCTTAACAGATTTGCTAATACCCCAAAAGTATGAAGCATTTTACCCATGAGTAACTCTATTTGAAATCCATTACTGCCAACGAGTCTGGCGCACAATAAAAACTGCAAAAGTTTCAAATTTATGTCAAAAAAAAAATAAAGAAAAGGAACGACAAGAAACAAGAAAAAAACTCGGGAGAAGCAGCAGCAAGATGGAGAAAAGGCAGTGGAGCCATGAAAAGGGAACTCAACACTAGGAAAAAGCCAAAAAGTAGAACACCGCAGTGAAAGAAAATGGAGGTGAGGGGCGGAATATCGTTCAGAGAGCAGCTTAGAGAAAAAAACCAAAAACTTGAACAATAGAAAATGTGTCGCAGCATCCAAAAGTGGAGGAGTGTACTCTCTGGCATTGCGGTTTTACGGCTCTTCTGCTGCCCATAATGAATCCACAAATCAATCCCGAGAATTTTCTGTCAGATTTTTATGATCAAGTTGGTCACACTTGGCCGGGTCTTTGAAGCGTCTGCCGGTCACGCTTGACGGCCCAGACTGGTCACACTTAAGTGTCATTATTGACATATTTTACTCTGTTTCAAGTGGAGATGGAAAAATAAGAACGAGGAAATAGAAAAACTTTAAAAGAAAGAACTGTAATAGGAGTGTATACCTTCGCATATATGTCAGGTACAAAAAAGGTAAGCCAAACAAGGGAATACAGAAAAACTAAAATTTTTTTCTTGGTCTGAAAAAAGATAGAGTAATAGAGTAATGTCTTGTTGTCATAACTCTATACATTGTGACATTTCACTGGCTTTTACCTATTAAAAAGAGAATGAACGAACTTTGGGGGTTGACTCTTAATTTTTAAAGGATACTTTTATAATTTAATTTTAAATTCAAGTCTTAAATGTAGTACATTAGGACCTGTAACTATTATTTATTAAAGGTTTAGTTATACTTTTCGAATGGTAAAAAGCTTAATAATGTATTTACTACCTGATAAATTAATCTTAGAAATATTTGTGTAATACTTTAAGGGCCGTAAATACATTCCTTCACTTAGCTAACTGATAAATCTCTGGCAGAGCTTACCAACTCTACCTTCCTGATGGCCCAGAAAACCTTCCTAAATCTCTTTGTTACCAAGAAGGATGAATCGATTGTCCACTCATCGATGATACACTACATGTCACTCATATTTTCGGCTGCAGTTCCTCCCCAGCTTAATGGTTATTCCATGTTAGCCCAGGACCTGGTCCTGGACGATGGGCCATGTCAGGCAGAGTCCTCAGCAGGTGGAGCTTCCTCTGCTTTGATTTGCATTTGGGAATGGGAACACAGGAATTGTAAATTTTTATTTGTTGTCCCCAGACATAAATCTTGCTCAGTTTACGGCTCGCGCTCTAAATGGCCTTCCGTTGACATTTTATTTAGCAAATACGCATATATATATATATGTATTTACGTTTATTTCCAAGCTTTATTTCTTGTATTTTTCTGTTTTCGGCTTGTCACCCGGGCTGACAGCGATTTTAGCATTTGCTGCTGCTGCTCCTGCTGAAAAGCTTATAAAAATTACTGACGGCAATGAGTGGGAAAACTTGCGACTGGCTGGAAATTAGATTTTGAATATTTAACACGGCAAAACAGGAGAGACACGCATACATTTTCTACACGAATTTATATACAAAAATTCTTTTTAAATGCTGGCACTTTTCAAATTCCAATCCCAATGCCTGTCATGTCGACTTGACAATTTGCCCAGTCAGATGCACGACATGGAAATGGGAAATATGTGTTTGAATGCCATAAGCCAGAGCTTGGCTTGGCTCAAGAAACAAATAATACATTTTTTCCGGCCAGATATGACGGCTCAAAGGTGTGGAAAACGGAAGTGGAAGTGGTTGTGGCAGTCAAGGAGCTTGGCTGTAAAATAAATAAAATCAAATTTAGCTACCGAACAGAGTCCGGGTTCCTTGGGCCATTTTTGCCCGACACACTCTGGCCTGTAATCAAATTTAATGGCCCACCTCAAAAGCCAATTCAATTTACACTGAATCAAAGCGAGCTTCGGGTCTCTCTCGGCTCGGCTTACGGTGCGTATGAGCAATGTGATTAGCAGGCACTTTTGATGACTTCATAGACAATTTGGCCTTTGTCTCAGAGCCCTTTCCCCCTTCCTCAAATGCCACTAAATTTTTCGTTAATGTGCCATTTAACGGAGGACCAAGGACCAAGGACCGATAACCGAGAACCCAGAACCAAAGTCAAAGTCAAGTTGGGTAATTTCCCCTAATGGCTTTTCATTCCATCGATAGTCGGTGACACTTTCAATTGTTATCGTGATGCTGCTGCTCAGATGCCGTAAAAAAAGACAACTACACGGTTTGGGTTGCTCTGGGTTGGGTTTCGGGGGGCGTGGCCAATTACCGCCTCCTGGGTGGGCATGGAGTGCTAAACAGGAAATGATTTTCTGGCCACTCTCTCTCAAACTCAACCCTCAACCCTGCTGCGCCCTGGTAATGAAATCATGAATTAGATTTTGAGCTTGAAAATTGTTATTGTTTTCGGCCAACTGACTGGCTAAATGACTTTCGTGCAGCTAGTAGGGGAATAGGCACTGGGAGAAAATATTGTAGGTTTCAAAATAATTTAAATAATATTAATTAGGAGTAAACTTTTGCCTAGTTCTCAAGAATATTAGCAATAAAACCAAGGTTATTACTGAACTTTTACTTACTTAATATTAAATTTTACATTGTTTTAAGCAACTATTAATTTAAAGCTTGTTTTTGTTAATTAATATGCCTAAAGAAGCTACTAAAAGAAGTCCTTAACAAGTGATTTTTCGAAATTAAATATATTAAAAAGGTTAGTAAAATTAATACTTTAATTTAGCTTTTAATACCCACCATTTTCCCTACATTTCATATAGCTTTTGTTGTGTCCTTTCGCTTTGTGTACTTGTCTGTGTGTTGAGTATGATCCTGGATCCTGGGAATGGCTTGCTTTGAATGCTGGCTGCCTCGTAGCATATTCCCCAAATGTCTATAAATCCTTTTTAAATGTTTTTAAGCTTTTGTTGGACATTTTCAGTAGTAGCAGTGGCTGCTGACTGCAGTCTGCAGTAAAGCTGGCACAAGCGGGAAAGCTGGAAAAGCAGGGGGTGGGGTGGGGATACCAGCTCACACACACACACACGTCTACAAAACCAAAAGGGAACAATATTAACGTGTCAACGAGAATTTATGTTTACCGCAACTGGACAACTTTCAAAAGCAGCTCCAAGCATCCTGCTCCTTGCCGTATGTGTGCGAGTGTTCTTGTATTTGTGTGTGTGTGTTGGTGCGGAAGTGGCAGCAAATGCTTTAGTGTCTCGCCAGTTGGTATTTTCTTTCTGGCCTTTTTTTGGCTCGGACCATTGTGTTACCAAAACCAACACACTGCTTTGGCACACATACGACTGCCGAGAGTCCCGAAGTCTCGTATGCAAATGATCCATAAATATCAACACTTTTGCCGGCCAGCCAGCAATTGAGAGAATGCTCAGCCGAAAAGTGGCCAGCAATTTATCGTCCTCACATTCTGTAGCCCTTGACTATTAGAGGCTATAGTTTTGGTGGCACTGAGAGAAACGAGGGTCAATGAGGGCTTACTTAAACTTCAAACAAATGCTTGCCAGAAAATATTCAAAACTTTCAAAAAAAATGTCAATTTAATATTAAATATTTTCCAAAAAATAAATTAACTTACTTTCTGTCTGCTTATATCCTTTTTTCCAAGTCAAGTATCCTTTCCCTAACCATTTATATTTATTTAATTCCGTTTAAGCTTAAAAGGCTTTTAAAAATGAATAAGACTCGTAATAGTTTCCTTTGAATTAATATAGCTTACATTAAATTATATGCCATGAACTTATTTTCCTTGAATTCATTTCGCAATTTTTCCTCGAGCAAAAGTATCCTTTGCTCTCCTTCTATGTGTGCTTATGGTAATTGTGCTGAAAACTTGAAGCATTTTGCGGTCTGCGCAGGTCCCTCCTGGCGAAAGGACTTGAAATGTCGGCGGGGCCTGTACATAAATAAATTACATTTGTTGCTCATTAAGCATTGAGTGGCCGGCAGGATGGCAGGACATGGGGATGCGAGGAATACACTCGGTTTGCTGGAATAAGGATATCACACAGAGGCCACAGCCGCAGCATGTGTGTGTGTAGTCCAGACACTCGACATTGGTTCAGTTTAAAGCGTTAATTCGCTTTCGAGAGGGTGTGTATAATGAAGGGCTCAATAATTGAGTGAGCTGCGAATTGATTATTTAAGCCTCAATTACCGGAATCGCAGCATGTCCCTGCTGTCAGGGATACCGCAGAGGCACTGAAGCGTTGCGCTTAATTAATAATTATTTATTGGAATTTTACAACCCTCAACAGACAACTTGCCCCCCCCGGAGCGATGCGGCAAAACTACTGTTCCGAAAAAAATCAGGGGGAAGGACATTCCCGGTCGAGTCCAAAGTAAACACAAAAGGGAACATTATGAGCAACGGCGACTGTTGACCAAGGTTGTTGTTCAAGCAGCGTATAAAAATTCATAAAATATCCGCACTTGAAGCAGGCCCAGGCCAACAGTTTTCTATATTTTTTTCTATATACTTTTGCCCATTTCCCTTATTTATGTTTTGAGTGCAAACAATTTTCTTGGCTCCGAATCTCTCTTTTTCGTATTTTTTTGTTTCCTCTTTCCACATTCTACCGTATTTTCCGCAAATGTTCTTGTGCTTTTGTCAGCTGTGGCACATGTGGTGCGCTCAGGAGGCGTGGCTGGTTCATTATGGTATTTCACAGACACTAGCCAGGATTTTGTACAAAATAAAATAACCCTCTCAGTTTAATACTATAAAAACTCCAAAGATTTATATTAAATAAACTTCTAAATTGAATTCCTCTGGAAAAACTAAAACTATAAACCTTTCCTCAAATATTCAATTGCAAATGCCATCACACATAAATCATAGTTTGCATTGAAAATTAATTTAGTGCCAAGAGTATTTACCTCGTTACGGATGCGTTTGAACGAGTATTGATGTTTTGTGGTTTTCCCAAAGCTTGGTCCAAATTTGTTGACATTCAAGCGGTGTAAAGCTGAAATTCAGTGCGCGGGGAAGTCCCCGGCCAGCAATCAAAATAGAAACAACCATCGATGGACACAGGGGAAATAATTGGTATCAATTTTACATCATTTGGTCACTCACACACATACACACCATAATGTTCTCGGTTTAATCAGAGACAGCGGGGTATCGGCATCGGATTGGAATCGGTATATCGGTATCGAGGAAGGCCCTCCCTCATTGTTGTCGAATGCAAATCACCCGGAACACGCCACTAAACAGCACACAGGAGAGCATCCGAGGAGCGGCGGCATTGTCTCCGTATCAGTTGAATCATCTCCATCATGCCCCCAAAACTGCCATATTTTCACCGATTTCTAGGGGGGAGCCCACCCCCTCATTCCCATCCATTGTTGTTATTATTGCCGTTTGATTTATGCCCACTGCGTGTGCATTTAAGTGCAAATTGTAGCCATGTTTGGGTATGCCGCTACCGCTCCTTGGTGCCCCTGTCCCGGGCCAATCGTTGCATTTGTATATTGCATATTGTAAACATTTAATATTCCAATTATGTCACCCAATTGAAATGCGGCCATTGAGCAGCAGGCATTGTGCCCAGCGACAAGTTTTGATTTAGATTTCATTTGATGTTTTCAGGAGTGGCACTCTTGGTCAATCGTCTGGCTAATAATATGTATATATTCCTTTGGGAAATTATTTAGGAGTTATATTCTAGACTATGACAAGTTTAGGGTTAGTTTTAACAGATTTTTAACTAATAAATATAATAAATAATAATATAATAAATAATAAACTAGAGACGAACTAGAAATGTTGATTTTTCTAAGTTTAATATAATTATAGTATGTTAAAAAATATATAAAAATAAAGTAAAAGCTTTATTATGATCCTTTTATATATAACTAGAGACAAACTAGAAATGTTGATTTTTCTATGGTTAATTATTATATTCTGTAATATTTATATATGTTTAAAAATATATATAAATAAAGTAAAAGCCTAATTATGTTCCTTGTAAATATTGATCCTTAAGTCTGTATTACTTACTTTCCTCTAGAAAATATTTTTTCATTCAACAGTTCACCCAACATTTCCTTAACATTTTCATAGATTTCCTACACATCCTTTAACAGATTACTGTTAAGCCAGCAGAGCTGTTATCATCAGCTGTTAACGTTTGCCATAATATTTCAACCCCCTGCTGAGCTAACATATCCATGTCTTACCCCTGTAACAGCATACATTCCACAAACTGCTAACAGAACAGCCTGAAAGCTGCACCCTCCCAGGCTGTTAATGTAAAATCAACCCCTGCTAACAGCTAAGCTAACAGCTCAACTTCCCCTGTTAACTGGGAACAGTGGAAGAAAACCACCCCTGTTAAGCAGGCACTTTGACTTAATGTTACAATGTATTATTAATGTTAAAGACCCAAACTCTGCTGAGTAAACTCTGGCATTAACTTTGTATATATGCAAATGCCCTGAATTATCCAAAGGCACTTGGAGAAAATCGTTGAAAATTGCTGGCTAATGTGTTGGATGCCATCGAGACTGTCTGATTGGAATTTGGATTTTGAATTGGGATTAAGTATAGGGGTGGCTGCCTTGGCAACTGATATATCTCACTTCTCATATCAGTTATGGGTTAGGGAAAGGGAGAGACAGAGAGAGAGAGAGAGGACTCTCGTTCATGTTCTAATTAGGAACGAACAATTCAATTGTCTTGAAGTCTCGACCTCATCAGGGGGGGGCAGTGTAAATTATCAGCCGACAAACAATGGAAATTCATTTAAACAGCAAATACTGGGCCAATGAAATTAGTTTGCATAACGACATTACACGTTTATTAAATTCCGCCCTTACGGCCCCTCGAGGGACCACTGGCTGCGTATATATAGGGATTATAATGCGACTGACTGACTGACCGATAAGCAGCTGTTGACCAGCCACTGAAAACACTTGACTTTGCCAATTGAGCTACAATCCAATGCCTCCTCGGACTGCCCTAATTACGCCTGGCAACCGAGCTGAGTACTTAACTGTGAGTCCTATATATAGGATGTGGGGTATATTGCATCAAGTATATACACGTGTTTATACGGGCGGAAGAAGGAACATTTTAGGGGGTGGCATCAAGCTGAAAAGGTTGAACTTGTCAATGGCTGCGGGTTGAATCGAAAAAAAAAATAAATATTCAAGTCTTCCCTTTTTTAGGGCGAGACCGCAGCTTAGTTTCCCTTTAACTTGTCGAGTCAGTAGACAAAAGGCAGAACCTCTTCAACATATTTCAACGGAAATTCATAAAAATTCATGAAAAAAAATGAGAAAGAATTATTTAATAGAAATGTAGAAACGACTTGGAAATACCCAGGAATTGGTTATTAAAAATTACAGGAAACTTAAGGAGACTTTTAAAATAAAATTAAGCTTTGTTTTGTTTAATTAAGAAGTTGTATTGGGATTGTTAAGGGATTTCATACATTTTAAAATATTTATTGATCAGGAGTTTGATAACATTATTTAAATTTCTTTTGGGACTTATGCTTACTTAAATAAATAAATAAAATACAACTAAAAGCATGTAAATTGACTCTCAAAATTAATAAAGAGCTCTTAGATTGTAAATAACATAAAATTCAATCCATTCTTTACCTTCCAGCCAGAGCTTTCTGCATTAATAATAATTCCTAGAATACAAACCACCCATTTCACCCATTTCCTAAGAGGTATAAAAGAGTGAAATAAATAAAAAAAAAAAGATCAAAGAGGCGGACTGGCGAAACGGTTTTGAGTGGATGCGTTTGAGAAAACATTAAAGTCTAGCCATTTGATGCTGTTTATGCAGCAAAAACTTTGCGAGAGCTAAAACAAAAGGGAATCACTGGAGGGAGAGCGACTCGAGCTTGACCTTCGTCCTTGCGCCTCATGCGGGTCAGCGTTTTGCTCCTCCTGCTGACAGCTGGCCTGCCACTTAAGTGGGCTTTTAGTGGCCACACCCACTTTGAGCCTCCCGTTGAGCTTGGCTATTTTCTGTTTGCTTTTCCCTCAACTTTTCAGAATCTTTTCCTCACTCCAAAGTATATTTTTCTTGTATTATTTTTTCCTATTTTTTTTTCCTCTTTCTATATTAATTTTTACACACGAGCTAGCATTTTTGGGCATTTTTGATAAGCACCAAAATAATTATCCATACATATAGATTTATTATTTATGTTTACTTCCAGTTGCCGGGCGGAAATTAAAGACTGCGCCTCAGAAAATGCTGCAGCCGCAGGCTAAAATAAATTGAAATTTTCATTGGGTCGAGACGAGAGCAAAGAAAAAAAGGCCCGAAAAATCCTTGGACAGACTCGTGTCGAATGCAGTTCTTCTCTGCCATGTGTTTGTGATTAATTTCCTGAAATAAAACAAATATGAGGCAATGGTGCCCAGGGCGCATACGTGACAATGATTAGATTAGAGACACAGCAGCGAGTCCTGGGGCCATGAGAATTCCCGGCGTATTTGAATGAGAGTGAAAAGTTTTGTTTGGAGAAGGAGGCGCACTCACTTCTTCTCCGGCACTTATCCCGCCCCGGCCCTAAAGTTAATTTTAAATTCCGAGCTCAATTTCGCCCGGGTAATTGCTCATTTGAAGAGGAGCATCGGAGTCGAGTTGAGTTTTCCAGCTTCCTTTGTGCTTCGGCCAAATGTATAAAAAGAAACTCTTTATTTACTGTCAGCCACTTGGGCCAATTAATTGCTGTTATGGGCAAAGACTTTCTCCTCTTTGTGCGCTGTCACTACCAGCAGATTGCTGACTTTAACGGAGATAGTGCTGCGGGATGTTGAGAGGAGGTTCCTCCGTTTCGTGGCCAGTGTGTACCTGCCCCCGGTACCTGTGTGAGCTCATTAACCGAGCGAGAAGGGGCTTTGGTCCAGCAGATGCCATCGCCATCGTCCTGGTAGCAAACTCAAACGGTTGCTCAAGCTGTTGCTCTATCTTCTCCGGCTCCTTCCTCTGCTCCTGCCACGAGCATCCTTAGACGAGTTAAGTAGACTACTAAATGACGGCGGACGGCGGAGCGGCTGATGATGAGCTGGCCCAGGCTCTCGTCTTTCGTCCTGTTCGTCTTGCTCGTCCTGTATGCCTGATGAGGGTTCGCCGGCTTGTCGAGTTGTCGACTGTCGAGACTCAAGGCTGGAGATGGAGATGGAGATTGGGCCTCCTTCTCCCCTTCTCGTCCTTAAGTGTGTTTTCAAAATTAAAGCCTGTTAATGAGATTCGCCTAGCTGCTGCTGACTCACGTTAAGTGGCTTAGAGTGTATCGTAAGTAAGCACTTTTGGCAAAGAGAGATCAAGCCCTCTGGATTGCCGTGACTTATTAAAAATAATACCCAGTGATTGTGATAGTTACAGTTACTCCTTTGACAAGTTTACTTTGAATAGGCATTATGTACAGAAAGAGCAAATTATGTTAATTTTATAATCAAATTAACTCTGAATAATTAATTTAAGAGATTTATTTTATTACAATTTATTAAGACAAGCTTCCTAACCCACTCAAAAGTCAAACTAGCTTACTAAAAACCATATATCTTTTCCAACTAATATATTTAACTTTTAACCTACATACGAACCTAAAAAGTCACAAGAAAATATGCATTAATTTAAAACTAGAAAGTTTAGCAACATAAAGTCAATATATAACCAATTATTCAGGCTTCAATGCAAAATAATTCATTTTATCAAAGCCAATTTATTTGCGGTATGCGCATAAATATAAAAAAATACAAATAAAAAACCATAAAAAGAGACACACAAAAAATGGTGTTTCAAATTTGAAATTTGTAAATTCCAATTGCGTTTGACACGCACACTAATACGCGTGCCAAAGGCAAATACACACGTACGCCACACACACACAGAGGTGAGGACCTAGTCAAAGGGAAATAAAAACATTTACAGGACGATTCGAAAAACGGGGAAGCCCACAAAATAAATGATGTTCGCTCTCACGTGTTTTGAATGTGACAGATTTGAGCCTTTTGTCACGATTGTTGATGATGGGTTAACAAACGGCAATAACAACAACACCGACAATAACAATAACAACAACAACAGTCACTGCCACCTGTATAAATATCAGCGGAAAGTGTATGCCAAACGATAAAGAATTTGTCAACATCTACCGCGCTGAGGGTTTAAGTCCTTCCTGATGGGTTTTCCCTGCTCACCTGATAAATGGAATCGTCAAGGGTGTTGGTTTGCTTGGTTTTTGGCCAGGCTCGGTTGGCCAGGTAAGCACTTTCCAAGAGCTTATTGCACTTTGCGAATTTAAATAGGGGGAAAGGAGGGTGCAAGCAGTAAAAGTAACATCATAAGACCTTAAATATTTGCTTTCAAGTGGTTTTAATGCGATATTTTATCGATATTTAAAAAAATTTTATAGTTTATAGGACAAATCATAGTCTAAACAAATCGTTATGCAGCCAAAAATCAAGCATTTCTGTACAGAATAATTTAACAAATTGAGAAATTAAATAAACAGAATCATAAGACCTTAAATATTTGCACTCTAGTGACTTTAATGCGATATTTTGTCGATATTTAAAAAAATGTGATATTTTATTGGACAAATCATAGTCTCAACAAATCGTAAGGCAGCCGAAAATCAATTATTTCCGTACAGAATAATTTAACAAATTGAGAAATTAAATAAGGAGAAATTTAGAGAGAGAAATTTATTAAATTTTCATTTGAATTTTTGGCTATAAAACGCTAAAAAGTAAGCCTCATATTATAATTAGTAAAACATATAACTAATCCTTAGTCTTAATTGAATATACAAATGAATATATGTCTAAAAACTACTCATCAAAACCTCTGTCTCTGTTTCAAATTAACTTTCCCCTGATCGATTCCTTTAATAATTCCCACAGTTTCTATTACTCGGGGGTCACTTTGGGGCAATTTATCAACGAAATAAACCTAACGAGGGCAGGGGAAAACCCTTTTTAGAGCCCGCCACGTTCCTGTTCCAGTTCCAGAGCCTGTCACCCCGCCTCCACCATAATCATCGTCGTCATCATCATCATCAGTGTAGGATGCTGAAGGAGAAGTACAAGTAGGAGCCACCGCTGATCAGGAGCCAGGACATTTTATAAGTGCCTCATCTCCACGCTCGACATTCGTGTCACGCAGCAAAGTTGTTACTCAAAAATGTTCGTCGTGGCCATAAACGTGCGACAAGTCCTTGGTGGGAAGGACTGACTCCCCCCCCGCCATATAGTTTTGTGCTGCAAATTGGCAGTTGTGTAAGTCAAATTGTAGTCTGTCTGGAGGAGGCCACCTCGGCCACTTCTCGCCTCTCGCAATTTGTGGCTTCCATTAGCCGAAAAGAAATCTTAGTCAGCAGAAAAAAACGAAGCACAAGAACAAAAAAAGCAACTCAAAGTATAGCTGCGGTTGTCTAAAAAAATTACATTCGACCATCTGGCTGTCAGTTTATTTTTGGCGGAACTTTGATGATGGGCGGAGATTATAACTTTGAATGTTATGTAATTAACAGATAGCACCAAAGTTTGCCTCTCACGCATGGCCAGCTGCTTTGTTTGCGGCTCTCGGCTCCTCGTTCCAGAGATTGTATCTTTGGGCCACTGGGCCATACATAAACCAAATTGATTCACTTAACGCTACACGCCATTAATCTGCCAATGTTTCGCTGGGTTTTTGCGGTGCCAGTGTACACTGGGGGAAATCTTATTTTCAGCCAGGAAAATGTTATTTAAATTTAATTGGTTTTTTTTTATAAAATTTTAATAATATTCCTATGATAAGAGGTAAGAACACTTAAATTTTTATATTATTTGGGACCAGGGAAATTTTATTAAAATTTAATTGGGATATTAATTTAAATTTTCAAAAATATTATTATGATAAGAGGTAAGAGCACTTGAATTTTTAAGTAAATTAAATAGATAAAATGGGTAGTTAATCATTTAAATATAGAAATTTTTGGTGTACTTTATTTATTCCAATTTCATGTTCACTTTAAAATATTTTCTTTACTTTAAAAGGTAAAAGTAAGGGATTTTTATTTAACTTTCAAAAATATTATGATAAGAGGTAAATATTATTATGAATAAATTAAATAGATAAAATAAATAATTACTCAGTTAAATATAGAAATTCCTTTCATACTTTATTTACTATTATTTAATGTTAACTTTCAAATATCTTCTTAACTTAGAAAGGTAAAAGTAAGGGATTTTTTTTTATAATTTTCAATAATATTTTGATAAGAGGTAAATATTATTATGAATAAATTAAATGGATAAAATATATAGTTAAACGGTTAAATATAGAAATTCCTTGTATACTTTATTTATTCTAATTCCATGTTTACTTTTAAATATCTTCTCAACTTTGAAACGTAAAGGTTAAGCTTCTGATCTATCTAACTACACCTTAAAAAATCTTAAAAATCTCCCCTTAATTTATCCCTTGTGTAACCTGTAACTACACTCCCCATTTCGGTGTGTGGGCTTTTAGGCTATTTTTACACTTGCGGTCCTTGGGGCGTCTTTAATCAGCGTCACCCCTCTGCTGCGGTTGCCCAAGGGAAATGGCCATTTCCACCGCCACGGCCACTTCTCGCCGTGTGCCCACCGCCTGCATGTGAGCTTTGTTCTCTTGTTAACATCAAATAAACTGAAAAAGGTGGTTTCCGGGAGGGGGAGCGGACTCTGGGGGGTTCCACCCCCCGCTGGTAACAAATTGAACCAAAAATGTCCAACTAATTCAATGTAAACTTTAAGTTTAAATTTCTAATGTTGATTTTGCCTGGGATACATGGGATATTTATTTTTAAATTGGCGCCGCTTGGGCGGGGAGGGAGAAGAGCCTGGAATTTGCTTTGTTATGCAAATAATTGTCAACACCTTTTGTGAGTTTGCAAATTTCATTTCGCTGTGCAATTTCCAGCGGTATCTAACGGGGCGTGGCCATGGTCGCCCTTATGCGAGAGTGTGGGTTTTCGGGCTTTGGCTTTGAGGCTGAGTGAGTGTGTGTGTGTGTGGGCAGCACAAATGTTGCCAATTATTTGCACACACACAAGGCCATAGGAAATACACTAGGGAAAATTATGTGCTATTTTGTAAAGGGTTAGGAATTAAAGAAAGAAAAGGCTTTAAAAATGTTTTTTATCTTTAAGCATAAATAAAAGGTGAATTTTTAACTTTATGGAATTGTTTAACTTACAGAAAAATCTTCTTAATTATGTAAAAATTATTAAATTAAATTATAAAATTATTCCTTTCTTTTTTGAACCCAACTTAAAGTAATAAAACCAACTTTAGATATTTTTATATCAAATGTATACACCTTAAAATAAGCCTTTTAAAATATACTTAAATCAAATATAACTATTTTTTTGAGAGAAATTATAATTATTAAAAATATCACCGAATCAACCTTTATATTTTCTGGCAGTGTATAATATATAAAACCTTTATCTGGCAAATTATATGGTGATTTTGTGGGATTTTTGTGCCTATATTTGTTCCAAGTGCAGCGGCACACTCGCCTCGACAGTTTTGGCATTTTTGTACAATGTGCAAACGGAGGTGGAACTGATCGGCGGACGGATGGAGGACATAGGACGAAGGACCATATCACAAAATTGCCAGCACCGGACCAAACAAACCGCAAACGTGGACAGGGCAGGGCGTGGCTCGAACAAAATGCGAACAAAACGCGTTTCAAGCCCCATTGACAGAGCAAACCCTTGGGAGGGGGTTCCCCTCCTGGCTGGCTGGCTTACCGGGCCATATTTGCGGCTAATTGGCTTTAAGTAGTGCTGATTACAGAGGCTCGCGCTCCCGTCGATATATATTCGAGTGGAAGCATTTTCAATTACAAAATACAAATTAGCGGCGCTGCAAAGTAGGCAATACATTTTTGTTAACTTATTAAAACGCAATGAGGCACACAGGGCGTGGCCATAAATTAATGCCATTAATTTGAGCTTAACACTGGTTTATGCATCGCCAGCCGTAAGTACAACTTACACGCATGGCCACCGGGCGGACGCTGAAGGCGGCCAACACCACCACAGACTGTGACTGCGACTGTAACTGAACCAGAAACGGTCGGCAGGACGAGCGGCAGGACTGTGCATTTAATTGTTGCATTTTAATTAAAATTTATACACAAAAGCTTTTAGCTTAAGTAAGCGGCCATTGTCGGCGACGGCGACGGCGACCAGCGGCCACGCAGACATATAAATAGGTCCGCCACATACACTCTCCCTCTTTTTCTCTCTCTGCTTTTATATATATATATACATCCCCTGTAATATTCCGCATAAAAATGCAATAAGTACAAGGCATGCATAGGTAGCAAATTATGCCATCTTCGCGCTGTAATTAACTTAATATAAAGCAGCACGATCCAGTTGCAGGTAGGGAGGAAACAAGAGCATCCTTGGATTACGGCTATCTGCCACAATAACCATTTTGCTGGTGTTTTTTCCACAGCAGTAAATTGCAAGGACACTGAGAAAAATGCTAAAGAAACAATGAAAAATTATACCAATGAATTGCGAATTTAAATTGGAAGTGCATTTAATGAGAATGTATAAAATGTTTAAATGAGAAATGAAATTCTTGTTATAAATTCTTACAGTAGAATACACCTTTCACTCTTTTTTAAAGATTTATTTCCTCAAAATAAATATTATTAATTTAAGAACTCTATTCTGGTTATAACACATATTTTTCTCCTTAGCCTGGTATCATTTTCCACAGGGAAACCCCTACTTTTTCCCAGCTTTCCTATCCCTTTACTTGCTTTACACGTTGTTTCTTTTCACTTTGTGGCAAATTCAATTTGCTTCGGCAATTGTAAAGGGAATGTAAAAAATGCCAAGGAAATCAAGGATAACATTATGGCGGTCTATGTAATCTTGAAATTATTTCTCTAGCCAAAAAGAGGGAATCGATTTATATAGATAGAGGAATTATTGAGCTTAAGAAAATACATATTTTTGGCAAATTTAAACCAAGACTTGTGAGCAAGTCATGCTTATACTTTAAAGAACTCAAGCGTATTTTAACTCGTAAGACTCGGACCTCTTTCCCTGTCCCATTTAGACCATGTTTTTGGCATTTCACGATCCCAAAGGCACCCAGACTCATGCCCCAAATGTTGCTTATGAATTTCCCATAATCTTGGGCGCGCTTAAAATGTCTAGACGCAGAGAGAACAGCGGCGGCAAATAACAAACAAAAACAGGGAAAAAAAGGGAGCTCAAACTCAAATTACGCGAAACTCGAGTGAAAGAGTCTCTGTGCAAGTGGTATTTGTATTTGCATACTTATTAAAAAGAATATGGAGTCGCGCCCGGGATTATATATTTAATATTTAAATTGTGCCAAGTGACAGTTAATAAGAAGTTCGCTCAGAGCTCCAAATTTGGGATGTGTAAAGTGTCCAAGCAGAAACCATGACCACAGAACGAAACCAAACAAAGGGCAAGGCAAATAATAAACCCTTTTTACGGGGGAAACCAGATGTTGATTTGATTACGCCGCCGCCACCTTTTGCTCAACCCTTGAGTGCACATCAAAAGGCCTAAGGAAACCATGCCGACCCTCCTTCAACACCTCAAATTAGTGCACTTTGTAGTTTCGAATTATAAAATTTGTCTGAGGAGGACCAACACCCATAAATCCTTGGCCATTTCACGCACGCACGTCCTTCTCAGGTGGCCTCCTGGTCAATGATTTGCTTCGTTGACTAAACAAATTAAGTATACGACCCACGTGCCGGGACTGCCGAAGGAGCCTGAGCTCGCCGAAATGTTTATAATGAGCTAATAAACACAAATTGATTGTGTGTGAAATTAAAAGCGAACCTGCGGCGAAAGTTTTCAACTCTCAAAATGTTGTTTTTTGTTTATTGTCTTGGTTGTGGGAAAATTTGCAAATAATTTGAATATTATTTGAATGATTTTAATATACTTTAAACAAACTATAGTGCAATAAAGCTTGGCATTAAGTTTAGACTTAATAAATAGCAATTAATGCTGAATCAAGTTTTTGAAAATAATAATGAGGAGAACTTTCTATTAGCTGAATAAAACTTTATAATTTTCAAGTTGTACAATTCTTCACATTATATTAACTAAATACAAACTAAATAGTAATTAAAAGATAACAGATTCTCTTTACTTTTATCATGAAATAAATTTATAAATTACTTATGGATAAATATATATATTTTCCTTAGTTCTAAAATCACTATAATTAATAAATATTTCCAAATACGTTAAATAAGTTAAAATAAATCACTTAGGGAAAAGTATATATATTTTCCTTTGTTCTAAAATCACTTTAATTAATAAATATTTCCAAATACGTTAAATACGTTAAAATAAATATTTTATAGAAAAATATATATATTTTCCTTTGTTCTAAAAACACTTTAATTAATAAATATTTCCAAAGACGTTAAAATAAATCACTTATGGATAAATATATATATTTTCCTTTGTTCTAAAATCACTTTAATTAATAAATATTTCCAAATACGTTGAATACTTTAAAATAAATCACCTATGGAAAAATATATATATTTTCCTTTGTTCTAAAATCACTTTAATTAATAAATATTTCCAAATACGTTCACTGACATAAATATTTATATAATACCAGCGTTTCGCAGCCCCTTTTAGTTGATTGCTGGCCCTATTTAAGGCCTGGCCCACATTCTCTGCCACAAAAGAGGGGCGAGGCTCAAATCGCTGACCAAGTTGGACCAACACTTTTGGCCGACTGGCCCCATGGACTAGGCCCATCAACTATGCATTAGCCGGCGGGCACATGTTTAAAATACCAAAATACCTTGGCTCCACGCACCATTATGATGTGCATTCGCCAGCGTCCTTGCGTCCTTGCGTCCTGCGTCCACCCGACCACTGTCCTGTGGCCATCTTTTGTCTTTCGCCAGCGGTTTCGGTCTTGGCTCGTCGGTCTTTATCTGGCTGCGCGGCACAATGACGCGGCGTATGAGTAATGGGTGTGGGCGCCGGGGGGGGGAGGACTGCATCTACATAGGACTTATTACGTATACGCAACGCGTAGCGTTTTGATGGGCCACCCCCACGTGCGCTATGCCACGTTGTATAATAAAGTGTTTGCGACTTTTTCATTGCTCACGTACGCTCTTCACGACTGACTTCTTATGCTGCGGGTTAAGGTCCTGCTCCTGCTCCTGTTCCTGCTTTTGCCTCGAATGTGTCTGCTAAGCGAGTGCTTTATTTCATTAAGTTGCCTCCTCCGTCCGAGGAGCAAATCTTTGCGGGCAACTTTTGTGCGCTTAATATCCCGTTGTGCGATCCTTGCGGTTTTAGCCCCGGATTCCTATTCCTTTATAGTTTCCATCACCGCCGCCTGGGAAATGGCCCAACGAAGTACAGTCAAGATTTCTTTTTTTGTCTTGGCATTTATTTACATATTTATGAAGCGAAAATATTAAGAATTATTTTCGGGGGGTTTCGGGCCTTTATCTCGCACTGAATTTGGCCATTACCAGAGTGGTTAGGAGAGGCATTCCGGCCTGCATATTTGCCAGGCAGGAATTTTTTGGCAAGGACCTCCTCCGGTAGCCTGGGCTACTACTACTACACATTTCGAATAGCAATAATATTTTGTAGACAAATATCTCAGGCTGGCTGTCGGGGCCTCTTTGAAGGTAAACTCAAAAGTAGACTCCTGACTCTGCGGTTTGCTTTGGCGTCATAAATTCTTATTAATTTATAATAAAAAAATTTGTGAAGAGCAAAGACAGAGAGAGAGAGAGCGCACAGCCTGTGCTTTGGAATTTCGCAAATTAATATTTCATTTCGAATGCTTGGCAAGCTTCGGTTTGTTGTTCTTCATTTTTTCTTTTTTGTTGCTCCGGTAAATATTGTTATCCCTTTACGCACAAAAATTGCACAAAAATTCTGCTCTATTGCTGGAATAAATGAAATATATATACTCGTACATGGCAGATAGATTCCCTGCTAGACAATTAAGTTCGCTATAAATTCTAATTACCAGAGAGTTACGAGTTACGACAAGTTGGAAAATTACATTTTATTATATGATAAAAGTTAAGCTTCAACTGGACGACGATAATGTATAACCAAATAGATTTACATGCGTATATTCCCCGGACAAAAGCCCGGGGCCAACCGCAAACTCCACTTAATCATGTGTCGCTGCCCAGCTGGCTTCCAGCTTCCGGTTTCCAGCTTCCAGCTCCCAACTCCCTACTTCCTACACCCTACTCCTCCACTGTATTCAAGTGTCAGAAGTGTAATTTATTTTTATGTTGTGTAGTGTTTGTTGTTTTGCCGAAAAAAAGAGAAAAACCAAACTGAACCACACACCAAAAAGCTGAAACCAGCGAACGCGAACAATACACAAAATAAACAAAAGCTTAGGGGGTGTGTGGAGGGTGTGCAGGGTGAGTGGGGTAGTTGGGTGATGGCCTTAGTGCTTGTCCAGCTGGTGTGGCCATAAAAACCAAAGCTGAAGCTCTATGCGGTTTCTGCTGGCTGCTATATGAAAAGCGTTGATATATGCAGGCGAAAGGGTGATAGATCTCTATTCCAGTCTATAAGCGAGCTAATAGACAAGGCTGCCCATCATGGCTGTTCAGATTTTTATTAAACAATTTCTAGGAAACACATAAATATGCCACAAAGGATGCAGGAAATTGGTAGGAAAAGCACATATTAAGAGCTGTAAGTTTTTATTATGGAGTTCAAGTAGAAGGGAAGGGAAAGTTGGTACTAAATACTAAGTAAATACTAAGTACTAAATATTCCTCATAATATTCCCTTTGTATATTCTTAGTATAAATTATAATAATTCCTCTTCCTTAATAAAAACCCCTGTCATTATTTTGACTTCCAATAAAAAACCTCCTCAAAAAGCAACCTCTCAAAACCCTTTTGCAGACGTGTTAAAAGGCCAACAAATGGCAACGTAATTTATTTATTTGCTAATTAAGTTGCCTTCTCCAGAAGAGAGTTTTTTCTATGGAACATGTAACTCCAATTGGAAAGCGCATATTATGTGCTATAAGAGTTAAGAGAAGGGAAAGTTGGTTCTAAGTACTAAATAAATATTTCTCATAATATTCCCTTTACATATTCTTAGTATAACTTATATCAATTTCTCTACCTTGATAAAAACCACTATCATTATTTTTAGTTCCCATAAAAACCTCCTTAAAAAGCAACCTCTCAAAACCCCATTGCAGACGTGTCAAAAGGCCAACAAATGGCAACGTAATTTATTTATTTGCTAATTAAGTTGGCTTCTCCAGAAGAGAGTTTTTTCTATGGAACATGTAACTCCAATTGCAAGTGGAATGCTCCCACATTCTCGATGTCACGTTTCGAGCAACTAATTTGTAAATATTCCTCTAAAGGCAAAAAGTTGCCACAGCTCCTCCTCCACTCTCCACCTATAACATATCCCTGTGTTATCCCTGCAATATGTCAAAGGTGCAGCAACGAGGCGGACAAGGGTGCAGGTGAAGTCATCCAGCTGCATGCCGCCGTGTGGGACGTGTGCGGTTTTGATGCGGTTTCGGTTTAACAGCTCCCCATGGCAGCCGTCGCCGTCACCTGGCCAGGAGCTGGAGACGAAGCTGCAAGTTGTGTCAGCTTTAAGTTGCTCATCATCGAGGAACTTTGCACGTGCCATCGTGTGACATCGTCATTGGAGTTTTCTGGAGGCTGATTGAAGCGCCGCCGCCCTTTAACTTGAACTCAAACTCGAACTCTAAGCACTTAGCATGAATTTTAATGCTGCGAGGCAGCCAGGCAGCCAGGCAGCATCGCTGTTTCGGCCTTTCATCAAAATTCAATTGTCTTTGGCTTGCATTTTTCAGACCGTGAGACCCTCGATGCCATGGCCAGAGATAACACTGGGAAAGTTAAGAGGGTGCTTAGGAGATTTTATTAAAAAAAATTATTATATTTATATTAAAAAATTATTAATTTAGTTAAGTATTGAAATGGTTTGTCAGATTAACCCTAGTTTGCTGCTAGAACTCATTGGGAATTTTAATACAGTGATTTGTACAGCGTTGTTGAAGGTGCTTAGATCAGTGAGTGGTTCATTTATTTATATAAAATTAAATTTTGCACTGAACTTTGTACATTAAAAAGATGTTTTCATACATTAAGACTCCTCTTATAAGGTTTTAATTTGAATATTAGTGAAGCTTTTAGAATATATATTTTGTAATATATTTTCCCTTATTTTTTAAGCCTTAAATAAATTACAAAATATATTTTATATTAATTATTTAATAATTTATTTATGTAAAATTTAATTTTGCACTGAACTTTTTACATAAAAAAGATCTTTTTATACCTTAAGACACATTTGTTAAGAATTTAATTTGAATATTAGCAATGGTTGTATAATATATATTTTGTTGATATATTTTCCCAAACTTTTTAAGCCTTAAATAAATTTCAAAATATATTTTAATCGATCACTTTGATCGAATTTTATTATATTTCTTTGAGTGCATTTTCCCGGTACCCACAACGACCCTCGCTAAAACGGACAATTCCCCATTGTTGACCCTTTTCGGTCCTTTGTTTTTCGCTCGGCCAGCCAAGCGCGCCAAGTGGACGTTTATCTTTTGCAGTCACTGTGCACTTCTAGTTGGCCCCGAAAGTGTACATAAACCATTTTATTTGCGCTCTGGTGCGGCATATGTTTGCATAATATTTCGCGTAGCGTAAAGGACCCCAAAAGAAAGAACTTCTTAGAAGGTTACTCTTTTTTTTTAATATTCTTTTAGCACTATTTATTATTATTTTTTTTTCAAATTTTTTAAAATTGTCAAATTCATAAAACCCATTTTCCATGCTGGGTCTATTTTCATCATATTTTTTTTTACGATTTTTGGAATACACGCGCTGAAATCAGCCAGAGTTGGGAGTGTCTTCTGGTTGCAATTGTTGTCCTGGGCAGTGGATGATGTTGGAGAGGGGAATAGGGGCAGCAGCAGCAGGGGAACCGTTCAGCTTACAGGCAGTAAACCGCTTTGACCACCGATCCCTGCTTGGACATGGAGTCCTTGTGCAGCTGGTACTGCAGCTGGAGGGGCGGAAGGCAGAGCAAATCGCGCAGCTTCAGACCAATCTCCATGACGGCCTCCTCGTTGTAACCGTTGGCGGTCCAAACCGCTGGAAGATTGGAGAGGAGTTGCGTTAGGGAGTTGCTTTAGGAGATTCCATAGATGTCATCACGAAACTGGCCCTACTAATGCCTGGAACACTCAAGAAAAGTAGTAGTGCTTCAAATAATATTAAAATTAATATTTTAAATAATTTTTAAACTGGTTTAAGAAGGAATATATCACTAATTCTATCGAAGAAATAAATATTAAAATTAAATATATGAAGAGAAGCTATAAGTTAGCCAAGAAAATTAAGAAACCCTTTCAAATAATATTAAAATTAATATTTTAAATATTTTTTAAACTGGTTTAAAAACGAATATATCACAAATTCTATTGCAAAAATATATATTAAAAATAGATCTATGAAGAGAAGCTTTAAGTTAACCAGGAACATTAAGAAACCCTTTCAAAAATAGGTGCTTTCTTCTATTCATTTAAAAATTCTTGTAAAAAAATCCTTGTAAATTTTTCCCTCATTTAACAATACTCACAAATTTTGTTGGTTTTTCCCCGCAAGTTGATAACAGCCCCGCAGACTTCTTCAGTGTGATCAAAGGCCTCGCCAATCAGTATGAGTAGCTGTCAGCAGGCAGGAAGTAGGTTGAGATTGTGTTGTTGTGAGGATGCTGGAAGCTGCTGCAGATGCGACAGCCAACGGACACAAAGCCACATGGCCACATGGTCACTTACCACATCCAGCCAGAGCTTGTCGAGCTCCACTTTGGAGCCACGCCCTCTATTGATGACCCAGCGGCCGCCATACTTGTTGGCCTCATCCTCCCACATGGGTCTACAAAGAAAAATAGGTTAAATATAGGGTCCAAAAAGGGTTAAAAAGTAGGTTCAAAGGGGTTTAGAAAGCAGCCTAAACAGGGCTTAAAAGGGGACTAAAGACATCCACTCACTGCGTTCCCTTCTTGAACAACGAGTAATCACTGCCGATTTTAATCTCCGACGGTGGCTTTATGTGATTGTACAGGCTCCAAAAGTCCTCGACCATGTCAATGCTGGTTATTTCGTTCTGCAACTCCTCCCAGGACTTGCTGCGATCGTTCTCCAGATACCAGAGCGTCCAGGTATGCTCCAAAGGATGCTTGATTCGCATATCGAAGGGCTTGAGCAGCTTTAGCTCCTGATCTTGGCACTGTTGAGCCTGGGAATGGGACTGCAACGGAGCCTGAGACTGCGACTGGACTTGGGAGTCCCCCTCGGACTCGAGCTTCTGGCGTTTGGTATCGGTGGTTTGCTGCTTGGTCGCGAGCATCTTTTATGTATACTTTTTTTTCTCACTTTTGTCCAATTTAATAACAATATGGGTTTACACTATTTTCGTGTTCTACAACACACATAGACACACACATAAGCACACAATAATACGACAATGTCTACGGTGGCCTGGATGGAACCAGACTGAGGCATCTCCCCCACAACCCACAGACAGCAAAGGCAAAGGCTGTGGGAGGGGAGAGGGTCAAAGCTTATTGAATCGCCTACCAATTTATAATTCTTAATATACGCAAATTATTGGAGATTCATTCGGGGCCATCTTAGGGCACTTAAATTTAAAAACAGCGCTTGTCAGAGTCCTTCAGTTCCAGGACTCTTTTTCAGTCTTTCTAATTTAACTCTAAACTTTTTATGCTTTTTGGAGTGTTAGCCTTCAGTGAAAGGAAAACTAGGGATTAATCCGGGTAAAATTTTATGATCTTTACTTTTAAAGATCTTAAAAATACCTCAAAATTTGTGTAACTATTATTTTCTTGCAAGAACCTCTAAACAAAGGAATAATACAACCATAATCACATATTTAGACTTAGTAATATTCGCCCGAAGACCTTAGTCTCCTCTGGCTATAAAAGTTGTTGTCTTAATAACATTCTCATTACAACAAAAAATAATACAAAAAAGCAAGTTAATTTTTCTCATATTTTTTATATAACTTAGTATTTGTACAAGTTACAAAATATATAATATGTTAATTTCAATTGCTAATCCCAAGCGCATAACATTATTGGAAGACGAGGAGCCACCAATCAGCTTCCATTGTTTGGTAGAGACATAGTCGAGGTAGAGTTCATAAAAATTGGGCTTGATGGTTACCCAAGGTACTCAGTATGATAAGGAACTGATGATGATCAAAATTGTCCTTGTTCTGTGGGTTGTACAGCACTGCATTGGATTGTGGAACGATTCGGTGCGCGTGCAGGATATGACTTAGGCAGGTCCTGGCACTTATTGTTTATTGCTGTTTTCATGTTTTTGTTTTGCTAAAAACCCGTTTGAAGAGCTGACAAAAGTTAGAAAAGAAAATTAGAAAAATGAATAAAGAAAATCTAAACAATACTTACAACTTGATTGGGTTTCCCCGCGCAAGACTTCCTCAGTGTTTTCAAAAATTCCCTGGTCAGTGTAAGGAGCTGTAAGAGGGCGGAAGATGGGTTGTAATTATGTTGGGAGAAAGCTGTAAGGACAACCTATATACACTTACCCTATATCCAGCCATAACTATTCTCAGAGTAAAGCTTCTGCTTAATAGTAATATTTAAAGGGGTTCAGCTTTTGCTTAGCCGCAAACATTTTTCTGTTTTTTTTTACTTGCTCAAATTTATAGAAAAATTTCCAAAAAATTTTAAAAACTATTATAAAAAAACAGGCACATATTCACACAACACGACTGTGTCTAAGGTGGACTGGGCAAAATTATACTGAGGGGGAAATCCCCAAAGTCCACATAGCAATGGCTGTGACAGGAAGGCCAAAGCATACTTAATCGCCTCCGAGTTGAACCCAATTCATAACTTTCATTGCACGTAAATAATTAGACACTCGTTCCGGGGGCCATCTTGGGGCACTCATCTTGAGTCAGTGTCCTTCAGTTACAGGACTCTCTCTCTCTTCTCAGTCTTTCTAATTTAACTCTAAACTTTTTATGCTCTCTGGAGTGTCGCCGACTACTGTGAAAGGAAAACTTGATATTAATCAGGGAAGAAATTTGAGGATTTTTACTTTTGAAGATCATAAAAATACTTAAAAATTCTTACTTACTTTTGAAGATCTTAAAAATAGCTCAAAATTCTTTCAACTATAATTTTTTTCTATATTTTGCCTGACAATCATCTAAGGCTATCTAAGACTTTTTCTCTCAGTGCCACTTAATTTTTGCGGACCCGTTCATGGCCATCTCCTTTGGCCTTGGTGATAAAAATCGAGCGCCTTATGCTTTCGTTCATATAAAGCGTTAATTTTACGACACTGAATGGAAGGACACTTGAGCGACTCCGACGAGTCCAAGTACACACAAGTCCAGAGAGAAATTTACGCACTCACACTTTCACCCACCGACTTCCTCCTCCCTTTTCTCTAGGATTTTACGACAATAAAGAGGACGAGCGAAACTCAGAGAGGGGAGATGGAGAAGGATGGAAAAAGGTGGAATTTCCCAGGGCTTTTGATGGTGTTGATAATGATGATGTTGCTGGAGCTGTCGCCTTTTATGTTGCCTGCCATAAAAGTGAAAATATTATGAACAATGAAACGGCTACGTAATTGCCGGCAAAGTATCTTGAAAGTCATCTATGAGGCGCAGTTTTTGACTTGTGCAATTGACATAACATTACAACAGCCCGAAGTGCTAATAATAGGCAAATATCGAAATTGAGACAATGTCTTGGACTTTAATTTGACAGTCGAGTGACAGGTAGAAGCACTTAAACAATATTCCGATTTAGCAGCAAGTATCCCTGACGATTCACAAAGACCCAGAAGGCGCAGAGGGCGAGGAGTTTTAGCAGGAATTTTGTGTCCAAGGTTACATTATAAATGGATACCTTCAGGGGTTGCCTGATTTCCTGCTGCAACATGATGTCAATCTGTGGGTTATAGTATTTCCTTAATAATTTTTTAAATATTTTCGAGGTATAATACCCACTCACCGTTCTATCAAACTCCCTGTGATAAGTACTCATCTGAAAGTGACAGAAACTCCGCGCTGTTCTTGATTCCCAGGCTAATATTTTAAAAATCGTACAATGAAATATCAAGTTCAAAGCGGAAATACCCAAATAATAAAAGTCCTTGCCATGAATGGCAATAAAGCAGAGAAAGGGTAGCAAACCGTAGACAAGTCCGCACAGCCAATGAAAGCGAAAGTGCTTAATAATGCTTAGAGTCAGCTGAAGGACCCTCACACGAAGTTGGATTATGTCCTGGGCAATCCCATGCAGTTGCTCTATTAACACGAAAAACTGACCACTCTCCAGGACTCTCGATTGCCTCAGTGAATCCAAATCATTGGAGATCCTGCGAGTGCAGCGATGCAACTCATTGTAGCTGGCTATGAGAATCACAAACAGACCAATATTGATGGTGATCTGGAGCAGGAAGCTCAGCAGAAAGGCCAGCAGAAACAGGAGCAGCACACTCGTGGCGAAGCTATCGATGTTATCCTTGACGACCGCATTGCGACTGATGTCCACCAGCATGTGCAGGCATCGCAGGAGATTCTGCAGACCGAGGAGCAGGAGCAGCAGGTGCCTCAACCGAAAGATATTCGGATGCCGGGCCATAGCATTCACCTGCTCCATCAGCGCAAGTATCTCGTTCAGAAGCCTCATCAGATTCTTGCTGGACCAAAAGCCTTGAACTCGAACCGCCAGCATCACGTAGCTGCCCACCAGAAATGGCCACAATTCTCTCATTTGGAGTATCATCCGATTGAAGCTAATGTACAGCACCAAGGACACAAAGGATAGGATGAAACCGGCGTATAACTGCAGGACGCCGGAAGGACGAAAACGCTTCTCGCGTCCGCTGTAGACGCAGGTGGTGACGCCGCAGATTTGGGTCAACGCCAGGATCACGAACAGCAGCTGACGCGTCCGGCGGTTGAGAAAATTCACTTGCCTCATTGCGGCGAGGACAACTATTGATCTGGGTAACGGTGAGTAGTCCTGGGACAAGGACAAAGGTCGTGGAACGGGGCACGCCTCATTTGAATTATGACCGCACTTTAGCGCTGATGTAAGCGCATTAATAAGCGCGGTCAAAGTTTTGATGGCTTAATCGATACGTCGGCAATCCTTGCTCCTGGCCACCGCAGCGCATTCTGCGGTCGTCCTGCCTGGCTGCCTCCGCGCCTAAAAGTATGCTCGGTATTTGGGGATAAGGCAGCCAAGGACTTTAATTAGAGATAAATGAGGGACTTAAGTGCCAGGACCAGGAGCTGCGGTCAATAAGTTTATTACTTAAAATACGTTTTTCGTGGGAATATAATGTATTTCCATTAAGAAAATTCCCAGAAAAAAATATGTTTTATATTTTAAAAAGATTTTAAAAGATTTTTTCCCTATTTTTTGTATAATTTCCCTTGTAGTTCCATTAACCTCAATGCCTAGTGAGTTATGCTGACTGTGTTCCTTGAACGAGTTCAAAGTGCTTCCCCTTAATATATATATCTCTCTCGCCCCTTTGTTTGCCGCCTCAATAAAGAATCCGGAAAAAAAGGAATTCAGAATCCAGAGTCCTGAATCCCGAATCCTGAATCCTGAATCCCGAATTCATTGCCCTGCAATTCGGGCAGGAAAAACAATCTCAATCTCGTTTTACGCGCTGCCGTGCGGCGAGCACATTTAATTACGTAACATTTACGTTAAAATTTTATTGTGCGCATTACGGCAGAGACGGCACCCGGATACGGGAGTCCGTTCGCCCGGATTCCGCAGACCGGACTTGGACTCAATCCTTCGATCCTTCGGTGCACTCAGCTGTGTGCGGTTTCCGTTACACATTTCGCGCCATTGTGGCTCCCCTCCACCACCCTGTTCAAGGACATGCATGAGCCATGTCCTGGCAGGCAGCTCATTTTGATTCGGAATCGGAGTATCCGCATCATTTGCGTTTGCCAGCAAGCGAGCGGGTCAGTTATTGGCATATTTTTTAATGCTGCCAACAGGACACGTCCAAGGACCTCGGACCAGGATGGGGGCAAAACTGATATAGACAGTCTGTCAGTCAAGGGATACGGTTCAAGGAAGCAAGGAAAGAGTCTATCTGGGCCGGAAAAATATCAACTCAGCGAAGAGAAGGAAAAACAAAAGGTACTAGACTCAAAAAGCATAATTAAAGCTGAAAAAAAACTTCAAGAAAAATCCAGTAAAATTAATTTTAAATCATAAAAATAAATTTCTGTAAGGCAGAAAGACACAAAATTCGTTAAATGCATCAATTGTCAAATTGTCAATTGTCAGTTTGTTGCATTATCAGCGCTTTACGGCTCATTTGCGTTTTTGAACATGTGTAAACATGGCCTGCCAGATGGTCCACTCATCCTTTTCACAGGATATGCCACTTGATATGGCCGCCAGGCACTCATCATCATCATCATCATTGCAGCGTTTTTACCAGCGGTGATTTATGAAATTTACAAACAATACCTCTGCGTCCTGCTGCAGCTGCAACTGCAGTTTGCCTGCCCGCATTTATTTTTCGCATATTTAATGAGCACAAATATTTTTGCAATATGTAAATTATGAAACATACACTGACCTCTTGCAGCCGGAACTTAAAAATATGCCATTTGGAGGCATTATTAAGCGCTCATTACTCACGCTGTTCCAGCGGAAATTTATGGAAATTTAAAGGTGAGTCGTCCAACTCTTCTCCTGTCTCTAGCTGTCCGGTTGTCCAGCTCCCTGCCACAATGCCGCCTCAGTATCTTGTCTGCGGTTCGGATGACAGTTCATGGAATCGGTCGCCGGCATGGCCGCAGTTTTGTGGCAGCCACTCGGCAAAGATGAGCCATAAATTAGTCGGGAACGAGGTCAGTTTTGGGAGGCATTATAGCAGGTGGAATGTGTGCTTAACTCTTTAATCGGCCGCCATTTGAGGCGGACTTTAAGTCTTTGATTGGGTTAAGAGGAAATCAATTTCACAAATTCAATTTACTGGCAAGAACATGTTTGGCTTAGAGCCACTACACTCGGGAAAAAGGAAATAGATTTAAGGAAAATTTTCATAAAATTCACAACGTATTTTAAGGACTACAGCACTTAAAGAAATATATATTCTTAAGCCGAATATTCTTACCCTTAACTATTTTTTTATTAACGCTTTCTAGAACTCCTTTACATTTTTCCATGATTTTTTCAATTTAAAATCTAATATCTTTGATTTTTCCTGAAGTGCAGAGTCTCCTATTCGGCGGCAGCTTACCCGGAGGCCCAGCTATCCCTGAACAAAACAAAAAGGAAACTAAATAAAAAGAAAAACAAGGCAGTGCCATTGAATTCACATTCACGTTTTGTTTATTTATTTATTGCAGCCATTGCAGGCAGCATTGTTATGCACACCAAGGCAGACAAAATAAATACCCGAACGCAGAACAATAAATTTAAAATCTAATTACGCGCACCATTTAATATCGGAGCGAAAGCGGAAACGGAAGTGGATGAGGGAGTGCGGCGGGCCAAAAATTTTATACGTGAGCCAAGAGACTCCCCTGGTGAATTTGGGCGGGAAAAGAAATGAAAAACAGATCGAACAAATCCACACACACAGTACGAAATGATAAGCCAAGGCAGGAACACAGAAAAAAAAATGCAATTAAAATTTTTGATAAGCTAACTGGCAGACGCAGCTCGAATTAGTTATCTACCATTCCGGCTGCCCCTCTCTTCCTCTGGCAAAAAAAAAGAGAAATTAAATTGCCTGCGGTTGAGCTTTTGACTTGCGGGCAGTGTGGGGTTAAGCCGAAGGTCCTTGGGTCTCGGAATACAAATGAGTTTTCTTTGTTGCCCTCTTGCGCATGTAATTTACACTGGCCAGCAGAATGAGGGACCGAACCAGAACCAGAATAGGGGCATCAACCACATCCGCAACCAAATGGTCAACATTGCTCAACTTGTGAAAAATACATTATGGTTTAAAGTATTTAATTGCTTACAATTTCTAGGGGCTCAAACAGGAATATGTGTGTGCTGCTGGGGATTTTGGTTTATAACAAAAAAAGGACAACGGCTGGGCAAACAAAACGCAATTAAAACTAATAATTAATACGACAACAGGCACACGTTTTTGGCCCTGCTCCTTGTTTTTTTCCTGCCCCCGCGGACATTTGTCAAGTGGGTGACCTTCTCGGGGAGTTGGCCTAATAAAATTATGCTTAATTTATATGCAGGCTGCGTCATTTGACTGATGCCTACTAATGACTTCCTAACAATTTTTAATATCTATGCAAATGAACATAAATTGCTCGTCCTTGGCTTGGCGAGGGACTTCCCCCGTCTGCTCTCCCAATTATGTGGCCCTGGCTTCCCGCTAACTTTGGTTAACCGTTTAGCTGCCGCTGACCCCCGCACAAGTAACCAAAAAAAATACAAAAAAAGCTGAAAATACAAGTAACACACAGCAAACAACAGCCAGGAGGCCCTGGCAACTGCTCTCTGGCGTTTAATTAAATGACATTATGGCCGCCGCGCCGAGATGTAGGCAGTGGAAAATGCTACAGAGTCCAGTCAGCCGCCATTTCCCATTTTCCCTCGACCATTTTTGTTTCCCTCAGCTGGCGGAATGTGTGCATTGGGAGCCGTATTTCAATTTTTGTGCGAACTGCGTCTAGTTGCTGTCTATTATGGCCAGGTCATTATTATGCTTATAGAAAAAGTTGGCCGCAAGATCATCTAGGGAGCGGTTGTCAGTTGCCAGATGATATTTTGCACCTCAGCAAAAGGTGTGGGAAAATATAGAAGATTTCTTAGGATTTATACATAATTTGTAGCCCATTTCAGACAGATTTTCTTCAGCTAAAAATCCTTTTCCTTTGAGTAAATATATATCCCAGACTTTAATTTCAAACCAGGCACAGCCGAGACTCTCTGGAGTCTGTTATAATTGCTGCATTTCTCATGCAGATGGCACACATTTCATATTCTCCGGACCCTTTTCTCTGCTCTGGCTAGAATTTGCATTGCAAATAATCATTTTTAAGTTGCTAATGATGGCAAAACAGGCTCACAGACCCGGGCTTAGCCTGGTAGAAATTAAATCATTAGTTATGCGTTGCACAGAATTAATGCGCTTGTAAAACGGATCCAAAGAACTTTTAATTGCAAGTTTCTAGTTTTTTGTGAATCCGAATCCGGAATATATGCAGATATGCTGAACTGAAACACAGTCCGTGCTGTTTGATATCAGAAATGCATTTGCCGATTGACTTTTGCCGGAGCCATCATCAAACTTGGCTGTAGCTTTGGCTCTGCATTAGCAAAGTTTTTGCATTTGAGACATCATCCCCTCCGACGTCCGGACGTCCCGGAGGGGTCGGAATAACTTCAAAATGAAATCAAGCCGAGCTAGTCAAAACTTAAATTGCACCAAAGTTCAGATCTGCCTCCTCACCCAAGAGGAGTAGTCAGGGTAACACGGAAATACGGAAGTATGGACGGCACTTGGCAGCTGCTGCTGCTACTGCTGCTGGCTTTGTAAATCTCTTGGCAATTTGCTGCAGCTGCCCGGCTAAATTGATGCCAAATTGAATGTGTCAATTTCCATTGAATGTCATGCATTTAAATGCTTTATTTTTATTTGCCCAAACCGGCGGCAGCTGCCGCCATTGGCAACAAAGTCCGCCAACAAAAAAAGCGGCCACGAGAGCCCATTGTGTGAGTGCAAAACAAATAAAAATTGTAATTAATCCCATATGTTACGATATTGAATTTCGCCTTCTCGAATAGATCATTAAGCAGGCGTTTAATGGATATGATTACATTTTAATATATTTACATTTACATTTATATATATCGTCAAAATTGTAAAAAAATCGAAAAAAATTAGATATTGAGTTTTGAATGCAGAAAGTTTGTCCTTGAAAAACCATGAAGAAAAAACCAAACCAGACTGAAATCGGTTGAGTTTTAGCCAAGTTATGATCAAAAAACCATAGAGATTTTTCAGCCAAAAAGTGTGACCCATTTTTTCAAAAATATGCAAGGGGTTACATCGTCAAAATTGTAAAAAAATCGAAAAAAATTAGATATTAAGTTTTGAATGCAGAAAATTTCTCCTCGAAAAATCGTAAAGAAAAAACCAAACCAGACTGAAATCGGTTGAGTTTTAGCCAAGTTATGATCAAAAAACCATCGAGATTTTCCAGCCAAAAAGTGTGACCAATTTTTTCAAAAATATGCAAGGGGTTACTTCGTCAAAATTGTAAAAAAAAATTGACAAAAAATTATATATTGAGTTTTGAATGCAGAAAATTTCTCCTTGAAAAACCATGAAGAAAAACCCAAACCAGACTGAAATCGGTTGAGTTTTAGCCAAGTTATGATCAAAAAACCATAGAGATTTTTCAGCCAACAAGTGTGACCCATTTTTTCAAAAATATGCAAGGGGTTACATCGTCAAAATTGTAAAAAAAAATTGACAAAAAATGATATATTGAGTTTTGAAAGCAGAAAATTTCTCCTTGAAAAACCATAAAGAAAAAACCAAACCAGACTGAAATCGGTTGAGTTTTAGCCAAGTTATGAGATAGAGATTTTTTAGCCAAAAAGTGTGACCCATTTTTTCAAAAATATGCAAGGGGTTACATCGTTAAAATTGTAAACAAATTAAAGAGATTTATAATACTAAAAGGATACGCCTATAAAATAGTTTATAAACGAATTAAAAGAAAATAATTTCACACAATAAATAAATACGTAAATAAAAAGAGTTTTAATCATTTTAAAGTGAAATCCTTCCTTAAGTTCGAAAATCGTTATCGGGAACACACTGCTCACTTACAGTAATTTAAACAATTCAAATAATCATTGCATCCAGCTGTTGCCGCCCTTGTTATTGTACCATTTTTTACATATTTTTGTATTTATATTTATTTAAATTAAAATGCTCTCAATTTCCAACTTTTGCTGCCCTATTTGAATAGTAATTAATAATTCAAATGCTATCCAAGCATATTTAATATGCGAAACTGCAATTCGCTGTAATGCCAAGTGAATGCCGCCTGAAATTATAATATTTATTTAATGAATTCCATAAACATCTCGTAATAATTGCATATTTTGCCCTAACGAGTGATGACACCCTCCCCCACGACCACGTGGCGTATGCGCAATGCCTTCAATCCTTCACAAGCTGCCTCCCCCCTGGCAGTTGCCTCCCTTCCGCCACACATCCTGGCCAAAAAGGATCAGCATAGTTTCAGAGCGCCATTCCGCCAAATGGCTGTATATTTTTATAATGCTTACACACATGCGCCATTTTGCGGCTTAAATTTCGAAAACAAACAAAAAATTTTTTGGCTCAGCATAAGCGGCTTACAATGTTAACTCTGGCCAGCACACACACCACCACAGAGCCCGGCTGGGGCGATGTGTGTCGCTTGTTGGCAACTTATTTGCAGTTGGTTACCTGCAGTTTAACACAAATGTTTGAATAGCAAACTTTTTCCCGTATCTGGGACCAGGCCAGGGCTAAAACCAGCAGCGATTATGTTTGGCGAATATTGGCTGTGAAAGGCATTTTCACTGAACAAAAAATAGGGGAATCGCAAAAACCAAACGAGATCAAGAAATAAAAGAGATTTACATATTCTGTTATTAAATGTATGCTATAACGTTTTACATTGTAACTAACTTAAAATTAAAACATTCTTAACAAACAAAAATAATATTTTTCCCTCTTTTAAAGTAAAAACGACAGAAAATTCCGATATCTATCAATAATTATACGATATTATATTGATAATTTCCTACCGTTATACATGTCCTGTTCATAGTCCATGTTTTCAGTTTTTTAATAACTAAAATTATAGTAAGAAATTTCAAAATAAACTTAAATATATTAAAACCTTCGACAACAAGCTTTCACCATTTTTCAAAACGTAGAAATCGTTGCCTTTAGAATGTCTCTGATGTGCCAGTAAAGCCGGAAATAGTTACTACAAAAAATATATCATTACTTATATTTTAAAAGATCGGTTCAAATTCGTTGTGTTTTAGAATAAGAATTCAGAAACCATCGTTCCCCTGACTTGAAATTAATTTAAATTGTTGTCCCTTTATTTGATATCTTTGCTGGCAACTCCCAAAAATCAGCAGCCACGATGCACCACCAAGGGCAAGAAATGGCTTCCGCTGAAGGTTGTCTCAGCGAGAATCTGAAGCGGGAGCAACGTGCCCGACTGATTAACGCCCTGTGCCGCTTCAAGCCGCACGATGCCAGTCCCCAGCAGTTCTACAACTGCGTCCGCGAGCTGTGCATCATCCACAATTGCAGCATCGACGAGGGCTTGGAGCGGGCAGCTGTCACCTGGCCAAAACTAAATGAAATCCAGAGGGAAACCTACGATTCGGTAGAGTAAGACTCCGAATTTTCGCTTCCAAAAAATATATAGAAAATGATTTTCCAGCAACGGCATGCTGAGCTGCCCATCCCGGTGCCGCGTCACCTTCTCTACCACGCCTTCCAGAAGGAGCGCACCGGCATGTGGTCCCTGGGACGCTCCACGGGGGATGGTAAGCGCCACACACGCTACACCGTCGAGTCCTACAAGCCGCCCCCGAAACCATCGAGGTACCAGGAACAATTGCAGCAGAGGAGGCCCAAGTACGACAACCGGCTGGATCTGCCGCCCAAGGTAGCGGCGACCCATGCGCCGCCACCAAAGTCCAAATTTTCAAGGTATGCTTTCTGGAAGGATTTCTAAATATATATTTTATAATGATCTATTTCAGGGCCTCGCCATCCTCTATGCGCCGGATCCGGAGTCTCCCACCTCCTCCTCCCCCGCCACCAACTATACAGCGAGTTCAGTCCATTCGGCACATCCAACCGATGCTCGGTGCCGAACTTATAAAGAAGGCAACACGACATCGCCAGCAGAAAAAGCTGGAGAAGCTCTGTGCCCCAGAATCCGTTGCGGATCCAAAGGCATCCGGCGATGGGCACGGAGCACAGAAGAAGAAGGCTACCAAACGAAAGGGTTCAAAGACTAAAAAGTTTGCCAAGGCCAAGGACCTGGGGGTGGGGGCCTATGACCCAGCATGGAAAGAGGCCATAGGAAGTGTCCGTCGGCGCATCATGATGCATGAGAATCATGCAGCCTAAGTAGCGAGGCCATTGTTGAATATTTGTTAGTGGGGGTCTGTAAGTTCTAAATTGCGAGTGAACCAAATTATTGTTAAAAAACAAAAAACGAACAAAAATAAAGGAAACTTTTCGTGAGATTTCTTATTTTGAAATTTTGATGGGAAGCTGATGAATGCTCATCAAAATCACACTTTTTATGGCACCCACAAAAATTACAGTTAACAAGAAAAAGACCGAGAAAAAAAACAAAATTTCGAAAATCGGTAAGTGACAAATTAATTTAATTCTTATATTAAATGCATTTCGACCCTTCCCATGCTCATTATGATTCAAACAAAATTAAAAACTCGAATTATGCCAAAGTTTATTAGATTTTAAAATGCAAATTCCTGCCCAATGAAATATAAGAAGATACCGGTAAATCCTCATTGCAAAATCATTGAGAAAAATATTACTTGCGACCCAAACACTAATTAGAAAACACTGCCAGAGACGGTAGAGACATATCAGGAAATTGCTTCGAAATTAAGTTGGAAACAAAGCTAGAGGGAGCGGCAGCTCAATGACCATTGTGGGTCAAACTTTCCTTACCTAAAAATTTACCTTTGCCCAGTCTCTTACCTCTTAGTCTATGTGTTAATTATGCATGCCAAGAGCCAAGAGATACTTTTATCTACAAGAACATCTATCTATATACAAGCACCCAGCTTAAAGCCACAAATCAACCACGGCCACGCCCTCGCCATGGCAAATGCCCCGCGGTCGCCTTTTAAATAAATTTTCGATTATCGCGCACATTAAAGCAATAAAAATGTAATAAATTTTCAATCTGCACCTTGCTGGTGGTGGTGTCTCCTGCCCGTCGCCTCGATGGCGACTCGATTTTTATCGAGTTTCGTAAATCGATGATAAAATTAAATGAACTTTGCTGCCGCTGTCTGCGATTGACAATGGCAACTTTGGAATTTGCGCCGCGGGCGTTGTTTAGTTTTCTTCGGCGAAAGCAATACACAGCTGCAATAACACGCATACGCACCGGAGGCCAAGGCAAATTCCTTCGTCGCCAACGCCATCGCCACCGCCTTCGATTGTCTTTTGGCGGCCATTTTCATTTCCCGAAGGTTTTTCGCCATTGTTTAGTGCTACACAGCTCCCAGTCGCAGCTTGAATTCCAATTTTCATACTCGATTACCTTGCTCGGTGGTAGCCTGGCCTATTGCCAGTGTGTACTTCTCTTTCTGTGTTATTGTAACCGTGGGCTCTCCGATTTTTTTTTCTTCTGCGTTTTCCAGTTCGGAACCACAGCTCTGCACCGCACTCAATAAAGTTTTTGAACTGTGGAAAGGCAAACATTTTATTAAAAAACTTTTGTTTCACGAGAGAGGGAGGGAGGGAGTCGGCCCGGCCGGCAAGGACCTTGAGGCCTGGGCGCAAAAGTTTACACATAGAAATATGATTTTACATTTGCTTTTAATTTTAACTCTTGCAATCATTTTTCGGCCCGGCCACCTTTTGCAGAAATATTAAAATAAAAATAACTTTTGCTTTTTCCCCAAACAAAAGCCATAAATGTCGGCCCGTCTGCGTAATTGATTGTTGCAAAACAAGAAAAAAAAGAGGGAAAAACAATTTAATAAAAACTTTCCGCGAGGCTCTACATGCATCCTGGAAAGTTCCCTAGTCAAAGGGGGATATATATATATGTATATATGTTTATCTCTAGGGATTGGGCGTGAAAAATTTAAATGCTAATGAGCTTTTAATTGCTCACTTCAGTCATTCTCAAAGTGCGTATGAGTAATCTGCGAGAGTGTGTAAGAATTAATGAACCTCTTGAGTGTGTCCCAGGCAAAGATAAATCGTGCACATCCATCTGAAGCCTTCATGATGTTAATTACCGAACGAACACACACCCTGCCCCGGAAATCTACGAAACATCCTGGAGAATGGAGCAAAGTGGGGCAAGTCCTTGTAAGCGGGCGAAATCTAAATAAATGCACAACAATTGCAATTTCCATTGCAGCAACTTGATAAAAACTTTGCGTAGAAGAAAACTATTTGCTGGGGCTGGAAAGTGGAAGGCGGAACTCTGGGCTAAACTAAAACCCAAACACAGACTCTGAAACAAAAACTTCCCAAGGGGGGAAATCCGGTGTGCGTGTGCGTGAGCAGATAAAACTTTTAATTAAATAATTAACAGGAATTGTATATGCATCGGTATCGTCCACTTGTTGGAGCCTCCTGGATCCTGGCTCCTGGTTCCTGGCTCCGGATAGCCCCTGGCCATAAACAAATACCCACACACATTGTTGGCCAGCCGCTCGACCCACAAAGGTAACCAGCAAAAAGATTATATCCAAAGATAGAAACTGTTTTCGGAATGGTTATACTTTAATTAATTATTGCACAAATGGAAATAGAAAGGGGGTTTGTGTGTGTGCATAGCATAGCCTTTTGTTTGTTCGTTGTGTAAATAATTGAAATAGAAACGAAGTTTAATGGGAAAAGGTAAAAGTTAGTTGCTTAATTAGTTAGTAAATAGCTAAATTTAAGAAATGGATTGGTATTACTCGAAAATAAAATGTATTTTTTAAAGAAACTCTTAGAAAAACATATCAGAACTTTAAGGCAATTCAAATAAACCTTTAATAACTAATTATTATGTAGAGAAACCTCCTCGAATCGGCCTCTTGTTTAAATGTGGCTTATCCTAGGACCTCAGGAAGATATCCTGAAATTACCAACAATATAGTCCTTTGTTTATGTGGCATCCCTTACCGTAAATGCATACCAAAATCTCTCCTGATGAAAGCTGCTTGCAAACCGGCAATATTCGCTGCATAGTTGGCCAACATTGACCGCCACTGAGCCTGGCCATCACCATGGACTATCGCCATCATCATTATCGTTATCCGCATCGCAGCGGGTATGCATCATTGGGATGCATTCCTCGACTGCGTTTGCAACTGCATTTTGGCGGTTGTCGTTGAATTTGCGGTCCCGTTGATATGCGTAATAACGCAATAAATACAAATTAAACATGCTTGAGTGCAATTATGCAAATTAATGGAGTTTATAGGCCGCGACACGGATCCCTGATACCGCCGCCCTTACCCCGCAGCCCATAGACCGTAGTCCGTAGTCCGTAGTCCGTGGCCCGTAACGGATTACGGAGCGATTGCCGGGCACTAATCTCTTGTAATGAACGCAAATATGTAGAACACGGCGATAATCGCTCATGTTCACATTCAACAATAAAGCTTACGAGTGTAACCCATGACATCCTGACACAGAGACACAGGATCGCTAATCGCATTGTCTCCTCTGCGCGACGCCGTCGTAAATACAATGTTTCGCTGTCACGTTGAATTTAACGTTTTATCCGTAAACATTTTCGATTTAGTCGCAGCTATATCTTGTATATTTGTTGTTGCCTTTTATACACGGCAACTAATCAAATACTCGCTCAAATCGCAAGTTTTATGTCCATGTCCTGCGTCAGCGGCAGCTGTTGGTCCCGTGGCTCCTTGGGACAGGCGATTTCTTCTTAAATTTCTATAATTGCTTGTGATTTGTTGGCCACGAACGTGCCGGGCAACTGCAATTTGTTCGCACACAAGCAAACATAAGCGGGGAATGCCTTACAGAGGGTACAGTCGAGGTCAAAATGGTAAGGAGAATTAATAAAATAAATATAAATATAATAAATATTATAAAATATATTTATAAATATAATAAATATTATAAAATATTTTTTACTTTGTATCAATATTTTTTAAAGTATTTATTGTGTATTATTTTTGATATTTTACATGCTCAGTTTGGTTATAATTTGTTATTTTAAAGGAACTACAATATATATCGACATACTTGAATATTTTTAAAATTATATTAAAAAAAATACCGAAAACCTATAAGAATATTTTCTTTTAACAAGTTATCTACGTTTTTACCATAAACACTATTTCCCTAATATATTCCATAAGTCTTACTTAATTAAAAAATACATAAACTCTACGATTTTTAAGATAAACCCTATTATCCTCACCCAAACTGTGGCTATGCTTGCCCCAACCTATAAACACACATTTGTCTTTTCCTATATAGATTTTGCTATATATTTTTATTTGTCTCACGCTTTCAATAATTGCCAGTATTACACGTGGCTCTAATAAATTAGAGTCTTGGACTGGGTCCTGGCTAGGGTCCTGCTGCTCCTGCTGCTTTTGTTGGCTTATAACTAAAACGAAAACAAGCGACAAACTTGCCAAAATGTTTGTGCTGTTCCGTCGCGTCACTCATACGCCGTGGTGGCCCGATATCGCCTGACATTGTGTGTGTGTTGCCTTTAATTACAGATTTTTACAGATATTTGCATAAAGCATTTACCATGCATCCTGGCAGCTGTGTCCTGCGGCCACATTAAAACTCAACCGCGTTGCCTAAAATTATGCCATGTCGAAATGCACGAAATGATGCCACATCAATATGCAAGCCCGATGCCGCCGCTCAATCACATTTAAAATTTGTGTGTGTGTCTCCCCCTCTCGGAAGGAAGGGAAAACAAAAATCCAAAATCAAACTGAAAATGAAAATGATGCGGAAATGGCCATATATAATGACTAAAAATTCCCCAGTACCCGTTTCCCGTTCTTGTGGGGCATTCTCTCTCTCTCTTCCGGATATTGAACGGATTTGAGCTGCATATGTGACGGCGCGGAATGATTGAAGCCATTGTCAGGATATAGCACGCAGAATATGGAAAACTTGTTACGGATGTGGGAGAGGAGGAATTCCAATAGATGACATTCCGAGCAAATAAACTTTTGACTCTAACTAAAGGCATTAAATGGTAATTGAGAGTTCTTTTGAAAATTAAATTAATCACACTGTTAGACTGATCTTTATTAAATTTAGTATAAAAAATTCTATTGCCTACTTTTATACACCTTTTTAATTGCTTTTAAAAAGCTTAACAATTAAATTCAAGAGAATCTTGCTTAGCAACTCCCTCAAATAGAAATTCTCTTAATTTTCAGGCCTTGTTTTTCCCTCTGCACAATTGATAGTTCTTGAGTTAAGTTTATGCTACAGTTTAGCTAAATAGAACAATTCCCTTCGATGACTTATTCAGCCGTCATTTCGACTTTCCCTCTGTAGTTGCGCTCTCAAGTGCTCTCCAGACAATGACGGATTTTAAGAGGTTGCGCCGCGCTTAATGGCATATTAACTCATCAAAGCAACCGCAATTCGCAGCCTCCCCCCTCTCTTTGTGATTTTCCCCCGCTTTTCACACTTTGGCTTCAGTTTCCCCCGAACATCATACAACATTTTAACAGCTGTCAGTTTTATGGCGCGTGACTTTTACGACAGCCGGCTGCGGAGGTGGAGGCAGGATATAGGGGAGATATATAGCTGCTGGCGAATTTCGGAAATCGGTTTTAATTGCCAACTAGAACAACAACAACAACAACAAAGCGAATAGCAATAACAATCAGCAAGTACGGCAAAAAGTATGCTACAATTTTTGGCAACAAACACGGGGGAGCATAAAAATAGTTTTATTTTAATGTGGAAAAAACAAAAACACAAAACAATGAGCATTCAACAATTCAGCAATTCCGTAGCTATATATTGATGTTGGCTTGTGCAAATGTTTGAGTGCTGCATTTTATTACATTTTACACACTAACTTTGCAAGCGGACAAATAACAAAAAACTCATTTTAATATGCAGCACACCAGGGCTGGGGGGCGGTTGATTGGTTCCAGCGATACACATTAAATGCGTGAAGCGATTTTCGAAAATGTTTTTTCCACCGAAAGTTCGTTCGTCGCTGTGCAACTGAAAACTGGTTGAAAACTGAAAACTTTTTAAATGCATTTGCCTTTGCATTTATTTTGCAATCAGGACGACGACATGGGAGCGAGCGAGCGAGAATAATAAAAGTTTCTTAGCAATTTTCTCAGCGGCGCGGCGGTAAGAACAAAAACGGATTTTTGCCCTTAAGAAAGGAAAGGATATTGTAAGAGGCATGTAGCTTAACCTACTTTGTTTGTAAAGGATATTAACAAAATTAAATACCTAGCAAATCAAGCCATAATTCTATACGAAAGCTTTCTCATAGCTAAGAATTATTACTCAAGTAGTTTTGTAATTTTCACTAACTCTGTTAAGGTAGTGTATTTTAATTTCCTTCTTTACCTCACCTTTCTACCTTACATAACACGGCATGTTCTTCGGGCTGTTACTCCTGCTTTCGCCTGCCTTTCTGCACAAACTTTAATATTATTATCAATTTTCGCACAAGCTGCAGAAAATTGCATGCAATTTCCACGGCGGCGCCAGATCCGCTTTTCCACCTTTTCCCACCAGCACACACACAGGAGCTGGAAAATATAGCAACACATTTGGTGGACGGCATAAGTTATGGCTCGACCGCAGGTAATTAAATACCATGTGAGAGAGAGGTCCTTGCTGGTCCTGCCCCCTTGGCGCTTTCAAAATTCGCTTAGCTTTCGTTTAACTGCCGTTGAATCGCATCCTGTTAATGTGCAACTAGATGTGGCTGTGTTTTGTTTCGGCTGCTGCTGCGGTTAACAAGCGACTTGTTTTGTTTGTTGTTTTGCCGGTAATTGCAAATTCATGAAACACTATCATTAATTTAGCAGAGTTCAACAGAGAAACAGATAGGTCTTAAGGGGTTACGAGTACTTATAATGGATTTGATATTAGTCTTTTGTTATACCAGCTCTTTCATTTTATAATCCAAATTCAATTCAATTTATTCCATATTTTTTTATTTTTATTTTCTGAATTTACAGCTCAGTTTTTTGTATGGTGTTTGAGTTTATTGCTTACCACTTTGTCAATTTGTATTTCCAATACATTTGGCCTTAGTTGGATGCCATTCCCGGAGAGAGAGAATAAACTGCACCCAAGGAATGCGCCACAATGAACTGCAGAAAAAGGGTTTCGGAAATCCAATTCGAACCTTGTTGCGCACTAAATTTTCAAGTGTCAAACTAATGGCCTAAGAAATACTTTATAGCTAAAATTTTAAACAATATAGAGATATAGAGAGAGAGAGGGCGAGGGCGAGGGCGAGGCACAATTCAATAAAATATCCATTGTCCTGGCGCAGCTCCACGTCTTTTGTGCAACTCCTGCGTGTGTGTACTGCTGTATCTGTAACTATATATCTGTATGTGCACGCATCATTCATCCGGCGGCCATATTGAGGCAACATATCCGGCGACAGGATGCCAAGACAAGAAAATTTCATGCTATGCTTTGTACGTTTCCGCCTCGCTCCTGCCTCAACCCCATTTTCGACCCTTCTGCCTGCGCGCAGAGGATTCTTGTTGTTGACTGCCAGTGCTTATATTTTATTTCATGCCAACAGCACTGTTTAATTACACACAAAAGACAACACACACACACAGAGAGAGAGAGAGAGAGATAGATAGATGGAGAGAGATAGCGACAGCGGTGCATGTTAGCCTGCCACACGGACACAGATATCCTTCTTTCTGTATCCCTGTAGCAGGTAATGCTTGCTCGCATGCAATTTATATTTTCTCTGCTCTCACTGTCGCTTCTCCTGGGCCTCGATTTGGTGTCCCCGGGTCCTGGCCAGTGTCCTGGGTGACCCTCCTCTGCAGTGCAATTAAGTTCGACTGCAAGACAAAAGGCATGTTGTTTGATATCCAGCCAGTGTTGCTTCTTTCTCCCTGAGTCCGCTTTTCAACTAATTTCTCAATTGTTATTTTTATGAGAAGCATTTTTACAGCATTACAGAAATAATCCTGATGCCAAACTATCACAAATTTGTTCTGAACAAAGTGTGTTTGTGTGCTATAATAAGTGATTAAGAAACGCGTTGACAAATGCACCTGGGAAAAATCTAGAAAAATATATGTTTTTTCTAAGATTTTTCTATGGAAAATGGGTATTCAGGTCTGAGTTAGTTATATATATATAGAAAATATAGAAAAATATATGTTTTGCTAAGATTTTTCTATGGAAAATGGATTTCCAGGTCTAAGTTAGTTATATAATTCTTAGCTAAATTGAAAACTAAACTATTAAATTCAGTTTTTCCTGATAAAACTTTACACTCTTCATTTTTATGAGTGTTTAATCCCAGCTTCTGCTTTGGTTTTTGTCATAATAAATTGGATTTCTGAGGGAATAAAAACCAATCAGCTTTTGTGTACGATTTAACGATGAGTTTCGGCGATTGGCAACAAATTACTAATTGCTATTTGTGAGGAGTGGTCGATGAACTCTGAGAGGCTCATGTGCACATAAATAATTGTGCCATTATTAATAGTGTTTTAATACTCTTTTGATTTTTTTTTTTATGTACCGCCGTTTGGGAAAATTATTTATCCGATTCTTAACAATTGCATCATAAATTTCATTAAAGAAAGAACTCTTTGCTGTACAATTTATCATCTGGTAATTGATAATGCCAGCGCCTAGGACTATGCCGCGCCATGTTGATTAATTATCGCAATGACAACGGCAATGGCAGAAGGGAAAAAAACAACAGAAGCGGGCGAGCAACAAAAAGCGATAGCAACAATGCAAAGTTTATCGCTGCAAAAATATTTTTCAAAATTTCAACGCCGAGAGCATGATTTATGTTTGAAATCCTTGGGCCGAAGGACGAGGCAATGGCCTGGTTGTGGATGTGGATGCTAAAAGCATTGAAAGGTCTCTGGGCCGCAGTGTTTTTTGCTCTTTGATTCCTTCACTGTTGCTTGTTTAATTAAAAACGCAAAACTTTTGCGGTTCACAGCCAAATTAAATTATGTTCAATTTAACTTTATGGTTCCGCTCCGCTTTTCTGACTTCTCGTGGCGGAAAAACCCCGACAATATATAAGTAAGTATTGAGTGTGACCGCCCCAACCTGAATTTGGAAAGTTTTCAATTTCCGAATTACGAGGGGGGGGGCCAGAAAAAGAAAGTGCCATCATCAAATGTGTCGAAGGCGAAACAATGGCGCAAATTGTACACAGAAAACTTGGCTTTCGGTTTTATGGTCTCAGTTTTGTTGACAACGCGGCGTATGCGCAATTTGTGTGACAAGTTGCCCTTTGTAGGAACTTTCTTTCTTGCGACATTGTTTCAAGGTTTCAGCTTGAAGTGTTTGTTAAAAAGTTGCCATCTTCTTCTTCAGGCATGCCTTGGGACAGCGGTTTTCGGGACACGCTTTAAGTGGCCCAGCTATTTGATGGAAATGATTGACAGCCGCCTATGCCGGAACGTGGATGAAGGCCCAAGTTTTCGGCCAACTCCAGCAGCAGCAGCAGCCTCAGTTGGTTAGTGCCGACCGACGGACGACCAACTTAACTTGGCCGAAACAAAGTGCAAAAGTCAGGCGAAAGTTTCGGCTTTCGGCTAAGCTGCAGGTAACTGAGCATGCCACCACCCACCTTTTCACCATTCACAATCAGGCAGCTGCAACAGTCAACTAATTCCGAGAAATGTTTCGCAAAGGTTTTCCATTCAACTTGATTGACAATGCCAGGGAAATATGCCAGGCCAAAACAGGGAGTTACGCTCTCTGATTGACTAAAGCTCATGGGAATTTAATTATTGTAAAATAAATAGAGGCTTAGGAATATTTTAAAGGAGGTATGGAGTTATAAATCATTTGTAAATTGAGTTAAATATAATTTATAAGTTCTTATTAGGCCTTATAAAAGTTCTTTTAGTTAACAAAAGGTTTCTACTGCTCATAAAGCCTAGAACAAGGTACAAAGCAATTTTCTTAAGCTTATCATAGTTCAATATAAGCCTTAATTTATAACCATAATAAAGCGCCTTTTGCCAGGTCATAACACTAATAACTCATTTTGTAATGGCACTCCAACAACACTTGACTCAACTCAACTCAACTCAGCTCAGCTCAGATTATAGTTACATTTTTGTTAACTGATTTGTTGGCCACTCGAAACTACCGCAAAAATGGCCGCCACTCAGGTGTAATTGCACACAAATAGGTAATAATGTTATGCCAATTCCCGATAACAGCAACAATTGCCAGGCAATTGAAAAATAGCAAAAATTGAGCAGTCATTGCAAAGCAACCGTTTATTTATAAATCATTTTATTGTCGGATTTGTATATATATAAGTATATATATATGTCCACAGTCGGACGGCCACCGTCGGGCGTCGGGAGTTTCTATGCCAATAAGCAGCTTACCGGAAGTTGTAATGCTGTAAATTTAGATTTCCGGCCGCAAGTGCAGCACCATTGGCTTGGCAACATTTGCAGCCCTCTGGCAAACTCAACAAAAAAAAAAACAAACACACAAAAAAGCCAAGCCAAGCCGAAAAAAAGAGCAGAAAACTTTTCGCCACAATTTCATTGAATGCCGGCCACTCCCCCGTTTAGAGTCTAAGGTATAAGCAAAAAGTTACCGGCTTTCGCCAGCTTCAGTTTCGGTCTAAAAAAATACAAAAAATAGAAAACCGCAACTCAAGCGAAACCTGCGACCAATTTGCAAGCCAAAAATATTGTTCCAAAAAAGAAACTATTAAATAGAGAAAAATGCCAAGCCAAAACACACACCGTCTGGGTAATTGACCGAGACTGGAGCTGATTGTCCAGTCTGGAGTTACTGTCGTCATCTGTCCATTAATCACGTCCTAATGTCGGGCCACACGAGTCTGTCGGAGCACACTAATGATCTGTGCTTTACACATGTACCCAGGCCTGGCCTATAGATGAACCATCTCGGCTCTCCTTTCTACTCCTTTCTTGTGTAATGCAGACAAAGAAAATGCATTTTGATCATATAATTTATAAGTTTTTAAAATATTAATAATAAGAAATAAATATAAGGCTTGCTTGTGTATTATTTATGATTTAAAAACAAGAAAGGTAGCAAGCTTTGACACGAAAAATTTGATTATTAAGAATCTATTCATTTTGATCAAATGAAAATAAATGCTATATAGATTTACAGTTTGACATTGTCCTTTAAAGAATTAGCTATTAATATAATATATAGAATTAACTATTATATAACTATAAATTGGATTTAACAATTATACAAATTTCCTAGAAGAAAAAGTACACAAAGGCAGCAGCATTTCCACAAAAGTGAATCGTGTTCTTCAACTCATAAAAAACATATAAAATATCTCTCAAAAGAAGCTTAAATTCTATTATATTTTAACATAATACTACTCAGCACTTAAACCCAATTTAATAAAATTTTCTTCAAGTGTGGTCAACGTCTACTGGCCAACAGTGCTCCACTTAGCCAACGTGTTTCATCTTTCTCCCTTTGGTTGCCTCGGCTAGCAGCCGTGTTGCTGCTACTGCTGCTGCTGCTGCTGCTGCTGCTGCAACGTTTTTTATCGATAAAGTGCAATCAATTTTTACAAATGGGATTATTTTCTCGGCTCCTCTGGCTGGGCTCTGAAGCGAACGAACGAATTGTAATTTGTTTTTCCCATGCATTTGTTATTGTTCTCCGACTGTGTTTCCCGACTCTCTCTGTCGCAGGAGTCTTAGTGAAGTCGCCGCATTATCTTACGGCTATATCTGGTGCTACATATGTACCCCGCAGTTCTACAGTCCCCCCCATCCGGCGGAAAAGTCAGGTGGAATGCTCTGCTCCGCCACACGATGGCAATGCAAAGCAGCTTTCGATAGAGATTTATGCTTGTTGGTAGTTTTGCTCATAAAAATGCATTTTTATTGCTCTGACTGCGCTGCCTTTTGGCTTTTCCCCTCCGCTCGGTTTTCCCTGCCCTGTGCCCTGTTCTGGTCTCTCCATCTTTTTTCCCCTGGTTTTGGCTTTTGAATATTGAGTTAGGTTTTCGGGTTGCCGCGCCAAAAGGTATGCAGCAGTTTCGGTTTTGCTTTGTGTGGGTCGCTTTGTCGCCGCCATAGCCTCGTAAAAACTGTAATCAGACAAAATAAATAGCGCCATAAAATAAGTTTCTATCTTTTATTGCCAACGAAGAAACGAATCCGAATCCGAACGGAACGGCAAATAAAAATAACCTACTTAACTTTTATTCCGTCTCTCATACAATTTGTGCCTAATGGCAATGCAATGTTAATGGATTTTTAATACTTCTTCTTGCTGAAGGTAATTTTATTTAATTGTTTTTCCCGGATTTCTGGCCATAAATTCGTTTTTTTTTTTTTGCGGGGCATTGCGCAGATTCCAAATGAGTTATACTAGGGGAGGACATTTAATCGGCGGGAAAATTAATCCCGTAATACGTTTTTATCGATTAAGGCGGGAAATTTTTGTATTATCAAGAGATTTATATCATTTGGATATTGGGAGATGTATACTTACAGCAAGAATTTATGTTTAAATAGAATTAAATAGAATAGAAAATAGAGTATTAAAGTTTATCGATAAATTTTATGTTTTTAATTGAAATATCGGAAATTAATATTTTTACGTATTGTTTTAAATACAATATAAAAAAAATAGAATAGTATAAAAATATTATATAATATTTATATAACACAAAATATATCGAGTTTATCGATAAATTTTATGTTTTTAATCGAAATATCGCAAATTATCATTTTATGTATTTCTAAAAAATAAAATTATATAAATAATTTAAAAACAACCAAATAAAAATTTCTTTTAACAGCCAAAAATTTAATTTTTCCCCAAGTACACCACAAATCCTGTCTTAAAGCTCATCTTAAATCCTGCCTGGCATCCCTTTCAACTGCTGAATCAGCGTTCGATCTAAATAATAGCTAAAAATCAATTGATATCTATTTTACCAATGCCACTGCAGTTGCGGCTAAATTGCATTTATGGCTTTGCGCTTTTATTTAATTTTGCACATGCAATTTGCCAACTCCTGCCCTTCCGCGACTAGCTGCTCCTGCTCCTCCGGCTGCTTCTTGACTGCTCCTCGTCCTGTCCTTCACCTCCAGCTCCACCTACGCACGGAGATCCTTAGCTGAAACGGCGAACCGTTCTGAAAGAGAAATCCTTTCATACATTTTTCTATACAAACCGCCGCGCGCGCTGCACAAATGAAGCAACATTTTCTCTCAAGAAAATGCGATTTGTGCGCTTTTGAATGCAAGCGACGTACTGGCCACGCCCCCCCATCTGCCAGCTATCCAGCGCCTAGCTCCCACTTCCCAATTTTCCGCCCCTCCCCCACTGGGGATGCTTCTTATCCTTTGATGATGGAAACTGCTCTGGCAAGCGAAAAACTTTGGAAGCTCCAAGACGGCTAATAAAGAGGCGGGGGGTCCACGCCCCCTTGGTACGTGGGTGCGTGTGTGAGTGCCTGCTGACCGAGCACAATTGATATGTTTTAAATTTTCGGTTTTACAATGTTAATTCAAGCTGGGAAAATTTGGGAGTTTTTCCAATAAAAATTAAGATTTTTCTGAAGATTTTACTTACAATTTATCTTTTTTAATTATTATTTTAGCAATCAAAATTAACATATTTCTAAAGATTTTACTTACAATTTATCTTTTTAAATTATTATTGGGAGTTTTAGCAATCAAAATGAAGATTTTTCTATGGAATTTATTTACAATTTATCTTTTTAAATTATTATTGGAAGTTTTTGCAATCAAAATTAAGATATTTCTAAAGATTTTACTTACAATTTATCTTTTTAAATTATTATCATTTATTTACAAAAAGTTCCCTTTCAAATGTTATATTTTTTATATTCTTACCTATTATATTTTCTTCTTATTTTTATAAAATTATCATGAAACCTCTTTAAAATTATTAAATAAAAAGAGTTAAATTTAAGTTTCCCGCTTTTGTGATCTCTTTAAGGTCTTTACCATTTTCGCGCATGTTTTTCTGTTCTCGGCATAAAGTTTTACAAGTTTAATTATGCAGACAGAGCAGCTCAACGCCGACAATGAGGTCCTGGTCCTGTTCTTCGGTTCCCACGTGGATGGATGGCCAATTAAAAATGTTAAGTTTTCACGCATATACTACAGAGTCCGGACTGCTACTGGGGGCACCACAAAGAAACCAATCCGCGGCGATACTCAAAATGAATTTTTGTAATTTATGAAATGCGTTAATTGCATGCAGGAAAGGACAAAAAAAGGCTCCTGCTCCTTCTCATTAACTGCACAAACCGTGGGCAAATTAAAGCCGCTCAACTCAGCCCATTGTCCTTGTTGCAGCCTTCTCCTGTGATCCCCCCGTCCTGCACATACAATTAAAACAGTCAACACCTTGAATTGAACCCAGGCACACGTTGGGGCCGGTGGCTAGGTGAAATCCCTTCAAAAGAAACAAAAAAGTTTAGCGCTGTGAAAATTTTCACAGTAATTAGCAAAGTTTTTGAGCCCAAAAAAACAAAGGGCATCCGGCTTTTTTGTAGGCTCGTGTCAGGCAAAGCAGCAGCCCTCGTGGACCCCAAAAAGTAAATGATATGCTGAAAATAGTGAGCAGGGATTAGGGATGGTAAAAATATAAATAAAGTATTATTATTATAAATAAGCTCATATATTTATTATAATTTAAAAATTTTATAATTATAATTTGAGGGTAAGCAGCTCATTGAAAAGGTGGTTATAGTTAAATATTTATCATTTATTAAGATTAAATAATTTTCAAAGGATATGCATATTGTATATGCTCATTTAAAAGGTGGATATATTTAAATATTTATCGTTTATTAAAATATTTATTTATATATTTATTTATTTAAATATTTATCATTTATAAATAAAATAAAAAAATATTTTTCATAAGACATACATATTGTATATTCTTTTGATATTTTTATTAATGTTTGATCTTAGACTTAAAAAGGTATATAAATAGCCATAGTCTTAAATTTTTTTTTTAATTTAATATTAATTTTTCTTATCTAGTTTTTAATGAATACAATTTCCTCATTTATTTCCCCAACCTACATCACTAGCTCCTACTAACCAACAGCAGTCCCGGGCTTAATCAAATTTATTTCAAAGAACTTTGTGTGGAGAATAATTTGCATAACTTTGATATGAGCAGCAGCCCATGTGTTTTTTCGCATTTCGGCTTCTGTTTTGAGAAGGGGAAATGAATGGGTTTCGGTGTGTGTGTGTGTGTGTTTGGGTGATAATCACATCCATTTTCAGGACTTGAACAATATTTTCAAGAGGCACACTCAGTCAAACTGAGAATGAATCCATTTATTGCCACGACTCTCTGGCAAGTATTACTCATTCAGTGAGGCGACACCTCTGGCCATATTTCAATTATACGAGTTTAAGGCACACCGTTTCGCTTCACAGCTTCCAACTTTCGAAATGAATAAATTGCTTCGCCACAAAAGCGGCCAGAAAGTGCGCTCAAATGTATGCAATGAAATTCATTTATTTACGTCTACGAAGCAAACAAAAAAATGAAAAGCTGCCACAAAATATAACAAATTAGCATTGAAATGGATACAAAGCGAAAGCGAAATGGCAGCGAATTTTTCATAAAATTGGCAGGTTTTTATCGCTTCAACTTGAGTTGAGTTGAGGACACGCGTCAGTTCGCAGGATCTGGAAGCTGGAAGCTGGACCAAAAAGCGCCCTGGGTAAACATCACAAATCAGAGAGAATATGTTTATGCATGAAGCCAGGTAGGTCCACAACACGGCAGGCGAAAATTTCATAAAAATTAAATTGTGCATTCGTGCAGATTTGTACGCTGGAATTATGACACAATATGCGACAGTAATAAATGTTGAGGCAAACAAAGGGCAGGTAAAAAGGGGGTTTTTCAGTTGCTTGCACTTGGAGAAATGAAATGAGAATCAATATAAATAAAAAAAATATTTTTTAAATAGTAGAAAAAGAGTTAAGCTTGTATAAATAATATTTTAAATAGAAATAATATTCTTAGGCTTCCAACTTAAAAAATGGGATAGATCTTTATAGAAATTATTACAACAGTTTTTTGGCTCAGTAAGCTAAAATTCCTCTGAAAATTCAGTTTTCACAGCTCAAAAAAATAATTTAAATTTATTTCTTTCTGTGCACTGTAACTTGGGATTCTTTGTGGGGTATCTGCGTTTCCATGGCAAGCCAAAAACCAACTCGGGCAAAACAATTTTCACACGTGCAAGCTGCAAAAGGTGCAGACAAGCTCATAAATTGCCACAGCCATGATGATGATGATGCCTCCACTGATGATGATGATGATGATGATGAAGGGGTTGAATTTTATAGCTAAAAGCAGAAAGTCCGACTCACATTTAAATCCTTAAAGAACCGCCTTGTGCCACACCACAAACAAAGTCGTCGGTCTGCCCCTCCGATGTCTTTTTTTTGCGGATTCTCCAGCTCAAATGCAAATAATCAAAATAATTACATGAAGCGCACTTTTTCCGCTCCTCTCCCTTTGCACAAAGCAGTTGCAACTTCAAAATGATGAAAATGAGTTTTCTTTACAAACAAAATTAAAAGTAAAAGGAAGACCCACGAGCAGAGCAGAGCAGAGCTCGGAGAAAATTGCACACCAAATTCAACGATGTGCAAAGTTATTTTTCACAAGTGCTTTGCAGCCCTCGTCCATGTCGCCTGCATGTGGCCATGGGTTGTAAGGATGAGCATGTGGCCATGTGGTTCTGTGGATTTCCGTTAACTTATGGTTAGCAGTCTCTGGCTCTGTGCCGGCGCATATTCCTATTTTTATGCTGTGCAAATGACAGCAATTTTTCATAGGGCAAAGCGCTTGCAAAACTCCCACTTTCCCACTCCTCCAGCATCTCACTCGTTTTTGTTGTGGCTTGCGAGGTGCCAAGTGACAATAATTTTGTCTTTCCCTTCTCTCGACAATCCTCTGACGGGCTTTTGTTTCGCTGTCACTGCCTAATTGCCAAGATTTTGCGCTATCTGGTAGACCGAAAGAACCCCAAGAACCCAAAAACCCCACACAAAAACCTTAAATTTCGAGTTTAAGAGCAACCCTCGAGCGCAGCTGCCGCAGTTTAATACACATACGCAGTGTGGTGCAGCGCAAAAAGTATTTAAATGGAGTGCATTGTAATCTGTAATCGTAAATTGGAATCATTTGCATGCAGAGGAAGTAATGCAGAGAGGAATATAGTTTAATTTTTAAATATTATAATAATTATATAACAGACATTAACTTAAATAGTAATTAACCGAAAGATGTAGATTTGTGAAGCCATTATTTCCATTTTAGACTATGTTTCATTTATAATTTCATTCATTGCATTTCATTTATAATTTCTATAAAATTTATAAAGTATTTGTTATGAAAAATAAATATTTCTTTAAAAAAAAATTCAATACAAAATCCCCCATAAATTTCAGTGCACTCCAAGAAACTCTGCACAACTCTGAACTTTCCACGCATTAAAACTCATTTATAATCCTTGGAAACGATCATTGAGCTGCTTAAGCTTAATGGCCACAGATTAACTCCAAAAAAACAGATTAACTCCAAAACATTATAGTACTTTACCATAGATCGTTGAACCCTTAACTAAATGCAGTGGGCATTAAATTAAAGCAACAACTTGTGCAATATTTTTATGTCAATCATCAAAATCAGACGTCGAACAAGTCGAACGCTTAAATCGCTGCTCCGCAAGCAGCTCGGCGGCAAGGACAACAACTACTCATAACTGTTTGGCTTGCTGTGAAAATATCAATAAAGAAAACTAATGAAGTGCGCGCTGCCTTAAGTGGCTTATTGTCACTCTGACACCCCCATATCCACGCACATGTAGGAGGGAGTCCTTCTGAGGAATCGCGTCTCGTCCCTACTCTCTCTCGGTGTGTGTGCATATAATGCCAAAGGGCAGGAGGAGGAGACCTCAAGGCGTCCCTGTGTGAGTCTGTGTCGCGTCGCATCATAAAATCCGCACTTATTACTCCTTTTATGCAACTAAATATGTACTGCCAAGTAAATAGCCACAAGGATGTGAGTGTGTGTGTGTTTATTTACTTTCGGAGTGGACACTATCGCTGGCTTTCTACTTGGAACTGGGCACACTCGAGAAAAAGTGGGACCAAGTGTTAAAAATTATCAAAGCTAAAGAATTTGCAGGAGTAAGTAAGTGAGACAATTTTAAGTTTAAGAAAATATTTACAAGCCAAACAATTAAGAACTTAGATGTTCTAGTCTACCGATTCTTGAAGAATCTAGGAGCTTAACAGATTTTAGAAAAAAAGTGTGACCAATTGCTTATAATATTCAGAACAAGCAGACGTTTGTAATAAGATAAAATTAGATTCCATTCAGAACTAAATAATATAAATATTATAAAACATCCACCAATTCTTGGAGAATCCAGAAACTGGACAGATTTTAGAAAAAGTGTGACCAATTGCTTATAATATTCAAAACAAGCAGACGTTTATAATTACATTAAATTAGATTCCATTTAGAACTAAATAATATAAATATTATAAAACATCCACAAATTCTTGGAGAATCTAGGAGCTGGACAGATTTTAGATAAAAGTGTGACCATGTGCTTATAATATTCAGAACAAGCAGACGTTTATAATTAAATTAAATTAGACTCCATTAAGAACTAAATATTATAAATATAATGAAATATCGTAAATCCACTGAGCATAAAAATTCTTTAATTCTTTTTCAAAATATTAAATTTTAAAACTTAACAAAAATCCACAACTATTGTTTTCCGTGGCCCTGCCCTTCTGCTGTTTATTTTCGGCTATTAGCCGCCAAGAAAGACCCTTTAGGGTCAAGTGGCCAAGCTGTCCTCCGGCTCTTGTCTCCTTGGCTAGCCACACAAGGACTGATAGTATATATTGGCCGGTCAAGTGCTGGCAAAATATTTACGCAGCGTCATTGAGTGAGTAAATGCAATTCATGGCACTCATAAATTGCAAATCGTGGCGGGAACAGAAAAGAACAACAAATAATTAAGAAAAGCCACGGGGAAAACTATAAGAGAACAGACTATCAAGAAAAGAAAGCTCTTTCTGACAATGGGAAAAGCTCAAAATAATTCTGAGCATAGCTTTTCCGCGCACAGCCAAGTTTCACTTGTAGTTGTCTAAGAAAACTGAATTTTCCGGCCAGCAAAGTGAACTGTAGATGGCGCTGCTTGATTAAGACCAAAATCTGATGTCTTTATGAGATTAAAACCTGGATTATGGCCAAATTACTTCCTCATTGGCCACCATTACATGGCCATCAGCACTTCCTGCACGCACTGGACCCATTAAAAGAAAAACATCTCTGGCAGTTATTACGCTTAATTTGAAAACATTTAATTACCATTAATTATATTTTTGTATAATTACATTTTCTGTTTTATTGTTACAATTTATATGTATGTATGTATGTATGAGTGCTCGCACAGTGCACATCATCATGTATTATGCTTAGTAAAATCACGCAAATGTTTCATTAAAAATTGATGCCATCATTATTGTAGAGAGAGAGTACGACGTGATGTTTGGGAAAGGTTTTATTTTAAAATATTTTTCGCTTTTTGCAGTACCTATTTCCCTCGCTTTTGTTGCAATTAGTGTAGTGGGCAGTTTATTTGTTGGACTTTTGCATTCCTTTCCCATAGCTATTTTTTAATTAAAATTATGAACTCGCTTAGTTGGCATTAAATAACAAATAAAATAAATTCTACATGCGAAAAATTACACATTCCTTTTTTTTTTTTGTATTTCTGTATTATGTTTCGTTTTTGTTTCTTTTCTGCTCTTCCTCCTGGTGTATACACTTAGCAAAAATATGCATTACAAACTATTAGCAGTGTTGCCCTCTGGATTGGGCGGGGGGCGGGTTTCGGAGAAGAAGTAGGAGTAGGCGTGGTGTACACATTTAAAACCTAAGAATATCATTCGCACTCTGGCTTTGAGAGAGAAAGAGAGAGCATTAGCGATCCATGCAAAAAGTATTCACTTTTTAGTATCTAAACTGTCCCTTCTTCCCCCTCTCGTTGTGGTAGACCCTCAAAGGTGAGTAGCTGCCATTGCCGTTGCCATTCAGCGATGCTCCAGCACCATTTCCGGCGCCCTGGCCATTGCCAGCCCCATTTCCGGTTCCTGTGCCCGTGCCACTGCCACCGCCAAAGTTCTGCGAAGCAGAACCGGAAATCAACTCCTCAGAGTGCTGGGGCTTGGCAGTGCAACGAGGCGCCAAGATCAAATTGTAGATCCCGAAGTAAACGAGAGCCACAATGAGGGCCACAATGGCCAGCCATTGGTAGCAGCAGGACCAGTACTCCAGCTTGGGATTCTTCTCATCGCGGGCCAGGCCAATCAGAGCACCAAAGCCCTTGCCTGTAACAGAGAGAAAACAAGTTAATTCATTTATATAAATAATTAAAAATTTACAAATGACTCCTACCCAATCCAAAGAAGGCCAACACAGCGATGGCTTGTCCCGTGGCTGTGAGCTTCCTGGGCATGGCATGGCGCATGTACAGGATAATGGTGATCCAAAGCAAACCAATGACGGCCGGCTCAATCACCTCCATGACCACGGTCAGCCACTGGCAATCCACATCACTCAGAGCCGTAAATCGAATGACAAAGATGGCCAGGCCGCCAATAAAGATGTTCGAGTGACCACAGTACTCAATGAACTTGTCCACATTGAAGAACAGAACCAGGATCAGTATCAGACCCGAGTAGCACACGGCATTGGCATCCGTGAAGGTCCACCTCAGGTAGCTGTGGATGCTGCTCCAGAAGGTACCAAACAATATGGAAATCAAAGTCAGTATAAAGATCTCTGGACTATAGCGACGAATGGCAGACATGGGCACCACCAACATGCCAGTTTTCGTGTGCCACCACCATTCCGGAGGACTGAGTGGCATTTGCGAGGCGCACAGCAGGACAATGGCGCCCAGCACAAAGCACACAATGAAAATGATCAAGGCGGCCAGAGCAGCATCCTGATTGGGTTCATTCTGGAAGAAGAACAGATCCAGGGGCGAGAAGAGCACCACATAGCCAATGGCACCCCAAACATACTGACGGCACACCTCGCCCCTGCCCTCGGAGGTCTCACGCACGGCTATCACGATGGCGGTGTTCAGGAGGGTCAAGGCAGCCATGGGAAAGATGTCGCCCAGCAGGCGGATGGTGGTATAGCCCACAAGGGTGTCCTGGACACTGCCAGTGGTCTGAGGGGATTAGAGAAAATATTATCATTATTACACTTCCTAAAAGAAGTCCAGGAATTATTACTCACATTGGTACATTCACTGTCGGAGAGCACGCTCTGCTCATGGTAGGGATTCACCACCTGGCACTCAATCATGGGCTTGCAGTTGTCCCTGTTGTCCTTGACCATCTTCAGGTCCTTCATGTACTTGGCCTGCTCGGCGGGTATGTTGCACTGGAAGCCCTCTGAAAGAAAGAAACATATATAAAAGATAAAATCTAAAGTTATTCCCTAGTAGATCCCAACTTACCCAAAGGATACTGACACCAGCCATCATAGTCATCATCCTTCTTCTCCTGGCTAATGGCAGAGCCCATAAGGGCATCCATCACCACACTGGTGGTGTCCTCGGTGTAGGCATGACAGTGCTTCACTATATCCTGACCCTCCTCGTTCTTCTGCGTAAGACACACATGCGGCGGCTGGACATACACCTTCTTGGGAGCGGTCTTAACCTGACGCACCCTACGATGAACCTCAGCACTCAGGGCCTCCACGCCAGCACTATCAGCCGGATCGGAGCTCTCCAGATCCCTTCGCGTGCGCAGACTTTCCGTTACGGCACTGGTGCCCTCATCCTCGTAATCAAATTCCGAACTCTGCTCCGTCGAGGGAGCCAGAGTCGGCACTTCGGCCAGCCAGGCCACATAGAGCGGTTCATAGAGCTTGGGATTCTGGCAACTGTAGGTGCAGCGGGTCAAATTGATGCTACCCTCCTTTTGCTCCCAACGACTGCAACTGGCATTCACGCCGCACTTCTCCTGGAACAGGAAGCCGCCGCTCTCATCGCAGCCAAAGCTAACCAGAGGTTCGTGCGATTCCGAGCGACTGACATCCGGAATGGCGAAGAGAAAGGCGTAAATGAAGGCGGAGATCAGCAGGAAGACAGCCGTCAGGACACGCAGAGTGCGTCCAAAGGTGTTGGGGTTCCGGGCTGCCAGTCTATCTGCCCAGGGACCTGCCACCAAAGGACCCAAAATGGATACGAAAGGCGCCAAGATGGTGATGGTTCGATATTCCGAGAAGTTGAGACCCAGCAGCAGCGGTTTGGTGGCATGAAGGACATGCAGGGCAGCCAGACCTAAAGGAAAATGTTGCAAATTTTATAAATATTTGTATCTATAAATTCTAGTATCCAAAAAAACTCACCGCTAATGACGAAAAACACCACAAACTTGAGCGATATCAACGTCTTGTTGACACGCGGCTTGCGTTCGGCTATGAAACCCATTTTTTTCTCTATAAACTATATCTATATAATCTCAGTAATTAAGCCACCTTTTCGGTGAGGTTTCGTTCTCCTAAAATGGTTTTCTTTGCCAAGTTTCGTTGGGACTCAGTAGTTGAACATGTTAAGCTCGATGGGTTCTGCAAAGAGAATAAGGAAAATTAAAATAAATAAGAAATAGTTTTAGAAACTTGATATATTAACCACAAAAGTCTACCTAAAACCGCAGTTACTGCTTACTCTATGAAGCCATAATAACTATTTGTATACCCTAATCAAAAAAATATTTAATATCAAACAGTGTTCTGCCCAATTTGTGGGCATATTAAAACCAATCGAGCCATTTGATGCCCACCCACCCGTGGATGGTAAACATTCCAAAAATTATTGGGGAGAGACCCCCAAACATTACAAATATATAGCTATATAGCTAGATATACACATTTTGGTGACACAATGGGGTGTCAAAAATAAACAAGTGTCAATAGTCAATAGGCCACAGACGACATTCAGCGAGCAACACAACAATAATTGAACACACACACAGATAGACACAGACAAGAGCAAACAAACAATAGTGAAATATATATTGTGTCTCCCCTAGACATAAATTTAAATTAACTGTCAACGAAATTGTCAATGGCACATAGCTTTAATCGTCAGCAAACTATTAAAAGATTTTATGATAAACAGGAGGAGCTAAACAGGGTAGGTTTTTTATAATTGTTGTAAAAGCATATTGGACTTGAGTTAAGGATAGAAATATAAGCTATTATATATATTAAATAAGCCTGAATAATTCTTTAAAGCTTTCTTTTTAAGCTACAAATTAATATTAAATAAATGCAGTCTAAAAAATATTATCTATTAACATAAATTCCTCTTTTAATCATTAAATGTCCCAAGATTTCCTGTCTAAAAAATATTATTTATCTACACAAATTCCTCTTTTAATCATTAAATATTTCAAGATTTCCTGATAACAAGGGTGTTTTTTATATAGTCACACTTAATCCAACCACTAGACAGGGCATTAAACCCACTCGACAAGTAAATTGCTTGATAATAACTAAACAGCATCTGTCGCGGAAGAAGCCCACTCTCATCTCCATCAGAAATGCAATTTGCAAGATGATACTTAATGTGAACCGTAGAACTTATCTTCTGACAATGCAACTCGGAAGGGAAAACGAAAGTGCCAGACGGCATTCATATGCAGCATTTTCCAGCTGCGGCAGAGAGAACTCCGAAACAAAACAAGATTTTACTACAAATAGTAGCCGAACCGGTTTACTACAAGATAGGCAAATTACATCACCCCGAGCAGAAAGCGAAACATTTGACTGACGATCTGTGATCTACGCCCCCTAAAAAATAAAAAATACAAAATAAAATAAGCCAAAGAAGGCCAGCGAGGCATTTATCAGAAACATCTGCAAAATCTCAAGAAGAACCAGCAGTTAATTGAACAAAACTCACACAGCCCAAGGTTCGATTTACATAGAATTAATGTATATATTTATATAGTGTTAAGCTCTGGGTGTTACACTGCCTGAGGGTCCCATTTATAATCCCCAGACGGCCTTGCCAAAGGTCAAGCTAAGCGCAAACAAAAAAAAAAAACATTAAGTAAACATTATCTTTGGGCAGACTAATGAATCATCCCGAAGACGAGCATCCAATCTGAATTATAAATAAAAAGCTAAAGCAAGAGATGTGTAAAGATTTTCTTGGGTTATCAGTTGATGCCTGCAACAAATTGTTTCGAAGCTCAAAAATATATATTAAATATGGGTGCAGAGAGAAAAATTATAAACACATGTGAATTGTATATATTTTCAATGATATTTAAATTTTAAAAATATAAATAAGTAAAGATAGAATACTAAACATTTAAATTCAAGTCTAAAGTAACATTACTCTTTGAAGCATAATTTTAATAGCAAACAAAGGGAATTAGAAAAATCATAAAATTCTAAAAAATCATCTAAGCACGTTCGCTATTCATTTGATTAATTTAAACTATCCACAAATTAAATTTAAGACCTTCAGTAAATATTTTATTAAACCCACATAATTTCAATATTTTTCCTGTGTAATAAACTAAATTATTGCCGGCTTATCTCAGCATCAGCATTAGGGACTTGGTACGAAAAAAGGTCAAACAGCTAAACAAAAGCCAACAAACTAGCAATGCATGACGTAAGCGGCCGGCAAACAACAAATAATCAACAACAATACGAGAGCAGCTATAAAAAATGTCGTTGCTGTCGGGTTTGAGACCGAAATTCAAATTAGTAAACCAAACCAAAAACAACGAAGCTTCAGTTTCAACTTAATGACAAAACGCCTCGCACGCACACCCTAAAAAAAAAAAGCAAAAAAAAAACAGAGAAGAAAAACTAAAACCCAATATATAAAAAAACAAAACCATCCGAAACCCGGGGACCAGCAGTGATTGCCCCACATGGGCACTATGTATGACACAGTGCGCTTATTTATGACCTAAGGTAAACTTTGCCCGGCGCTAGCCTCAGTGAAAAAATACACAAAAAATTGGCCACCATTTTCCATTGCTTGTCCGGATATATACAGCGTACAGATCGGAGGAGAAGTACGAGGAGGAAGAAAAGTCTGATGGAATTACTGGCGAAAACCCACGGGAGGCACTGGCATTTGACAATTAACTTGCTGTACAACGCATCAGTTCAGGCGACAAAAAATCTAAGAAAAATATCTAGAGATATACAAATAAATCAAATTTAAGCTTTGGGAATTTAAAAAAAAAATTTTTTATTAATCTAAAAGAAGCACAGGCCTTGAGGCCCACAAGTTCTAAGAAAATAATCAAAAATATACAGAAAAATTGTCTTTTTAAGTGGTTTCTTTTGGTAAAATGAAAAATTAAACAGAATTAATGTGTTTTCAAATTCTAAAAAATTTATAAATATAAATAAATATAAATTTATATATAAATTTATAAAAAATATAGTTCTTAACTTAGTTTTTGCTAATGGCTAGAGTCATCATCATTAACCGATTTACTGACCAACATCAAGTTTTATAAGTCTGCATATAGTTTTAGGGCAACGCATATTGACCCCTTGTTAAATCTGTTTTCAATTTTATTAAATTCCAATTTAAACTTAATTCATATAATTAAATTCCCCTATTTTTCCCAGTGCATTCAGGTGATCAACCTCTTTAGGTACTCCCCCTATCTAGTTTCATAATCGACGGCTTTGCCGCCTGCGCAAATGTATCCCGAGTTTTCTTTGGCGTTTTCGCCACACTTGGTCCGCTTGCAAGTTTTACGCTCGGCTGGAAATTAGTGGCTCTGCCCCTCTGCCTTTTGTTTTCGACTCCAAAATAAATAAGAAAGAAAAAAAAAACAAACGAAAAATTAAAACCCACTGTGAGAACTCTGCGTGCATGGCTTTTAATTTGTGGGGGGAAACATGATGTTGTCGCCACCGGGGCGGTAATTATGTACGAATGTACCCGAAAATAGAAACTTAATTACAACGAAACGGCAATGGGTGCCTCTATTATTTATCAGTTGCCCAGTAAATCACTTTGTAAATGTCAATTAGTGATATGGCCAAAAAACCAGAGAGACAATGAGGTAATATATTTGCCCATGCCTTATGCAAATCTTCATTTCTATTTGTTAGCATTGATTTGGCTTGGTTTGCAGCTGTTTGTTTATTTGTTTGTTTTGTTTCCACAAGACTTTTTCACACCTTTATGGGCAGCTGGATATTTTGCGTATTTTTTTCGTCATGTTTACCCGCTCACTGTATCTATATTTTGACTGCCACCGCGAGTGTTTAGCTACAAAGTTGCCACTGCACTTGGAAATAGATATGAGAATGGTAATACAGGATTTGAAAAGGATTTTTTTACTACAATTTAAGGGGAAAAAAATTTCATTGAACACAAAAATTATATATACATAAATATATCTTTTGGGTGTGATTTTTAGTTACTTATTAAAGCATTTATTTTGATTTAAAATTAGTTTCAAAGTATTCAATATTTTCTAAGAATTTTCTTCTTATTTAAAACTATTTTTTTAGTGTTTTTCTCCTCAAACCCCATTTCCCATTGTGGGTCAATTGGTTTTTATTTATTTTTTTGTGTGTGTAGTTTTTGTTTTTCTTTTTTTTTGGGCTTGTGCTCAGACAGCGAGCCGCCCGCTTAATTATGCGTAACACGACGACAACGACGACGACGACGATGGCAACTGCAACAAATGCAGCAACATTGTGACGTTCAATGGGAAAGCCGCAACAAAGAGGCAAGGCATTTAGTTAAATTTATGAATGGCTCTGGCCACACTGTGCCGGTGAGCGAGCGCGGCTTAATTAACATTTAAAATGCATAAATTGTGCGACCGTTCGAACTGTGTCAGCAATTTGGCGGCTAACATGGGCGGCGAGAGCCGAACGAGTGGGCTCAGTGCCCCAAACAAGTGCAGCGTCACCGAAGGTCTACTATAGCCTATTGAGTCCATAGTCTAGAATGAAAGTGAGGGAAATTAGGGGAAAATTTTATGGCATTTCCCCTGGACTGGTGCCAGGCTTTATTTTTTTTTCGGCCAAGTCAATGCACGTTTAATCGCGCGAATCGACACATTTTACACATTTTCATTTCGAAGTCGCGCGAGCGCATCGGCAAACCACAAAAGCGTTTATTTCAATTGTAAATAAAATGGTAAAATTGTGCATATTTTTTCATAGCCTAGACTGATCTTTTGACATTTGACTGTCGAAGGGAAACAAATAAATGGATAATGATATTCGTCCAATAAGCAAATTAATACTTCTTAAGCTTTAAAGGCGCGTTCTTATGGTGATGTATAATTATGTATTATCTTCATTATTTATTTTGGCATTTTTTGCAGTAATTGTAGCTGAATTATGTTTAATTAACGGTGGTGTGTTGGCTAGGAATTTAGTTTTATAATAAATTATAGGGACGATTTGAAGTAAGTTCTTTAATATATTTCGAAAACATTTTAGAACTTTGTCTGCTTGGAAATATATTATTCCTTAATATATTTTTTCATTCATAAAGTCCCTTTCTTGGAAATATATTCATAATATCTTACATTTTTTAATAAAAATATTTCCACGTGTTCTTACCTCTTTAAATTTATTTAAATTTAAACACAAACACAAGTTATTAAAGGTTGGCTTGAGGCCGCATTCACCGGCAACTCAAACGATACTCTCCCCCATCATATCCATCGACTTTTGGCATTTTTCTTCGATTGTATCATAAATTTGTACGCTTAATTGGTGGCTCAGCAATTGTTTACAATTGTGGGCACGTAGTAGCGTGGTTCTGGTTTATTTTCCTTTATTACATTTGCATTGGAACGACCTACACGGACAGACGACCCACACACACACTCCAAGATACTATATATTGTTGAACGATCGAGTAAAGTACCGTAACGTTAATCAATGGAGTAACTTATAGAGTGAGCTATTGATGGATGGATGTGTGTTTTTTTTTTGAAGGCGAGGCGACAATGCACGCCTCGAAGCCAAACCTTGGATTGCACACTAAAGTTTATTAGGCCCATTTCCGTTAGGACTGTGTGTGTGTGTGTGTTAATCATGTTGTGCAATAATTCATTGTTTTTCGTGTGAGGTCTGAGAGTTTTGCATTGGCTTTAGGGAAATGAAAATGGAAATGGAAATGGGAATGCCATAAAGACATATTTTTCTGACTCATAATCGTGTGCTGACAGCAAGACAAGTCTACAGAAAGGTGATATATGGATTGTTCCTTCTTTATAGTGGAATTTTCGAAAAGATATACAAATTATAATAATAAATATGATTAATTTTTTAATCTATATAGAATTTATAAGCTAAGAATAAGGTAGAACTATGTTTTACTTATTAAATACATATTGGCTCATAGTGTTTGATCATTCTCAGCTAATAATATTTAATTTCCCTATAAAGCCTTCTCAAAAGTATTAAATACCCGTAGCTCTGTGTCATATCATTTCATAGTATATCTTTAGAAATTTCTATTTATAGAATCTAGAAGCAAATTACAATCTACTTAGCATCTTTCAGCCACCTCAGAAATGCACTCAAAAGCGCATTTCCATTAACAGCATAACACCGCTCCCCTGAGGAGCCATTATACAGTCAAGCCCCTAACCTGACATAGACCATATATATATATATATATGCCATATATATTCCTTACACCCCAGACCTGGATCACCTCACATGTTGGCTCGTGCTCGCTGCCGGCTAATTAATTAAGCTGAAGAAATTGGGTCAACAGACGGCAGGCAGGCAGGCGGGCGGCTGGCAAGTGCATCCGGGGAGGGGAAAGTGACCCCGCCGACCCTCGGCGTGGCTCGGAAAATTCGTAAAATTTCCAACACAACCCAACCAAGAATTTATGTGCAAATGTAAAGCCAGCGGAGCCCATGATTGAGCAATTTATAGAGCGGCAACACGCAAGTCACGGGGGAAAATACAAACTACAAAATACAAAATACGAAAAATAGGAGAAGCTGAAAAAAACAAGGCAAGTTCCAAGGGAGCGGAGGTTAACTTATGCTGATGATGAACAAATCCAGTGGAAAATGGTGAACTATTTCCACATAGAGTTTATGGCGAAAATTCTCTCAATTAGTGCCGAGACAAAAATAGAGATTTTGTCTTGGCCGCCAGAAAAAATACAAATAAATGCATAAATATTTCAGCAAGCATCAAATTTATGGTTGTTTATATTTGTGAAATTGAGTTTTGTAGCTTCAATATGGACCACATAATACGACCCCAATTTTATGGCAAAATAATAAACAGAAACCAAAAGGCGATTTTATTGAAATTTTAGAAATTTTGGGGTTATATATTAAATATCCCAAGGATTATCTTTTAATTTACCCAAATTTAAAAATTTTGTAGATTACCCAAGAACTTCCGAAACTTACTGAAAAACCATTAACCAAAGAATTGTTTTGTATTTTTTTGTAAACAAAACAATGAAGAAAGTAGGGTTCTTCATTCCACTTTATTGTTATTATTAGACCACACACTAAGTGGGAATGTGCTGTTTGGGACCACATGTACACTTTCTGGTTTGTAATTCCTTCGAAAGTCTAAAAATCTGTTTGGATTTTCGTGGTGAGAGGTGGAGGCCAGCCAAAAGGCACTTGAAGGCAATGCAAATGGGCCCCAGCTCCCGGTGGCAACTTGTTGGATTTTTGTTTACATTTTGCCATGCATTTTCTGTCTGTCTGCCAAATTGCAATACAAAATTCTTCTTTAATTTCTGCTGATTTTTGTATGCCGCCCAAAACTAATTTCAGCTTCAATTTGTTAGTGTCACGACCCCTGAGACAACGAATACAGCGAATACGACGCGTCTACGTTTCTCTACAGATATTTGGAGCAATGCCTCCGATGACATCATTTTTTGACGCAATAATTTTGTTGAGGGGGGAGAGAGAAGAGATCTATATTTAAAATACTTTTTAGCGCTGCTCACATCACCGAAAAGATCGGTGAGAAGGTAGAGGAGTATAAGCGGTCTTCAAAGACATCTTTGGAATCATTTTCGAGGGTCTCTGATTGGGCTATTTGCCTGTCAGAGTGTACCTTTTATATATATATATTTCCTTAATTAACTTCAAGTGGCTATAATGACTATATGAAGTGGAAATTATGATAAGTAGGCCTTAAGGCATTTTTTTATATATTTTAGTTAAGCTTTTTAATATAATATAAACATATATCGAACAAAATGTTAGTCATCAAAGGTACAAAATTATTGTACAACTTTACATATTTTAAACAGCTTTTAATTATATTTCATAAAACAATGCGTTTAACCCATAAATTACTAAGTAAAGTTGTTTTTTAAGGTATATTTAAACCGGGTTCCAAAACCTATGATTAACTTATGAACTTATCAGTCGAACGTGCTTATTGATTAGCAACTTTGAAAGATTTTTAATCACTTTTCTAGCACTACAATTCTCTAGTAAGTCGCAAGTCAATACAAATTTTATTAAAAATTATTTTAATATGTGATATTTTGTTAAATTTGTTTGTAAACTTGTAGCACAATTATTAAAACACTATATCATATAGTTTATTAAATTTTTTCAACCTTATTTGAATCACTTTATATAGTTTTTTATCACTCATTTCATTATTTATCTAAGGAAACGTGCTTGGCACCTTTAATTGCTTTGCACCTTTGATTGTTTTCACACTTTTTTTTATCGCTTTACTGAATGAATTGCTAACCGTGTAATTTTATAATTGAACTTTAAATATTGATTCAGCAACTGGTGATTAATTTACAGTTTCATCTTTTTCAAAGCATGTAAAATCTTCAAAGAAATATTTTTGATTATTTGTTTATTGCAAAGAAAAACCCCGCCTTATTGCACCTTCCAGTTCTAAATCAATTTTCCAGCTTCACACAAATTATGATATCATAGTCCGCAGTATGCTGACTCAATCTATGAGAAATTTGCATTTGACCTCGTATTTCTGTTTTTTTTCTATGCATTTGCAGTGCAGCGTGAAAATATTTTTGCCAGAGACTTTCTAATGATTTTTTTTTTCGAAAAAGTTTCGCAAGACTTGGGTCTGGCCTTTAATTGATTTGTAATTGTAATGGCTTCAGTTTTTTTTTGGGTTTCGATTAATTAGTTGGCGTCGTTAATTGGCGTTATCCGTAAACAGAGTTAAAGAGGAAGCGCCGCCAATTGAGACATCAGTTGCGCAGGCGCCGTGGGGTGGCCCCACAGTTACCATAAATGTATGGATAACCTGCGGCTTTGCCAAGTTGGGAACATGGCCCAGCGAGCTGGGAACTTGTAAGTGGAATAAACCTGGCCAGGTAACACGACCCAGAGATGTTCGAAGATGGTCTCGGATGTGGACAAAGTCAAGTCACGCATTTCCTACAAACTTGATTTACAATTCCAATGGCAGGAAATACAGCAAATCTAATTTCAAAAGGGGATGTTACACTACAGTTTTATAAGAGATTTCTATGGTTGAATTATTTATTATTTTTAAATTTTAAATATTTTAAAAATTTAGCCTTAAAGTGACTTTTTTTAATAACAACAAATGAAACAATTATACTTCCGAATTAGCTGTTATTTTACTTGTTTCTAGGTCTTATACCATATTTTTTAATACATTTAAGACCGCGTTTTAAAGTTATTGTAAGGTATTTTTCCAGACTCTAAAGTCTTCTTAGCTCGAGAAAACCTAGAACAAAAAAACAATCAAAGACAGTGCAATAGCCTCTTAAAAAACCGGCCCCCAAGAGCGCCTGCAAGAATCGCAATCCACAAAAGGAGATACATAGATACATTTGTAGCTACAACTTTGACGTTGGGCTGTCTGTCGCCTGTCACTCGGCGGTACCGAGGTACTCGTAAACAGGAAAACATTTCCTCGAATGCAGCATTAAGTTGAGCATGTTCACAGCATTTCCTTTGTCTGTTCTCGAAGCCAAAGCACTTTTTTACTTTTGTATTTGGCGTGGGCAGAGTCTGTCGTCCGATTGACACTGGCGCCGTCTGACATTGAAATCCTGGGCAATTTAACTGGAACGAACAGAACGAACAGAAACCAAAGTTTGGCCTACTTTCCGTCCGCCAAAATAGTCGTGCGTCATAAATAAAGGCAAACAGAGCAGCGACACAGCTACTGAAAATGCTTTGGGGGTCCATGACAGTTGCCGAAATAGCCCCAAAGAGTATCTTGCTCTCTGGGTATACAGCATAGTATATATATATATATATATTTAGGCATATATCTGGCCAGCCTGAAGGAGGCGACGACGGCTCTGAGTCATCCGATTCTTGCCAAAGCTTTGACACACATAATTCGGAAAAAGTGTTTGGGGAATGTAAAGAGCAACAGAAAAAAACTAAATAAACATGTGTTAAAACATACTTGAGAGCTAAACAAATTCCTAAAATTAAATGGGGTTGAAAAGTTGAAGGTCAGCGAGGAAATTGCTTGTTAATGTGATTTAGTTTTTAAAAGAAAGCAAGAGATTTGTTTATGTAATGGTTTAAGTATATAAAAAAATACAAATAAATTGAAATTGAAATACTTTTTGATTCCCTAGAGATGTTTTATCATAACTTGTTTAAGTATAGATTTTAAATGCTGATGCAATAGCTTTTGGCAAGATTTCTTATTGATAAACTTCCTTTACGGAATAGTTTTTAATTATTATTTCTTGACACTTTATATATTAATTGATATGGAAAGGAAAGGATATCAGAAAGGAACTGCTGTTGCAATAGCTTTTGAAAAGATTTTTTATTGATAAACTTCCTTTAGGGAATAGTTTTTTAATTATTATTTCTTTACACTTTATATATTAATTGATTTGGGAGTTGACAGCTTTAAAAATTTTAACAAATGGTCTTCAGTTTCGAAATTATATTCCCAAAAGTATAATCAAAATTTTCAATTCTTTAGATAAAGCGATTTAAATTCTTTAAAAATACTATAATATGTCGAAACTCAAGGGGTTTTCTTGTTCTTATAATTTAATGCCACATATTTCTATGTTTCCCTTGGGTTTTGATTAAATTTTCATATGTTAAGTGTTATATTTGTGGAAACGCCACGAATAAAGACAAAAAAATCTGAAAAGTAGATAGTTAACGAAAAGGATCTTAAACAAGCGCAAAAGTTGGTGTAAATATTTTAAATATAACTTGTCAGGAAGCTATAAAATTGAGACATTAGATTTCATTATTATCATAATATTTCCCAGTTGTGTTCCTATATATAGGAAATATTACCATAATTTTTATGAATTTTAGAAGGTCAACTATGAGGCTCAAATTATTCCCGAAATATCCTTCCATTTGGTGACTTAATCTCCGTGTAAATATACAAAAATGATCGTTTACAACCCAAGGAAAACAATGAAATCCCCTTATTTTAGAATATGTTTCCCTTCCTTCTCCTTCTCTTATTTGTTTACTTTTTGCAGATTATTTTGGGTGACTTGTTGGGTATCTGTTTATTTGCCCACATGCCTTGTCGTTTTCATAAAAAAAAAAAAAAAAAAAAAAAAAACACACACATTAAAAATATCCTCAACAGATGTGCGGATGGATGAGCTCAAAATGTAGAAGCCGTCATTCATATATATATTTGTATGTAATTGTGGAAAAATCAGCAGAATTTCCGTTTAGCTAACATAATTTCGATACAAGAGGAAGATCTGGCTATGTGGGGCATATAGAAACACTGACAGAGATCGGCGGGAAGATCATGATGAGGTTATCGCCGATGACGCCGAATGATGTCATATGCGGCGGTGGCGGCCACACTCGAATGCCTCATATCTAAAGCTTGTTTTCGGGTTTTGTGTTTCAAATTAAGCCCATACATACATCATTACCTATATAAATATATATGTAGCATATATATTTTATACCCTATTGAGGCTGTGTTGGTGTAGCTCCATTGTTTGCCATTAGAATGTCTTGTCTGCCGGTTTTTAAAGCTCTCTCAAAGTTGTTTGTCGGGTTTTTATTTTCCTTTTTTTTTTGTACTTTTTTTTTGCTGTCTGCAAAGATCGGCAAAGACTATATACTACCTCATCGACTGACTGCCTTGCTTTCTGCAAAATTCAAGTTCAAGCAACACACGCTGCGCGGGTGTGTATATTTCTTATACTCTTTTTTTTGTATTTTTTGGGTGTCTTGAAGACATACAAAATGTAAGGCAGAAAAACACACTTCTAAGGTGGCTATATCTCTGGAGTTTCGGCTGTTTTCTTGGTCTTAGGGTGGATTGCTTCTATTGTTTCCTAGGGGTGGTTCCTCAATCACTCCACCTTCTTGGGGGTGGTTTTTCGCCTTTTCTAACGCGCTTCTTGGCCTCCTGATTGATGGCAACGCCTGGCGTGTTTTAATTCACATTTTCCACTTTTGTTAAACAGTAGAAATAAGGGGTTGTTTTTTTGTCTTCTTGCCATTTATTTACGTTTTTATGCACCGGCATTTATTGACCACCCTATAGGCATTTTTCCTTACTTTTTTGGCTACTTTTTGGTAACTTGGGGTGATGATAAATTGCTTAATTTATTGATAGATATAAGGGAAATGGGTACAAGTATCTGGGTCAGAAGGGTGCCAGGATTTTCTTGTATTTATACAAAACAATAAGGATTCTTTTAGCTTCTATAAAAGTATTATATTTCATTCTTAGGGGTTTCTTTGTTGCCTACTTAAGAATGCAGAGCATAATTTCTGTGAGAGAATGGGAAATGTGATATGCTTCTTTTGTATTGTAAATACTTTAGTTTAAATTTATGAATGAATGTTGTGAAATTTAATGAATTTAAATATTTGTAGTAAACTTCATTAAATAAAAAATTACACATTTCTAAAGGTAATTCCCTAATGAAAGCCTTTTCTTTCCTTTTAATTTAAGTTAAATTTTTATTTGGTCATAATTTCTTGGCTTGCCGTTCCCACCTAGTTCTCTGGCTGATCCCATAAACCCATTTAGCCAACTATTAGGTCATTCCCATAAAAAGAGAGACTCCCCCGAAGGAGGGGCTCGTCGCTAAAGTTATAAATGGTCAGAAATAAAAGTGCAATTGTGGCTGGCAAAAGGCAAACGCAACCAGTTGCAACTTGGTAAGGGGGGAAGCTAAGTGCCGGGGTACGTCATGGGTGGAAAATAAAAATGTCAATAAAAATTACAGCAAATTGCCGCCTTTGGCATTAGGAGGCGTCGATAGCGGTGGTCACACGCAGGACTCGTGTAGTTACCAAGGTTACACTATTTTAACAGCGCCAGCCTGGCTATGTCCTTCGGGGCCCCATTGTCCTGGCTTCAATTGAGCGGTCGACTGATTAAATTACCCGAGTGCACAGCAAGTATAATGAAGCACACACAAAAGGACAATGAGAGCGGGTGCCGGGCATAGTGCATTAAGCAATTGTCCTTTTAGGGATATATGTACTATATATATATGTGCCATGTCCTCGACGCCAGGCAGTCTCAGCGTCTAAAAGTCGCCGCTGAAATTGCATTTTTCATGGCTTGGTTCCCTAAAATTTTCATTGATTTTCTCCTCAAAGTTTCCCGCTGATGATTTCATTTTGAAACCATTATCCTACATGCAACATGTGAACGAGGCCACACAACTGGTCTACGAGTGAAAGACAAAGTCTGAGAAAGTGATGTCGTCTTTCGCCGAAGGAGAAGTAGGAGACCTTTTGCCTGTCACATCACATTTTCGCTTTTAATTTTGCCACTGCCACCGATGACCGCAGATGCCAACAAAACCAGATGACATCACAATTTTGTGAGTGGGTTTGATTGTGTCACAGTGTGTGTTTTTTTGCGCCAAATGATTGATGAGTAAGCTTTAAGGAGGTTTTAATAGGGGGAAAAGGCAAAAGGATATGCAAGGTATGAAAAAAATGGATATATTTATCTTCATTATAAATAATTTCTAGTAAGAAAGAGGTGCTAATAATTGTGTTTTTGTAGCTTTGAATAGAAAATGAAACTAGATTTTAAAGGCTTTTAAAACAGACTAAAAACACATTGAGTATTACAATAAAAATTATAATAATTATCAATTTTATCATCATTTAAATATGAATATAATATATAAAAAATTATATTTTAACTAAGAAAATATTTGAATTATCTAAAGATACTGTATCTATCTTTTATACGCAATTTATTGCTTACTTTTAACGTTTTTCTTTATATTTAAATTCATGTATTATATTTTCATTATATGACTTCAAATAGAAGAGTTACAAAACCATAAATTCTTCTAAGAAAATATTTAGCAACTCAATTAGACAATCAATAATAAATCTAATAAATTAATAACCTCATTATTCCCCTCACAAGAAACCCTGTAACAAAGCTGCACCAAAACCCAATGCAAATTTAGCAACGTAATTTCATTGACAACAAATCCAAATTTCCAGCAAAAAAATTAAAATAAATATTGGAATGATTAGAATAATATAGAAATATTTATATTTGGACTGCCTGCTGCCATAAACGTTTCCCCTTAAAATCGGTTAATAATGCTTCCGTTCGTGGGGGCACTTGCTTAGGTTAATTATTTGGCTAATCACCACTTGGCTGTTTCTTGTATTGTTATGGGTTCATTATTTGCTATTTATACGTTTATATTCTCCATTAAACCGAAGCACACACAAAATATATATCAGTGTAGATATATATAGTAAAAGCACGAGCACTTGTTCGTATGTCTTGGCCAACAACTGTCGCCAGGGAATTCGAAAACCGAAATCGTATTTTAATTCATTCGTTTTTTGTCTCTTTCTCTGTTTTGCTTCTTTCTTTATTTTTTCAAATTAAATGAAAATATTTTAAATTCAACACTACGAAAATAAGTTTTCGAATAACCAGAAAACTAAAAGGAAACACTATTATTTATATTTATATATACTCAAGAAGTCGAAAAGGGAAAACACACCGAAAAGCGCGCGTTGCCGTTTGTTTTCTGTGGATTTTATTCGTATTTTTTGTTATTTTTTGGTTTTTGGCGGCAGCTGCCCCAAGAAGAAGAGGTGTATCTTCAGTATCTTCAGCGATTCCGACTCCGAGTCGCGATTACGTTCCGGTTGCGTCCAAACGCCTCGCCGTTCGAAAGAAAACTAAACGAAGCTGGCGAGAGGCGGCATTCGACCAGCTCGTGAGTTGAATTTTCTCCCAGCAGCTGTTCAACTGGGACGCCAGTGTAACTTAGCATGAACAGTTTTCCTTGCATACTTCTAGTCGCCGGCGCAAATGGTTTTGTTTTTCCTTGTATTTATGCTACGAGTTTTCCGGCACACGAAATGCTACATATTTTCTGTGTGCGGGTTTTTTCGGGTCTAGCTTGTCTGGCATTTTCCAACCCCTAGGCTGTTCCCACAGGACTCACAGGACACATTCGCACGGAAACATCCCCACAAAGGGACACATAGACACACGTGCAAGGGTGCTTTTTGTGTGTCTGCAAAATAGAGATATGCATATAAAGATATGCAATAGGACATTTCCTTAATGAACTAGAAAATATTGACCTAATATGCATAACTAAAAGGTCCTTAATAATAAGTTGTTTACTCTCGGCGAGGGGTGGAACTAAAGCAAATAAATAAATACTACTTTCGTGATTGTTTAAGCTGCTTTTTAATTGACTTTTAGTGTCTGTCTGTCTGCTGTCCCCTCTGATGGCTCTCTGGTTGTGTGATTTAAACTATTCTCACGCAATGCATTTGGTCTTATTTATTGGGTTTTACATAAATGAGATTTTATGAGTGATTTCTAGGTATAATAAACTTAATTTAAATAATTTTAGAGCAGGAACTGTAATAAGTAAATATTAAATAGGAAATGGTTTTAATTATTGTGTGATTTTTAAATCTTATTGAAATAAAATGTAATATATTTAGAGCGTGGTAGAAATTAATCAATCAAATTTTACATAAGGGTTTTTGAGAAATGTTATTTTAGCTTAAATAAATTGTACAAATTACAGATAATTACAAATTAATCAAAAATATTTTAGATAAAAGTTTTTGAAAAATGTTATTTTAACGTTAATTAGATTGTACAAATTACAGATAATTGTTATCAATTTAATTAACTATATAGTAGTTATGTTTTTCTTTCTATAATTGTAAAGCTATTAATACACTCTTGAAAAAAAATAGTTGAGAGTCCTTTTATAGACATATATTAATTGAATAAATAAATAAAAAATAAACGATAAATATATACTAATCAAATATATATAATTCTGAATATATTTATATATTTATTTAATACTTTTCATAAGCTTCCTGAGAAAATAACAAATTATACGATAAATACAAAATGTTATGTATGTTTTCTTTATATTTTCCATAACCCCCTTAACTGCTTCAACCCTAAAACAATATTTTAAACGTACTCTTAATACTTAGTATTACAATTAAAATATTAATATTAAGCTTATAAAATATTATAATCTCCACTGACCAGAACCTCCCCCAAAATTGTTAATAACTTTATTCCCTTGCCAGGTGCAACACACCCACCTTCCTATTTACCAAAAACAAACTTTTGACTAACTGTCTAACCCAGAAACAGCTGTCTTTCTGGTAATATAGTTCCCAGGAGTGTTCGATTATGGATATAGGCAGAAACAGTTGCTCGGCCTGCTTCAGCTGCTTTGGCCAAAGCCCCCGAGTGGCAATTAAATTTAATTTAAGGCGACATTCGACGGCAGTTGCATTTGTCTTCCTTTCGACGACAGGCACTCTACTTGGGGCTCTGAATAAATGATGATGATTCCGAAATCCCCCATTTTATCGAATGGGGGAAGCTATTTCCGATGGCACACCGATTAGCCTATTGGCCGAGAGCGGCGATCTCTTTGGCTTTAACCCTTTTGCAGGGCGCGTGTCTGGGAATGCGACCAGAGAGATCGTAATGGGAATCGTTATGGGAATCGAAATAGGAATTGGAATTGGAATTGGAATCAGAATCAGATATAGACTCTCGGCATCTCTCCGTGCTTTCTATTTTTGGTTCGCTCGCGAAAAGCTGAAAAAAAGCTAAAGAGCCGATCGGTGGCCACGATTCTCCTTCGCTCTTTCAGTAGAAATCCGTTGGCCGCGCAAATCACACGGATCTCAGGCGGGCGGTCAAAGATCCACATGCAGATACAAATCCGACAGATACAAAGATACACAGAGAGCGAGCGAGAAAGAGAACAATAAAAGACACACTCCACACACATCAGTTGGGGGATTCGCGCAAAATTTTGATGGTTAAAATAAATAAATAAATGGAACCGCCACACATGGCAAAGTGCAGTGCAGTATAGCGCCTTGAATCGCCTCGATTCCTGTTGTCCGTTCCGTAATCCCCAAAAAAAAAAAAAATGCTCAATCCCAAGACACACATTTTTTTGCAGCAATTTTGTTTTATTTCGAAAATAACCTGCCGCTGTGCCAGATGAAAACTCATTAATTTTCCGAAATGTACGCGAAATTCAATGTTCTGTGCTGCTGACTGTAATTTTAAACGCATTTCTTGTGCCTGTTTTGACATTGAAATGAAACAACCAATAACAATTGGATAATTGAAACGGAGAATATCTATCTATCTGCAAGATAAAGGAAACTCAGGAAGCTCAGAAAACTCAGTTAACTCAGGAAACCCGGTTAACCCCTTTTACAGATACTCAAAGAGAGAGAAAGACGTAAAGATGACCACGCGTGGGATTCGCCGTAAGAAATCCACGCTCACGGAGTTGAAGATCGCCGTAATTGGGGCGCCCAGCGTTGGCAAGAGCGGTAAGATATCTTCACAGATATCGGAGATATCGGAGGGCGGGGATATATATACTTAGTAGCCACCAGTAAGTGCCATGGCGGCGGCATCAGCAGACCTATCCGATAGATACTTGTGGCATGGATGCCGAGCAACAACAGCAAATTAGTTGAGCAATCGCCGATTTTGTGTATATTTAGACTCTGTTGTTTGTTTTGTTTATAAAGTGGCAGCAGCATACACACAGATACATACACACACAGATAGAGAGAGAGAGATGCACAGACAGAGTGCTGGCACTTTGGCATTGCCTGGCCGCCGCTTTAATCGCTTTTCCACCGACTTTTCCTTCGATTTGACAAGCGGCTCCTCTGGCCAAAAAGACCAGGCCATGCTCTAATTTATGATGGGCCAATGAGCACATTGCACACACACACTCACACGGGTTTGTGCACTGGAAACAATAAGAAGTTTAGCTAGAAATTAATATAAATTTGAGATATATTTGGGAATGAAAAAGTTGCCTTTAATTAGACTGATCATAATTATTTGTATTCATAGTTTTTATTTTGAATTTAGCATTGAAATTAATATGAATTTAGGATATATTTGGGGATATAAAGATGCCCCTAATAGTTTTTATTTTGAATTTAATATTGAAATTAATCTGAATTTGAGATATATTTGGGAATAAAAAGATGCCTTTAATAGTTTTTATTTTGAATTTAATATTGAAATTAATATGAATTTAAGTATATTTGGGGATAAAAAGATGCCTTTAATAGTTTTTATTTTGAATTTAATATTGAAATTATATGAATTTGAGATATATTTTGGGATAAAAAGATGCTTTTAATAGACTGAACATAATATATTTTATTCATAGTTTTTATTTTGAATTTATACAGTATTTTTTTTATATTATCGAAAAATTCAGTTATTTGCAATATATGGAATTTATTTTTTTATTTGATAATAATCCTAAATAATTGCTTAAATTTTTAAGAATAATCTTTTGAGATATCTATATAGAACTTAAATTTCTTACTTCAAATATTCCTAGAATTTATTTAAACACTTTCACAGTTCTTAACGAAATTTCTCTTTATTTTGCAAAACATTTTTTAACTTCTTATAAATTCACTATAACCTTAGCTTTAAATTCTAAAAATTCCTAAATAAAATCGTTTTAAAATAAACAATTTTTCCAAGTGGTTGCACTATATATATATATAATATATATATATATAAGTAGCTCCTCAATGGGATCAGGGATCATGGATCATTGCCGTGACAGAAAAGTTGCATATTTCTTTGGTGCGGGCGACTTAGCACAAATTGATGTTCCCTGTCAGACATCACGTACAACCCGGGGGGAAGCCCCGAAATAATTTTAATTTGTAACATTTTGTTTTTGGGGGCCCCATCGAGAGCTATGATGATGATGATGATGCCCCTCTGACTTTAGCTGGGAAATTTATACTCTGTCAACTTCGGGTTACACCTGCGTGCTATATGTCGCCGGTCAACGAATAATTTTGAATGCAAAATAAAGAAAAGTTCGAATGAAATACGGACTAAAAAATATGCTTCACTAATAAATATAAAACCGAGGAGGAAAAAGTCAACACGGAATGCAGGAAAGTTGGAAAACAGGGCGCAGCATTTGTGACAAGCGAATGAGCTACGTCTGGCTAGGGTTATGGATGAGGTTGATTTTTAAGCTCTTTTGGAAATTAATAAAAAAAGAATGAACATTTTAATTTAAAGTTAGAAAGAGCTGCAGGAAATTCTTTCACAGAAAATCCTTTTACAGAAAATGTTTAAAATAAAAACCTCAAAAGTCTTAGGCATAACACTTACCGAGATATGGACTTTAATTATTAACAGATTGCTCGAAAAATATAAAATTCTATACTAGTAAAAACTCAAAAAAAAAATGGAATTCATACCATTAGCGACCCCAAAGCGCATAATGACAAATTCGCATATATGTTTAATAAATTTATTGCTACATATTTTAATGTCATTCAGCCGCAATCGCTGGCCAGAAGACCAGAGCACAAATATTTTTGTGCCTGCGCCTGTGGCAATTAAACCGCCCACAACTAGATATAACAGCCACGCCCACCACCACAGCCCACCGTCCGGCGGAATTAAAGAATCTGCTAGCCATAGACACGATCAGGCGGAGACGACGCCATCGCCTGCGTCGTGCGTCGAAATATTTAAACGTTGACCTCGTGGCAAAATAAAAAAACAAAAAAAAAAGGAAGGAAAATTCGGAAAACATAAATTTAAAAAAGTGAGAGAAAAAGCACGGAACAAAAAATGATGAAAATGTTGTTAAAAAGTCGCAAGGCAACCAAGGCAACGGGCCACACACAGAAAAGGAGTGAAACAGTCAAAACAAATACAGGCTTTATTGTTTAAGCTGGATTTTTTTTATTTTATTTAATTTTTTTTATGAGCTAATGAAAAAGGAAAAAAAATAGGGAATGTAATATTTATTAGTTTATATAAAAATATATACCAGAAGTTTACCTTCCAAAAGGTAAAGGATTTTTGCTAGCCTTTATTAATTCATTTCAAGACAAATCTCTTAGCTGAAGCATTTACTTTTTATTTATTTGTATCTAAAAATTTAAATATATTTAAATTATAATTATAAAAACATTTTAGGCATATTTTAAATGTGTAACACATAGAAGTTTAAGCACTTGACACTCTACTGTCTCACATAGTCATTGTCATTCTCGTTTGAAGTGGCGCCTGAGGTTTCGTTTCCCAACGTTGTTCCTGTCGCTTCTGCTGCTTTTGTTATTGTTGTTGCTCCTGCTGCGGGTTCAAAGCACTTGCATAGGAAATGACCACCAGCTAAGGACACTCACACACACTCACACACACCCCGTTCCTGGGCAGGACTTGAGGCCTACGAAGGACGACAGCGGTGTTTGTTGGCCCGCGACACGCAACTTTAGGGCTTAGCCGACGATGAGGGTTTATTAACCCCACAAGGCGCATTTCCACCTGCCTCGAATCGAGGGGGGTGCGAGGAGTTTCCTTTGGTTGATTTTCCTGCCAGGTTTTCCAGGCTGCCGCTGCTTCACGCTCGCTCAAGTTGTGACCCAAATCCAGGACGAGGGTTGCTCGAAGGGGCGGTGCCCCTGGTTTACACCTGATCTTGCTGATAGCGGAAGTCGCAATAAATTAAATTCATGTTACCGTAAATGGTTTTTTTTTTGACTAATTTAATTCAATTGCAGCCCTAATTGTGCGTTTTTTGACAAAGCGTTACATCGGCGAGTACGATCACCAGACAGAGAATCGATACAAGCACGAGGCGATGGTGGATGGTGAGCCGGTTTTATTCGAAATACTGGATACCTGTCCCAAGGTGAGTTCTACAAAATATTGAATTTAATTTAAATGTATTCTCTCTCTCATTTAATTCATTATCCTTTCAAGGCCGACGACGAATACCCCAATGCCTCGGAGCTCGTCCAATGGGCCGATGGCCTGCTCTTGGTCTACTCCATCACCGATCGCAAGAGCTTCAACTATATACGCCGCGCCAAATCCGATCTACAGTCCGACACACCTGTCCAGCTTTGTGCCAACAAAGTGGACATGGTGCACCTGCGTCAGGTGAGCCGTGACGAGGGCGAAATCCTGGCCAAGGATTTTGAGTGCAAATTCAGTGAGGTCTCTGCCGCCGATCATGTGGACCAGGTGGCCGAGGTCTTCAATGAGCTGTGCAAGGAGGTCCTGGCCTCCAAAAGGAAGTCCAAACAGAGCCTGCTGGAAAGGATGCTGGGCGGAGCACGTCCCTATAGTCGGGGGAAGAGCGACAGTAATTTGCCAAAAGACTGATACGAGATGATGATGATGATGGATGCGTTGGTCAAATCTTAATGTAAATAAATGTAAATTTTTAAATTAAAACTGATAAAATCACAAACACAAAAATCAAACTAAACTGCAATTTAAAAAACCTGTCTTAGATCTTATTGCTATACCTGACCTCGTAGGCCAGGCAATGCTGTTCAAACTGATCCTGGGTCAGTTCAATATCATCGATTATGGCCACATTACCAAACTGATTTCCCTTGTACTTTCTCTGTATGGCCTGAAGCTTGAGTCCTGCGGCGGATTTGTGGTTGCTGGACAAAGCCAGGACCACAGTTTTCAGGTCCCTCAGCCTGTATGTGGTGATTTCTTCTAGCTGCGGTGACCACATCTCCATGCCCAGGATGTGACGAGCCAAGGCCAAGGCACCCGAGGATATTTTGGAGGGCAAGTAGAGCAGAAAGGGGTCGCCCTTAAGCAGAGACAGCTCGGAAATGTACTGGGAATAGGTTATAAGATATAGAAGATATATAAGATATATCCTACCATTGTCAAACTCTTCAAAATCTCGGACATTTCATCGCACATAACCGCATACATTTTGATAAAAGCATAGGCAGTCGGCGTCACCAAATTAAAGGAGAGTCTCTTCAGCATTAATCGCTCCATTGAAAGGATTTCCCTTCTGGTATAACTATCTTCGGTGATGTAGATTAACTCCTCGACCTGCGGCTGAACCAGTTCCTCAAATTTGCAGGCTATAAACAGGGCGGTGGTGCCCACCAATTGCAACATGGAGCGCCTCACAGCCATTTTGCTGAGGAAGCGATCGATATAGGAAACGCTGAGATAGATCGTCTCCGTGTTCAATTGATAGTCCGAGGCAACCTCCACAAGCCAGTCAATGAGGACGGCGCGCATCTTGTGGCAGACATCAGCCTGGCGGGTCATATAGAAGGGATTCGGACGATTCTTCAGCTCGCCCTCACGACAATTGGCCAGTATGTCCATTTGATACTGGACCTCTTCGTAGCCTGAAGATCTAGCTGGTGTTTGGATTACCTAATGAAAAATAATTGTTTAGAGGAAATATATAAAGAAAATCTTGATGATTTAAATTTCAAAGTTGTATAAGTTCTAGAACAATTTTTTCTGTCTTAAAATTATATACAACATATAGCAGTTATTCCACTTACTTGATCATTGTTTTTTTCTGTTTCAGAACCAAGTACTTCTGTAATAGAAATGTCCATGGACTTGGGACTGCCAGGCATCTCGTCTTTGGGTAGAGAGATGGCCTGAAACTGCTCTATTACAGGCAGCAGCAGCTCGTTTGATTTCTTACCTACAAGTTTGGGTATTTTTAGCTCTTCATTAGAGGGTTTACCATTATTCCTCTGATTGATCTTATTGGTGTCGAGCAGGCCCAGTGGCTGCTTTGCATTCTTGGCTCTGGCTGGGATGTTGGCACTGGAATTCTCCTTGTTGTTGTCCTGATAGATTTGAAAGCTGGCCATTATTCTATACTTTTATTTCTATATTCTAATATATATTTCTAAGGGATTGGAGCTGATTTTCGGTTGAAATACGTTCGCAGAATAAGTAAAATGAATTGACATAAATGCAAAGAAAATAAAAAATGTATGGGAAAATCTGACCTACTTGGATCATGAATAGTGATATATTATTAAGATATATTAATATAATATTTAATATATAATATATAATATAAGGTTCAAATATATTTCCCTCATTTTATCCAAAGTCAAGAGCTGAGTTTCGTATCATTTAACTTATGTTAGCCCTCAGAATATATAATTGAAAGCTTTATGAACATTATTTTTTAAGTGGCGCCGCCACGAGTTTACTTGGGTTTATAGCTTTTCCATTCTGAACGTGTAAAATACATTTAAATATGGAGCCACTAAATAAACGTTAGAAAATTAATCTTTATCTTAAACATTTTAATTTTTTAAACAGCTTAAAATCAATATAGAAATGTTGATAGTTAAAAATAAATACTCAAGTTAAATAAACATTTAAAAAAATATATCTTCAATGAACATTTTATGGAAACCAAAACATTCTTTTATATAATTCATATCCACACTTTATTAAAAAAGAAATAAATAATAAAAATAAAAGTAATAAAATAATAATAATAAATAATACAAATATTTACAATTATATTATTCGAAATGATTTTATTAAAATGTAATTCTTTTAATATTTTACAATTAATGCATTCCAAAAATAACTATTACTTAACTTTTTTAAACTTGTTGAGCAATGTTTTAGGTCACTTTGAGACTGATTCCCGATCTGAAAATTGTGACCTTTGGTATTCCTCCCCGAACTCTGGACAAACTTCCGCTTGGAGAGCGCGTGTGCACGACTTTTAATTAGCCAAAGTCAACAAGTGGGCCAAGTGAAGCGTGTAAATCTACTTAAGACTTTCGGCTCCAGACTCCCGCAAGTACGGCACTGTGGAAAATAGAGGAATTTAGCAGTTTAAAATTAAATATTCTTAACTAGAGTTAAAAGAAATAATATTTAAAATTAAATATTCTTAGGCAGAGTTAAAGCAAATATTATGTAAAATTATTATCATAAAATATTGATATTTTTTAACTGAAATGCTTTATCATTTGTTGTAAATTCTAGAATTATATTTTATTCGAAATATATTGAAATTAAACTCCTCATTTAATGTACATTTTATTTGTTATTTTGTTCTTTATTGTTCTAGATTGAATACATATTTCATTCACACAATATTTATTTTCAATTTATATTTCTATCAACTCGTGCACCGATATTACTGGAATTATATTCAATAGTTCCTGAATTTTTCTCTTTTCTGGAATTATATTCAATAGTTCCTAAATATTTCTCTCTTTATGGAATTTATATTCCATAAACCCTAAATATTTCTCCATGTGTCCCATTATGAATGACATACTGGGAAATCAGCTCACGGCACATCCATTGTTGACATTGCGTCAGCTCTCTTTCTGGCTTACCGACCGATCTCCCGATCTGTTTGCCCAGCTAAAACCAAAATATTGACTCTCAACTGGCGACTATTATATGAATGGGAACAGCAAAGACGATGATGATGAGCAGAATCAGAGCCCCGAAAAAATCAGCGCAATTGGGACTATCGCGTGCCGCTATTTGCAATAATTATCGCGCATACGCCCTGTTGGCCGGCACAAAACCCCCGATCAAGTCCAAGACCAAGCCACACCACCTGGCTAAGAGACGCAGACAGGGCGGCTGGCCTGGCTTGGCAACTACTACTGCTAATGGGAAATAATATGCACGATTTTTCTTGCAATTGTTTAATAACATTGACGGCTTACGGCATGAAATCTCACAGGTTTTCTCCACCTACTTTTAAGTACTTATTAACTGTGTGTATATATTTTTTTTTTATTATTCTTACCTAATTAGTTTCGCATTTAAAATTCTAATTTTAATTTATGATCGAAAGTGGTCTTGGTATCTGGGGCCCTTGGCTACCGGCTGGAGCAGCAGCAGCACTTATATCTGGGCCAGGTGTCGTATGTCGCCACATCTTGATTATATTCTGTACTAAAGTTGTTTGAACTGTTTAGCAGTCGTGCAGCTGCTGGCCAGGTAATTGTCTGGCCAATTGGTGCTGTAATAGTCTTTAATTATGGACCTGTGGCATTATGGATTCAGCTAAAATAAGCAATTTGCAGGGGAAAGTATATTATTCTTTGGGATTTTCATAGAAACAATGGTAAATATTTAGGGGAAACCCCTGATTAACTTTAATATAACTATTATATTTCCCTGTCCAAATCTTTTCATATTATCAATAGTATTTAATCTATAAATATCACACTTGCTTATAGCTCTCACGCCCCTAAATATTCATGAGACCAGCTGGCAGGCAGCGGACATGCAAATTTAGGGGTTGAAAACCCGTTTGTAGTCTAATTAGCCCCAGAGCTATATCGATTATAAATGCTCGATCATTTAAATTAGAGCCAACGGCCAGCAACAGGTGCGCGCCTCGGGCCAAGAACCCACATAGTGTGCAGCGGTCCGGCTAACGGTTTGGCGGCTGCCAGGTAAGATTACCACCTCCTTCGCCTTGGCTACAAAGTTACTAAATTGAAAATCTGCGAAAATTTACGAAAATCTACGAAAAGCCGCGATTAATTGGCACGAAATGGTGGCGGCCATGCCAGTAAGTCATTGACTTTGATATTCGATTGTTGGCCAAAGCCAAATCCCAAATACCAACTGCTAAATGGCCGTGTGTAGTGTTGACTTGTTCTAGTTAATTCCTTTTGGCTGCTACTGTCAAAGCCAAGCTCCAGCTAACCTTGGCTTTTTGGTTATTTTTTTTTTTGTATTTTTTTTTTTGGGTTTTATGCGACTTTAATTAGCCAAATCTGAAATGTTGCGGCGGCTGTAAATGAAACGTGTTTCGCTCGGCTCTGCCACCTCGCCTTTATTCTTGTTTTTATTATTATTTTCTTCTCTTTTCTGGCTGTGCAAGAAACTTAAACAATTAATGAAAAGTGTTTAATTGCAAAGTGCATTGGGCTTCCGGCAATTACTTCGGTCGTCGTCGTTGTCGGTTCAACAAACCCAAACCCCCAGCATTTCCTGCAACCCTAACCCATTTGCTCAGTGACCTTGACAAGAGACCAGGCCGTAGAGAACCTTATGGCCAGCACGACGGCGGCACGTAGTCCATGGCAGCCCACATGGCAGGCCTTTAGCATAAACCTGACCCAAATCGGCTTGCACACAAAGCGAACAAAAGCCGGGTAATGTTGATAAATGCTTAGCCTTAGCGCCTGCATTCATTCTTTAAATATTAACTAATGGCCATCTATTAATGGAGATATATCGGATATATAAAAAGCGAATGTCATAACTCGTACCAAGTGCTGATTGGGTATATCGGGGGTGGCCATAGCTTAGACTAGGAATGTTTGTAGAAAAGAAAGGTAAATTAATTCTATGTTGAGTTGAAAGCCTTGTGGGATTCAGGCTTAATTATATTTTGTATTATAAATATAATAAATAACAGCTTGGACATTTTAAAGTAGAGATATTACCTCCAAGAATATGTATAAATTTTTAAAGACCAAAAATATTTCAGACTAAATATTTAACGCCTCAAAAGGGGCCCTTTAAAAATATATATATTGAAAAATATATATTAAATGCTTAATATTTAATTTTTCTTACATTTCAAGAATAAAATGTATACTTTTGAATTTTAACGGCCAAGACTTAATATTAAATAAGAATAAAATGTATACTTTTAAATTTAACTACCAACACTTAATCTTAAATAAATTTATTATGAGCTCAAAGCTTGTTGAACTTCATAAAAACAAATGTTATTAGTTTTAATAATCAAAGTAATTAATCTGTACCAAATTTTCTAGACTCAAAATTAACAATTTTACATTTTTATCGAGAAAACAAGAAGCCTATAATTAATTTATTAATTTCACTTTAACTTCATTTAACTTTATAAAAACAAATGTAATTAGTATTAATGATCAAAGTAATTACCACATCCCAAATTTTCTAGACTCAAAAAAAAATCATTTTACATTTTTAAAGGCAAAAAAAATTCTTTAATTAATTTGTATATTTATTTTGAACTATACACAAAATAATGTTCGTATTTTTATCAAAGAAATCTTACAAAAAATATTAAAAAAATGCTTAAGAATCTTTGGAAACTAACTTTAATAGTTTCCCCCACTACATAAGCTCTAATTCCAGCACACCTGCAAGACTCCCTAGTCTTAATCAATAATTAGCTAATATATCTCACATAAATTCTATTAAAATTAATTTTGCAACCAGACAAGGGAATTCCCAAGCTTGGATATGAGGGCAACACACCTGCCCGCGAGGGCATTCTAGCTTCGATACATCTGTCCCTTAACGTTCTGATTTCATATTAATATCATTATAATTGTACGACATCGTGGGCGTTCCCACAGTCGTCCAGTGCCCCAATCCCCCCTCTCGATATCGCCCACATTCGATCGCTAATTGCCGATCGGTGCTGTTGCCGTGCTGCTGGTATTCGAAACTATTAGCACATTCGATTCAAATTCACACGGCCAATTATTATATCACAATAAAGTCCGAGTCGGACTCGTACACTCGTACTGTAATTGGCATATGATAAATCCGCTCAGGTGTTATTTATTTATCAGATTTAATATGCTGAGGTAGGTCATGTTTATAAACAGCTGTCGCTTTTCATTTAAATACCCCGCCTGTCGTCTAAAAATTAATCAAAAACTTAAAAACTCAAAAAACGTCGAAAAATCCGAAACAAAAGTACAAACAGTAGTAAAGAAAAGAAAAGTTCTACGATTGTAATTACACACAGCTCGTGTGTGCTCATGAGTGTAATTAAGACTAATTACTGGAGCTGACTAATTAAAATAAATTGGCATAGGTTGAGAATAGAATTAAATATATATATTTATCCATTAGAGGCCCCTTTCCAATTGTTAATCACGGCTACAGGATCTCTGACAAATCAGAAAAAAACGAACAGCCCCTCCCAGAAATTTAGTTTTTTAGTTTAAAAGATTTCAACTTTATTTATAGACAGATATATATGTATATATAGTTCCATAAAGTTTACTTTTTTTGTTGTATTTCATTGAATTGTAATTGTAAGTTTCTTTGTTTTTTTTTCAGAACCTACAAAGCCTGGCCTGGGGACCAACTGCTTTTATATATATAACAATGATATATAGATATAGAATTAAAGGCGAATACGAGTAGTTATAGTTGCAGAAATGTTAACACTTCGTCGGCTTTCGATTTAAATTGAAACTACATTGAACATTAATAACAACAATAAAATTTAACGCTACATTAAACTTGAAATATGTAATATTCTTGATCCCAATGTGTGTATATATTTTGATTTTAATTACTTTATTAGTTTGTTAGTTGTATATATTTTGGTCCAAGGTTAGGTTATATTTGTTATAAATATTTTAAAGATATTTAATAGGTTTTAAAAGAGGTTGTAAATAGCTAGTTCATTTTCCTTTAAAATATTTTATGTATTTTCTTTTTTAAATAACTTTATGTTCCCTTCTTTATTTCAATTTTCTTCAATTCCATTTCCTTTTTTAACCTTTTTTCTTGCTTTTTTTAGAGTTAATAAAATGTTATTTCAATTTTCTTTAATTCCTTTTCCTTTTTTAACCTTTTTTCTTGCTTTTTTAGAGTTAATAAAATGTTATTTCAATTTTCTTCAATTCCATTTCCATTTTTACCCTTTTTTCTTGCTTTTTTTCGAACCATATAATGTTGTTCCCTAAATAAAATCATTTGCTTCAATCTTCCTTCATTTCTAAACAGTTTATAGTTTTGTTTAATTAAAGTTAATACCTTTAAAGTTAAAAAATAAATATATATTCTCTTTTTCGCGCCATAAAATGTTGTTCCCTAAACAGAATCAGACTTTAGAGTTGCCAATTTTGAACCAAAAAGTAAAGTGTAAACCAAAGAAGTGTCAATTATTTTTCAATTGCATTTTATAATTTTATTAATACACAAAACTTAAATCAAATAATAATGTTTAAACTCTACATACCTACAATACAATACGTAATAGTCATAAGCATAATAATAAGATAATAATAATAATAATAGTACACAATAGTAATATTGTCGTTTACACTTATTGTACAATGTAAGAAATTTCTACGATTGATTTTCGATTGATTTTTGTGTGATTTGTAAGCTCTCAATACCGGGCAATACTATATCGCGTGTCTATATAGTCTAGGTAAAGAATATAGAAGATGATAATAATACAAAAATACATGTTGTGTGTGTGTGTTTTGGGTCTGAGTATACAAGCGGTTTGTGTGTGTTTGTTTACATAGTACTATTGGATGTATCTGAACTTTGCATTCTCTCAGCTCTCTCACTAATTCGCTTTTCTCGGCATTGTGTTTTCACATCACTTAAAAGTCTAACGATTTTTTGGTCCAATAATAGTTGCGGTTGTGATAAATATGCGTTATGTTCTTAGGATTGGATTTTGAATCGGGGAAATCGAAGGATCAGGATAATCAACAAAACAAAATAAATATGCAGACAGATAGAACTTCAGATGACAAAATTAAATAAAGATTAAAACAAAAAACAAAAACAGTAAATAATAAAAAGGGGGGAAAATCATAAGATGTACGAGGGATTGTGCGGTATGTCAATTTAAAATTAATTTGTATAAAAATGAGACCGTTGCACCTGTATGTGTGGTTTTGAGGGGGTTTTGGGTTAGGGCTAGGTTTTATCTGGTTCTTGGTATAATCTGCTTCACATAACCTCCAACCTCAACCCCCTTTAGAAGGGCCGCTTCAGCTTGTGAATGGCATTGGTCAGATGCAGAATCTCCGTGTTCATCTGGTGCACCAACGTCTCCAGCTTGTCCACCGAGTCCAGGACCTCCACGCGCTCGGTGTGTGGATTGAAGCGAACCTCAAAAGGACGTGACATTGTGCTAACCCAGCGACGGAACTTGTCCTTGGCATCCTCGAAGCTCTCGGCCACATAGTAGATGGGCTGATATTCCTGATCCTGGTAGGGCTGCACGGCCGTGGAGGCGGGCTCAAAGGCGCGATGCTCGCACTTGTCGCTAATGGCATGCAGGAGCTCGCCATAAGAGCTCAGCAGACCGGCGCCATAGGCCTTGATCTGACCGTGTTCCTTGCAGAGACCGAACTCAACAGTGAACCAGTAGACCTGTGAGAGTTTAGAGAAAATAAAGGAAAATGGAATAAGTAAAAGGGATCATGCATGGATCAGATAGTTAGGAAAAACTTTTAAAAGTATCTCAAAATTTTATTCAACAGTTTCAAGTGATTCAAAACCTTTAAATCCATTTAATTTTCTCACAAAAATCAAAAAAATTATAACATTATTGTGACTCTGACTTTGACAATGACTAAAAACAATGATCTTGGTCAAGAAAACCCGCTTGTCATAGCTGTACACTTGATTCCAAGGTAGCTCAAGCAACTCAATTAGAAACAACAAAAAAATACTACAAAAAAATAAAACTCACCGTGGACAGCTTCTCGATTTCTTCGTCGGAGGCACCCAGCGAGGCCAGACCAATCTCCTGCGAGAACTGGGCAAAGCTGGGATCGGCCAGCAGGGGCATGTGGCCGAGCAGCTCGTGGATGGAGTCACTGTAAGCAAATCACAATAATAATGGCTTGTTAAAAGTGTGGAAAATGCCAGGGCATAAAGCAATTATCAGGGACAAATGAGACTTGGCCGGGGTGAGTTTCTGCAGCCAATTTGCTGGGAAAAGTTCTCCCCCGGAAGAGGAAACCGAGGCAGGCAAATGCAATTAGGCTTCATGAACAAAGGACTCTTTTATGCTTTTCCCCCCTTTTGAAGTGGTGCCGGAAAATGTATATGTATATAGAAAGCATAAGTTACTTACGGCTCGGGGGTGTGGTACGGCGAGTTGACGTGACGCACATACTGGGTGCTCTGGAAGATGCGGAAGGCCAGCGAGGCGAGGAAATCCCTGGCTGTCAGCAGACCAGCGGCCGGACGCAGCGAGAAGCCGGTGTTCTTCCGCAGGAAATCGGACATCTCCTGCAGCTGGGGCAGACGGTTGTCCACAAAGATCTGTTCGTCCTGCAGCTTCTGGAAGGCGGCCCGATACTCGGCACAGGCATGCTTTGGGGCCAAATCCTGAACGGTCTTGAACACCGAACGCCAGGTCTTGACCTCCACATCGGTGTAGGCAATGAAGGGTATGGCATCGCCGTACTTGTACGCAAAGGCAATCTCGGCAATCTCCTTGCGACGCTGGCGGTACACCTTGTCGGCGAATCCCGGATGGTTCATGTCCAAATCGGGCTCATACTTGGTCATCAGATGGTTGCAGTTGTCCAGCTCGGAGGCATGCTTGGGGAACCAGGGGGCCTTCACCGAAATATTGTTCTCGGCCAGCAGATTCATGCTGCTAAAGGAACCGGACTGCCTGAGGGAACGGATCAGCTGGAGGAGATTGCCACGGGTCATGTCCAGCTTGATGAGGACATCGTGGCCGACGCCCTCGACACGCGACTGCCGGGACTCCACATGCTGCACCTGACCGTGGAAGGTTTCGATGGCCTTGAGGATGCGACCCAGCGAGGAGATGCCCTCCTTGAGGCGCACCACCAGAGCGGCGCTCTGCATGGCAGCCTCGGCTTCCGGCGATGAGCAGGCGGCATTGGCCAGCAAAATCTCGTCCTCGGTGAGACCGTAATCTAAGGAGGGGGAAAGGAAAAAAGGAGCTGGTAAAGTAAGATGCAATCATCACGGGCTTAGGGTCACGTAAGCGATAAGCGGGCTACGTGGGCGTCTGACTCGGGCGACTCCGGTTGCCAGGCGCAACGCCAAGTCGAGCGTAACAAATGAAAAAGGGAAATGCGACATTTCAACGGTTGACTGTTGAGTGCTTTTTCCCGCTGCCCCTGTCCCCTGGCACTCTATCATATTAAGCACTTAAATCAATGTCGCACGCTTTTCAAAAGCCTCTCAGAATAAGTACTACTTATGGTTCTCTCCCCCCTTCTTACCGTTCTTGGTTGGCTCTTCCTGGGACTGCTCCTGCTGGTGCGACTGCTCCAGCTCAATTTCCACATTCTCCTCCTCAACTAAAAACGCCACCAAAATAAAAAGAAAAGAAAATAATAAGGCCCATGAAAATCATAATCGTAATCAAATCAAAGATAATAGGCTCAGAAAGGGAGACGGAACAATAAAGGAAAGTGAAGGAAAATCATATTGAAATAAATATTAACCTGGAACATATTCGTTATCCATGGGCAGATTCTCCAGATTGGGCTGCTCGTCCTGCAGCTCCACATTCTGCTCGGCGGGAATGTGCTCCTCGGCCTGCAGAATGCATTCCTCCAGAGACTCGTCTTTTGAAACAAATAAATAAAAAGCAATAAATAATAAGTAAAAAAAAAGGTAAAAGTGGGGTTTTGATAAAAAAAAAATATATAGAATGTTACTTCTTCAAAATTAAGTTAATTTTTAAAGATTGTTGGTCATAAAAAAGCCAAAATAAAAAAATCAAATAAAATAAATAAAAATTAAGTACAAAATAAGGAAAAAGTGGGGTTTTTATATAAAAAAAAATATATAGAATGTGACTTCATTAAAATAAAGCAAATTTTTAAAGATTGTTGGTCTTGAAAAAGTTAATAAAAGTAAGCAAAATAAAATAGGAATCAAATAACATAAATAAAAACAATAAATAATATGTACAAAATAAGGAAAAAGTGGGGTTTTTATATAAAAAAAATATAGAATATTACTTCAACAAAATAAAGTTAATTTTTAAAGATTGTTGGTCATGAAAAAGCAAATAAAAGTAAGCTAAATAAAATAGGATTTCATGTAATAATATTTTTAACAACCCTTTTTTGAATTTATTCATAATAAAAACTAATAAGAAATCGTTAAAATCAACACCCAATTTGTAAGCTCATTTCGGTTATTTCATAAGTAATTATTTAATAATTATTTAGAGGCAATATTAAAGCTTCCATTAATAAGAAATTGTAAAATCAACACCCAATTTGTAAGACCCTTTCTCTTATTTCATAAGTAATTCTTTAATAATTATTTGAAAGGCAACTTGAAGTTTTTTTTTAAGGCTTCTGTTCAATATTAAAGCTCCTTTTTTACTTTTATAACATTTTTTCCCAGCCACTTGTTGACTTATAAATACTTATTTACAAGTACTTACCATTGGCCTTGTTGCGGGCCTCCTCGAGGACGGTTTGTTTGGTCTGCTTGACCACCAGGGTCTCGAAACGGGCATCGTCCACCAGGCTGCGGCGCCGGGATGGATAGCCATTCTGCAAGAGACATGGAAAGACATCCGTTTTAGTGACAAGCCAGGATATGCAACGGAAATTGGACTCAAGCTGGGGTCTTTGCCTTGACCTTCAGGCTTGCAAACTCCCTCCGGCCAGAGTCTTTCAATCAAAAATATATATATAAAGATATATATTGCGCAATTATCAGTTGGGAGCTTATGTAAAATGTGTGCGCGTGAAAGCGCCTTCAAATTTCAGATCTTTTCTTTCAGTTTCTTGAATAGACCCATTCAGGTATTGTGATTCAAAGCTGGGACTTGTTGGGATGTTAATTTAATGCGATGTCACCGCGACAAGATATATATTGGGGTTATGGCTCTCCGGCGGCTATAAGCCAACGAAAATCCCCATGCGATTCTGGGGAAAAATGCAACAGGCAACTGTTTATATATTTTTGTATTATTTTTTTTTTTTGGGAGGCTGAAGAAGGTTTCCCCCAGTTGCAGTTTTCACTGGGTTTTGGTTTTGTTTGTTTTTCACTGGGCCGCTTTTTTTTTGGATGATGAAAGATGCCCAACTCATTGAATCATTTTTTTATTGATTTCATATTTTGTTTTGGTCGCCAGCAGCATAAACATAAACAGCCAGCGGATGGACAGTCAACAATGAGGCGCGACTGTTTCGGCCAGGCTAAGTGCAGGGGCAAAAAGGCAGCCACTTTCACTTATTTGTTAAATAATAACCCAAGACTCCAAGACTCGGACTGGGACTGGGACTCGGAGACGACGGCGAGGCTGTTGTTCGAGCCGTTCTTAGAGGTGTGAAGTTGGCCAACCAAGCCACACACATAACGGCTAATTAGCCAATTGGCCAAACTGAATTGGCAATAAAGAAAGAAATGCGGGATCTCCTAAACAGTGGGCCTACACTTCAACAGGTTTCCGTCAAACAAAACCTTTGGCCAGTCACGTAGACCAGCTCGGTTTTAAATCTCTAACGCTTCGAATTTTTGTAATTTTTGATTTGAAAAACTCACCTCAATACTGTAGGATTTCTTGATGGCGAACATCTCGCGGTTCTTTTGGGCAGCTGCAACGGCCATCATTTTGTTTTGTGTTTTTGTTGGGGGGGTTTTGTGTTGGGTTAACAAAAATTTACGCAAAGTGTTGCCGGAAAAAACACTTAGAATACTATTTGCTTGGGATGCTGCTTGGATTGCTTTTCTCTCGTTTACTTTTGGCAAATAAGCACTCGAAATGTGTTGACACTTTCACTGCTTAATTGGCAAGAAATATTGGCTCCTTGGGACTGGCAAAAATGTTTGCGTCTAGAATTGAGCTGGACAAGAGTTCTCGAATTGCGACGGTAGATACACGATTTTAACTGGTTGGGATCCTTTTCGCGAAACTCGAAAACTGTGATTTGATTATTATCCTTGTCAGCAAAATTGTATTACAACAAACAGAGAGTTCAGCAAACTACTTGAGGCTGGAAAAGGCGCACAAGTCTTTAGAGCGAATGATAGCGAATCAATGCATGCTCCAGGTCGCGTTGCCGCCGCTTAAATACCCCGAAACGAACGAGGCCCAAACCCCACGGCCGAGTCCAATACGAGCCGAGCTCTGGCTTCGGCTTTGGCCCACGACGCTGACTGGTTTTCACATGACGCGGCTGTGACGTAGTTGCCCAGCTGGAAGCTGGTTCTACCAGCGATGCCGTGGGGTTTCCTCTCCTCTCACCAAAGCCAAAGCCAAAGCCAAAGCTAAAGCAGTGGGTTAAGTCCCAGAATCGACCAAGTTCAAGTGCGGGCTAGAACGTCGGGGTTAACCATTAGCGCGTGCGCGCGTCACTCGGAATTGGGTATTTTAACCAAAAACATTTGGAATTCATTCAGAGCGTCACAAGAAAAGCCACGGCAGCGGGTCATTTGACAAAGAAAAACTAAAAATAAATAAATAAAATCAAAACAAAGCCAAAGCAAAGCCAAAGCAAATCATGGCTCAAATAATAGACAGGCCAAATGTTACGTATACGACGTGTGCACCGACAAAAAATGATAAGCAAATGAGATTCTGGACATTATTTTGGAAAATTTTTATTATCAATACATAGAACACATAATAAAAAATAATATATCATTAAATAAATTATATGAATTGATTTTTTAAATTAAAAAAAATGTTTTGTGATTAAAATAACCTCATATCCTGGAAAAAATATGAAAAGTTAAGCAAGTTAAGCGAAAAAATATTTAAAAATATATATAATATATTGTCTACATTATTTCGAGAATGGATTTATTATCTATACAGAGAATATATAATTTATTATTATATAAAATAAATGTATTAGGTTTTTTTAATTAAAAGAAAATGTTTTATCATAAAAATAACCTCATAAAATCCTACAAAAACATGAAAAGCTAAGCAAGTTAAGCTTAAAACTATATAAAAAATACAATTAGATTATTAATTTTGTTATTTTACTTATGTTCGCTTATGTTTTTATTTTCTTTCTTTTTTTTTTACATTCTCCCAGTGCCTTTAGCCGTCAAATAACTCCCCAAAACAAAGCCAGAACACATCATAGAAAAAAAACACTACCCTAGATCCTGAATGACTCAACTAATATTCCCCCTTTGGAGAACTAGAGCGGATGCAAATGCGGATCACATATAGGGACAAAGTGAAAGTCAGACGATAAACAGAACCCAATGGGTAAACAGGAAGTGGGGCCACGCGAACGAACACATGTGTTTATATTAAAAATATCTGTTAAGTTAATGTGCGTAGAGTAGGCGGCTGCCAGCTTCATATCAATTATATTTTTTAAAAGCACATTTAACAAACTAATTTGCATGCGTAAATGTAGCACATTAAACTAAGTCGGCGATAATGTAAGTACGGTCGATATCAAAAGTAATGTCTACGGCATATTTGAAAGCACATCTGGCGAACGGAATTAACATATAGTGCAGCTGAGGGATTACGAGTTACGGGTTATGGCAACACTTGGGGAATGTAAATCTATAAAAAAAATTTGCTTTATTATCGAAAATTTTACAGTGAAGTCGTTTTTGTAATTTTAAAAACAGATTTTGTGAAGGATTTTTTAAAACATGTACTATAACCAAAAATTTATGATTTTAATCCGAATTTTTACCTTTATATTCCCATAATATAAATTGGAATCAAATTATATGCAATCTAACTAAAGATTTGCTTAATAAATTTTAAAGAAAATATAAATATCAACAAAAAAATGCTTTAAACTAACAAGATATCGATATCGAAGATATCCATATCGATAAAATATTGATACTTTCAGGCCATCCCTGATGCGACATTACTATGTTTGACCAATAAATTTCAAAGAAAATATAAATAAAAACAAAAAAAATGCTTAAAACTAACAAGATCCTTCCATATCGACATAATATTGATACTTTCAGGCGAACATTACTATGAAGCAACATTACTAAATGTTTGCATTCCTGTAAGGCTATCGCAGCTACTTAAATTTGGTCTTGGCCATCATATATATGTTTTATTTTTTTCTCATTTTCAGTGGCAGCCATTCGCCGCTGCTTTTTTTAACCAAATTGAATACAGCGCGATTTGCCATTGATCTACATATGTGCACTTGTACTTGCCGCCAACAATCCGGTCATCCTTGCAGCCTGCATCGAGCATCGTGCAACTGACTGACTAACTAACTAACAGTCGATCTTAGCGCTAGTCGATCAAATTAGTAGATCAATTCTAGCGATTGTTGGGCTAACGAGCCGATAATGAGCTAACACATCGCATATACACACACAATCCGCTTCGATCCGCTCCAATCGGATCTCGGATAGCATTAAGTTATTAAGTCGCAGAGTCGCACATCTGGGGGAAGGCAAAAACATAATCATCGCGCCATATAGAATCATTATACAAATTGGATCGATCAATCCCAATGATCGGTTTTTATGATTCAATTCGGCGGTAGCTAGGAAATGGATTATGGTTCATAAATTATGGTTAATTACACAAGATTTACGGAGCATTTAATGCGATTTGTAAATGGGATTTGAATTTATTGAACGTAAACTATTTTTGGAAGCTTTAAAAATGAGAATTTATATAGCTAGAATTAAGATGAAAATAAAAAAGAAATAAATTAAGAAATAAATTAATTGAAATTTAATGGGAAGTTTAATTTACAAAAGATGTTTTTAATTTCCAAAAGCGTCTAAATAGAGCTGAAGGATAGCTTAAATTTACCACAAATTCTGCAAAGGAAATTCAGTCGGAAAAGGGAACTTTTTTTATGCATTTAATAATAAAGTAAAGTTGTTCCGCTAAATCTAAAATTCAAATTTTAGATTGTAAAATAATTAGTAACCTTTTAATCCTATAATCTGCGTATTATATTTCTCATATTAGTCATGTGCAAAAAGTTTCCATTTGAACCATTCACCTTTGGCTAAACATTTACTTCCGATTCATGTGCAATAATCTTTTATTATAATTTTAGTTTAAGGTTTCACACATTTAAATGCCAACTTTTCTTCCTACATTAATTTTCTAGCTCATTGTTTCTTTTATTTTTGTTTTTTACTTAATATTAAAGTTGGAATTGTGCACGGCTTGGGCTCCATTCTAGCGAGCAATATGCAAAGTGTACACGCCCAAGGTTTCAGAAGTCACAAAATTGTTTCACATCAAATCGGGGCGGGAATCGGAGCCGCATTGACTTGGTCGTGATTCATGGAGATCGGAGTAGTGGTGGCCATTCACTGGGATTTCCTTGTCCTTGGCCGTGAACCTTTTAACGGTTGACTAGCTGCGTTAGCTTCTGATCGGAACGATCTCCAGTTTGGTCAACCAGTTTGTTTGTTTTATTTATTACTTTTTATTTTTTGTTTTATTGAAGTCGAAGTCGAAGTCGAAGTCTCATGATCAAACCATAATAAGTGAAGCAAACTACATAAGCTGGGTAGTAATAGTAGTTGTTCCCTGTCATTAAACAAATAAAATAAATTTGAAACGGCTCCTTTGAGAACCGATTTCGAAGGTCGATGATTTTTGGCTTTTGCAATTTTTAACTTTTGTTACATAAGACGGATTTACTTTTTTCTTTTTTTTCGTTTGGTTTTGTTTTTTGTTTGTTTGTTTTTTTCTTAGACCTAATGATCAATCATCAAGATAAAAGAGCGTTCAAACAAATTAGATTCTATAATTAAAATTTCACGACCTTTTCGGACTTTATTGGGTTTTTACTGTGCCACACACACTCACACAGTAGTGGCATTGTTCTATTAAAAAAAAAAAAATTGTTTAAGTTTTTTGGCTCAGTCACGTAGTCCACTTTTTTGGCCAAAGTCGGGAATATTTCGAAGTACAGTTTCTTTTTGGCGTCCATTATTCATTCCATTAATCATGGTTGTCAGCATGAAATGTAAAAATCCGGGGAAAGCAGTTCCTGTTGGGTTGAAGTTTATAAAAAAATTTTATAGAATATAAAAATAATATAAAAGAATAGAAGAACGTAGCCGCAGACCTTCTATAATTAATTATAAATAAAAGAAGCCCACAGAACTTGGCATTATTTTTAATTAAATAAAAATAAATAAACTAAACTATAACTAACTAACTATAACTAAAAGAAGCTAACAGAACTTGGCATTATTTTTAATTAAATACTATATATATTTTACAAAGGAAACGACACAGTCTGGTAATAAAAATAAAAATACAATTGATTTTGTACAAAACCAGAAACCGATTCATTGCGGTTTGTGGTGTCATTAAATTTTAATTTTTGTTTAATTAACTTGTAAAGAACCAAACTTATTTCAGGTTGAATGATTAAGAGAACCCTAATAAAAATGAAACTATAAATCTAAATATTATTTTAGGAAAGGAATATCAAAATATTATTTAAAATAGGTAAAAAATAGGAGAAAGACTTTATTTTAAATATTTTAAATAGGATAAAAATCTACCTCAAGCTAGATAAATATATAAAAAATCTTATTTAATTTCCAACAATGTTTAAAGAAACCCACTGACCGCTTCTATAATTTTCCCAACCTTCCGCTCTGGGTTTGCCATATTTTTCCTCCTCCGATTCCCACAATATTGCAGCCTTGGATCCACTTGAAACTGGGAACTGGAAGCCAGTGGAATCCCCTCCAGGGGGAGGGAAAATCTCAGCCCTCGTTGGGTGCCCTTGCGGAATGCTTCCGAGATTGCACGAATCTCGGGCGCTAGGACTGTACTTCCTAGGTGGAAACTAAATGCTATTCATAATTCAATTAAGCGCAATTAATAATACAATTACGAGTCCATTTCAAAAAAATTCTCAATTCTTAATTCGTAATCTAGAAGTTTTTTTTTGTCTGCCATTTTCCATTCTAGCGAGTAACATTCTAGCCAGCAATTATGTGCATTAATTACAAATGGCAATCATTTTTGCTGCTAATTAATGTATAATATTAAGGTTTTGCTTTCCCAAATCGAAACGAAACGAAACGAAACGCATCGAAATCGGAATCGTAATCGTAATCGGAATCGGTGAGCTGTCAAGGGGGGAGTCCACCGTTTACCGATGATATATCAATCACGTGCTTTGAGTAGGGAGCTTGGATGGGGTTTCGGGACCAGGCACCTGACGCTTTCTAAGATCCAAGTTAACCCGTTCAGCGGCTGATTCACACCTGGAGGCCAAAGATGAAGCCGGCTGGTGAGTTGTGCCGTGTTTTTATCGCCCGCATTTAGCAGTAAAATTGTTAAATATGCAAAATAGCCGCGCGCCTCGTTCGCATTTCGGTTTTGTTTTTTTTTTTTCGTTTGTTTGTTTTGGTTTTGGTTGGTTTTTTTTTTTCTGTTTATTTTGCGTCACGTGCGCCAAACAGAAAACAGAAAAAAATCCCAGAGTCATTGCAGCGCAGCATAATTTTGATATCTCGGGGATTTTATTTGGATCCTTGTGACGTCTTTTTGGCATGAGCTGGCCCAGAAAAGAGTCAAGAGGAGTAATGCCTTTGATAATTAAAATTGATTAGGAAATTCGCATTAAATGACACTATTCGGGGGAATTCAGAGGGGGATTTCGCTAAACAATTATGGAAGATTAAGTAAGCTTGATGTGAAAATTGTACCGGGGATCTGTGTAGAATACTAACCTACTCATTAAAATTAAATAAGTCATTTCAAAAGATTCCCAGATGATGATGAACTTATAATTGACCAGCAGAGCGTGCACAGTGGAAAAATTTGTGGCTACTTGTGATTCATTTGGAATGAAAGGAAAGAGACTTTTGTGAGTCAGAAGTAAAGCGGTTCTTTTTTATTTATAATGGTTTTTAATACGAAAATAAAGTATATTAGTGGTCTAATAATTTATTGTAATTAAAAACATTTCATTATCTAATGCAGAATATTTTATATAATATATTTAAGCCTTATTTTTTAAGGAATTTATACATATTACCCAAAGCCTTCTTAAAAATATTTAAAATACCTTAAAACAGACAATACTCATTTAATTCTTAAAATAACATTAATTTTCTTTGCGTCACGTTCCTAAATCAAATTGAGAATATATTTTAAACCTTACAAAGTTTCTTTTTTATTTATTATGGTTTTTCAAATAAAAAAAAAAGTATATTAGTGGAATAAAAATTTATTGTAGTTAAAAACATTTAATTATCTAATGCAGAATATTTTATATGATATATTTAAGCCTTATTTTGTATGGAATCTTTACATATTATCCAAAAAAAGCCTTCTTAAAAATAAATAAAAAATATTTTAAAATGTTTAATACTTTGTAAAATTTCTAAGAGAACATTCCCGAATTTATTAACTTTGAGTCACATTCCTAAATCAAATGGAGAATATTTTTAAAAACCTCCCAAGAGGGGGACTCACGGACCTTGGACAGGACTCCTTCCTCCTTCTCGCGTGTTCCTGCTGACAATCACAACTTTATATTTAGCTTATCGCCGATTTTAATGACTTTGCCTTACTTACCCGTCGTCAATATGTGGAACCAAAGCCAAAACATTTCCGAGGCGTGTTCCATGCACTGCACCGAAAATAAACGGCGAACTTAATCACCGAACGAGCCCCCAAAAAAGCGATGATGATCGGTAAAAAGTAGCTTTTCGCAGATATGTACCAGAGTGTATATATTTTCATGATGATTATCGCATTGTGTCGTTAAAAACAAACTAAACCAGTTTGTTGCACCTTGTCCTACACAAAGAAAGTTAAAATTAAAAATTAAAAGCGCCCCAAAAGAAGCGCGGAAGATTTTTGCGGTATTGGTATTAAAATATATATTTGCATTTATTAACATATATATTCATATTCACTATATGGCCAATTAAATGGTGCGAGTGACGGGCCCACTTGAAATGGTTTTTCTCTTGACCCGATTAGCCAGCGGATTCGATGATGATGATGATGATGATGTGTTGCGCTCCCTCCCTCTTTTGGTCAGTTCAAAAATCAATAGACACCTGCTGCTGACAGGTGAGAGAGAGAGAGGTCGCCAGGGAACACAAAAACCGAAAACCAAAGCCCTCCATCCACCAGCTTTTCCATATCTCTCGAGTGCTTGTCACTGTTTTTGATGTGCGGAAAGTCCGAGCGAGGAGAGCGACAGATTTGTAAATCACACGAAATTCTGTTTAAAGAGGTGGATTCCCTCGCTGCAGTTGGCAATTTATTTTAAATGCGAATCCAAAGGAGTCACCACACACTTGCTAATTAATGGCCTGTTTGTCTGTGCCACAAAATCCAGTTCTGACGCACTCTGGTCTTCCCCAGACGCACTTGCGTCAAGTCCGAATGCTGCTGCCTACAACTCTGGCTACTATCTGAGTCACGGCCGCCTGTCAGCCACGAGATACTTTCAAAAAGCGCAAAAAAAAAAAATAAATAACGAAAACAGGTGCGCTTATTTTTCCCCAGTTACATGGGGTTTTTTTTGAGCGGCGTGCCAGCATTCTGAATCTGTTCTGGCACTTTTGCGCTAATTTTCAAATCGGAAATGCTGCGGTCTAAATGTATACACAGGGAAAAATAAATTAACATAATACATAATCTATTGATTAAGATATATTAAAAAATGGGAAAAGAATAAATACAGAGTATGCCATTAAATCTAGAAAAACATCTTTAAAAATATATTTAAAAATAATTTTTGCATGCGAAAAAATGTATATAAATCTATATCTTAATACAACAAATGGCGAATCAAATTATTTACTTCTTGGCCTTAATTTACAACCAAGAATTCCTAAGGCATATGCATTTCATAGACTCGGAAAATCGATTTTTATAAGTGATAATTTTTTGGAAAATACAAGTTTTAAAATGTCATAACTCAGCCAAAAATGTGTTAATTTTAATTCGGACAGCTTTTCTGAGCTAGTTTTTATTAAATTTTTAAATCTCCATATAAATAAAAGAATCTAAAAAAAAAAATTATTTGTTTTATTTTTTGACAACTTTAATAATGAAAAAAATTTTTGAAAAAATTAAAAATTTTTTTTCCTGCAAACATGTCTAATTCAACTCGCCTGTTGATGCTGATCAAGAATATATATGATTTATAGGGTCGGAAATGACTTCTTCACTAAATTGCAGCAATCTGATTAAAACTATAATTTAAAAAAATCTTGATTTTTGTTCCAAGATTTTTCTTGCAGTGCACCTGTGAAGACATCTCCAATGTCTCTGGGTTTTTGTGTCCGATTTGCATAATTCTGCGCGCTGTTTATTTCCTAGGAAACGTTCTATATCTATTTTCACAATGGTAAGCAATATAGCTTGGCCCATGATTTGACAAAATGTTGCTGTTTTTGTGGGGTTTCTCTCTCAGTCAAAGAAACGGGTTTGCCCCCTAAAAAACCAAAACCAAAATACGAAAATAAAAAATAAATAAATACTATTTAGCATAAAACACTTAATATGCTCCACTTAACGCCCAGTTTTTGATAAGCTACTGTTCTTTTCGAGCTTGGCTTTATGGAAATTCCACCCAAAAGAGTTCTTGTCAAGGCAATTTGCTTGGCCCGAAATGAAGGTTAATAATTACTTTCTAAGGCATTTTTTATGCGCTGTGCGTTTCAGAGGCGTTAGTTATGCCCCGTAGTTGGGTTGTTTAGGTTAGCTCCTGTGTGTGCGGCTGTATTAGCATAAATTACGAGTCAAGCGAGCAGCTGCCCATAAAAACAAGTAACAATTTCATTAGACCAGCTGGCTGGACCGATGGCTGACTAGCGATGATGTTTAGATACCAACAAACAGCACTTTCAATGCTTAACGAGGGTGAAAAGTGGCGACTAATTAGCGTCAAGTGTCATGAGTCGAGAGACGAGACAAGTGTGGGGTGGTGAGCTCATTTGTTTGCGGTGCTGTTTGCTTCGCTTTTTGCATTTTATGTAATGCAATATTGCATTCTAAAATTAAAATTAAAATCTCTCGCCGCCTTACTTACAGTGCGGCGCGTGCACGAAAATTCCATTGAACTTGAAGCTGTGCTCGGGGCAGGTAGCCGGTATCTGCGGGCTGCTGGCTGACAGCGCCACCTGTGCAGGAAGTGGCTTAAGTTCGCCGCTTAAGTTCGTCGCTTAAGTCTTTTGATTATGTCGGAAACGCTCCGAGCTCAAATATGAAATAATGTGCGAGGCGACGTTCGTTTATTATCTTGTAAATGTAAATTTTTAGCGTCTACGTGATCAGCGACCCCAGCAGCTACATAATCCTCTTAGGCTCCAAATGAACCCCCATTATTAATCACTAAAGTGTGGCCAAACATAGTGGTGATTTATAATAATTATCTAATATCTGGCAGATGACAGGGCGATATCTGGGGAGCAACTAACTAACGCAACTATTGCCAATTGTATAATCGCTCAATCAAAGGCCAAGTTCAAACCGCACCCCCTCTCTAAAGCATTGTCTTAATGGCTAACCACAATCATATTGACAACTAAGGCCGGCTCAATCCAAAAAACAGAAAAAAAATAAAATAAAGGGGAAAAAAATCAGAGACAAAGGTTCAATGAACGCCGCGAAGGGAGCGCTATTTTTAAGTTCGATTTAATTTGATTTGTTTGCATTAATTGCCCCAAACCGGGGGGATATCTTTCTCCCCAGCGAGTTGATTCACAAACGGAAGGAATTCTTGCCAGCAGCAAGGCTTTGTAATTTAAATTTAGAAAGTAAAAGGCGGTAAGTGTATGTAGTATTATTATGTTATGTGTGATAAACAAATGGTGACCGTCTGACTCAACGCGGATTGCATGTTATTTGCACATTTTCCTTGATTTACAACTGCGAACACGAAATCAATAAAAGTCAATTCTAAACTTGGCCATTACGAATGTAATGCAGTAATTACACGACCATAGCCAAGACGCTGTGGTTATATAATGCCCTAAAGAGCCAATCGTGAATTGGTATTTAATTGTTTATTGATTGGCCATATTATTATTGTTCTTCTAAGGCAATAATAATAGGTTATAAAAGGGTCTCATTAAATATAGACATTCAGGAAGTTTTAGCAGTTAAACTTACATTAGTAATATATAATTAAGGGTAGAAAATTTATAATTGTTTTAATAACATTAACAGAAAAAGGGTTTAATAATTGTAATTGCAATTTGAGTAATAAGGGGGAACATTCCGAGAACAGGGAAAAGTGTTAAATATATTTATCAATATTTAACAAATATTAAAAATATTTATTTCTATATTTATTTAAATATATTTATGAAAATGTAGGAACTTCAAGCCAAAAATCTTGCAAACTTACCTTAATAAAAACATCTCGCTAAAAAACAACACTATAAAACCCTAAAAATATTTGATAAATATATTCAAATTCAATTTTCATTACAAATATTTTAAAATTCATGTTATCCTGCAAAGTTTAATATTTTATATCTCAAAATTACTGCAAAATTCCATACTTAAAATCTCAAAAGTCACCAAAAAGCTAATATACCCCTTATAAAAGTATCTACACCTTGCTTTTAGAATGAATATAGAATGCCTTAACGCCATAGCAACAATTACAAGTGGAACTTGCATAAAATTGAATGACCTTTTTGGTCAAAACAACGTAACGACGACGCACAATATTGTTTTAATTTTTTGTTTTCCAGCCTTTTTTTTTGCGCTCTTCCAACATGATTATGATGTTATAATAATTATTAACTGGCTTAGGCTCGCTTTGTAAATTATGCAACACATAAATTCAAAGACGGAGGCTATTTTAGAAGGAAAATCGCAGCGTGACTAAACACAATGGCGTTTGGTGCCACGCCTATTTTCAAAAACAATTAGAATATATTGAATATTCGGAATATCTGAAATTCCCCTGCCAATGGTTTGCGTGTCAATAACATTGCAAGAATTTCGCGCTCACAAAATTATAACAATCGTTATGCAACTGCCGGCATTTAATTAACAAATTGCAACAATTTAAATATTTACGAATTTATTATGCACACTTGCATTTCATTATTAACAAAATTTAAATGTTAATGCCGGTTTGACTGGACTGCTTTTGTTGTTGTATTTTTGGCTCCGTGTATATATGTTTGCTTTAATTTCCATAAATTTTCAAATCGATTCGATCGACCGGTGAATAAACCAATTAACATGCACAATAATTGTTATAAATAATAATAAATAAGAAACGTATTGAACCGGATGAAAAGCCAGCAAACAAAGTCGCTCTTGGATCATTAATCACAAGAACCTAGTATTATATATAGAATATGTCTAGAAGCATGACTCAAAGAGGCCAAGTCATATCTTTGATATAGATTACGACTTTATAATGGGTGTTGAAAGGCAATGTAATAGCTACGATTCGCTCCGCTAATTGCCGGATAAACCCAACCAAGAAGAGCAGGGCATTGGATCTGGGTTCTGAGTCACGCACCGCGTTTTGGGTTAAGATTTTTATATTATATTTAATTAGCGGCAATGTTCGCCGTAATTGGGTGTTTTTCCTTAACCTGCTTTGCACCGCGTCATCGCCCGAGTCTTGACCTCTCACCGAAGGGGAATTTTGACCTGTCGCCGGACGAGCCGAGCGAGATGCCGGAGATTCCAGGGATACCTGAGAAAGCCCAACAGCCACATGTCACCACTCCAAAGACAATGTTGTAATCGTAGCTGTGTAATCGCTCCGGCAAATGATAATTAAAGCTGATCAATTGCTTTCAGCGATTCGAAAGCAGAGGCATTAGCAACACGCTTCCCGACTTCGTGCCGTTCTCGAAGACCTGCACACAGATGATCGATCGATGGAGCTGTGCAGCCGCCGGCACAGCTGTCTGGGAATTGAAATTGGAATTGGAAACTGGGAACACACCGACGGACGGCTGGCCGGCCAGCCAGCTGGTGAAGGGCAGTAGAAATCCGCACTTGACTTAACCTGCAATTGTATGCAAATGAACGCGTGCCGTGTCGAGAGCGCCTTGCGATAATTGCATAATAATTGCTAACAATATAAACATTGGGTTCTTCGTATGTTTCTTTTTTTTTTTTTTTTGTTCTTTTTCGTACAATATGCAATAGAATTCTTTATTGTTATTTACTCGCTGCTTCTGCTGCTGCTGCTGCTGCTGTTGTCGCTGTGGCCCATACATACATACAGATTTCATGTATAATGTGCACTCGCTGCACTTACCGCATATAATATATATGTTTTGTGTTTTTGTATATATAATCATTATTAATATAATATTTTTAGCTTGTGGTTCTTTAAATATGTTTGTTGCTGCTCTTTATGCTCTAGGTACACCGCATTTTCTCCTCACTCGTCACTCGTCGCTTGTTTTAGGTTTTTACTCGTTACTCGTAATGAAAATTTAAAATTTACGTTTGCAAAACGAAAGCTTTAACAACTTAACTGAATACGGGGCTGTTTTTGTTTATTGTTTTCACTATATAATAAATATATATACTATTATTTTACTTATTTTCTCGCGGTTTATGCGTTACTCGTTACTCTTCTGTTCTTTTTTTTTAATAGCGACTAAGACACTTTCATTTATGTATATTCCATAATTTTCAATTGTTCTGCTTTCAATTTTTTACACTTTTTAAAGCTACAACTTGAGATGTGTGTGCAAAAACGCAGAGTTTTTACATGTCTGTTATCTGTACAGCAAATTTTTCTTGGGATCTTGAGGGATAAGGATTGTTTTGGGTTTTTATATTATTATGAGGCGGAATGTTGCACATTTGCATTGGTTTATTATTTACTTGCTGCAGCGGGAGGGGGTTTTAAGCTTAATGCTAGGACCGTACTCTTTACTTAGCATATTTAACAAAAGTTTATACATCTGCTTGGCGTTCTCTACAAACTAAAAGTTTATCCTCGCTTCGTGTGATTTTTTTTTTTATTTAGCTTTAGCTTAAGAGTTTGTGTGTTGCGAATCTCTTTGATTAGTTGGATTAATAAATATATTTCAACAAATTGCCCGCAGCACGAATCGATAATAGGTAGTTATATAATAATAGTAATAATGCTAAGAACTAATAAATAATAATCGTAGTTCATTTACACACACGAGCGTTCTATAGTTCTGGAAAATCAACTAAAATCTAATTATAGTCAGAGCAATTCTTTGAATTTCTTGCATTTTCTGTATGGTTTCTTATTCGTAATTCTTCTCTTTGTTTTAGATTTAAAAACAAATTAAGTTCAATTAAATATAAATTAGAGGCCTAATTAGCTACACCGATTAAAAAAGTAATTGTCATTAACAGCGAAGGCTTTAAACCTAAAGACTAACCGAATAAAAGCTACAAAACTAAAGACCAACAAACTCTGCTAGGAGGCAACTGTAGTCACGAAAGGAAACACACACATTGCACAAAGAAAATAAAAGAAAATAAAAAGAAAAATGATTCATGAGAAACATAAAAACATAATAGTTAATTATAATAATAATAATAATCATATTTTTAAATGAAAATCGAGGGGGTGAGGCAGTGGAATTCGAGTCTTGCCAAGGAATATCAAAATAGTCAGTACAACACACATTCTTGGGAAATTTTTGGAAGCCTTTTAAGAGCTTATAAAATTTTAAACTTTCAAGTAAATACCAGCCAAAATTCATAAAATTAAACAATAAAATGCTAGCGAAACCAGGTAACCTAAGGTAACCCTTAGGCTTGCCTGCTCTGAAACCTTTTCTAAGCCTGTGTAGAACCTCTATCGCTGCGTGGCTGCCGCTGAAGCCGCTCCAGTTGCTGCTCCTCCTCCTCCTGATCCCGAACCTGTTCCAGTTGCCGCCCCCGTCAGGTCGTCCCCTTGGAGATCCACGTTGGCGGCACTGGCGTACTGCTAAAACCATGACTGCCGGTTAATATCGTACGGCTTCGGCATACCCAAAGTGGCCCTTTGGTACGCCGATGGCGGCGGCGGCGGTTGTCCATATCCCGCCGCTGCCGCCGCCGCTGCTGGCCCGCTCAGCAGACTCTGGTTGAAGATCATCCGCGTGTGGAAGTCATCGCGTCGCAGATACTGCTGGTACAGCTGCGAATTGGGATCGGCAAAGGGATAGGCCGCTGCCGCGGCTGCTGCCCGCGATGAGGGATGGGCCGCTGCTGCCGCTGCCAGGAAGGGATACGAACCGGCGGCGGCCGTGTTCAAGGCATTCTGTCCGCTCTTGTCGCCAGCATTGCCAACGCTATTGCCAGCCGCTCCGCTGTGCGCCGGCGCCGGTGGCATATAGTAGGGATTGGGAGCGTCCCGGAACTGATCCAGATAGCTGCTGGCCGCCGCTGCCGCCGACTGATCGCCATAGAGGCCCAGGGCTCCGGGAGTGGGCGCAAAGTTGAAGGCACTGCCCGGCACAATGCCACCGCCGCCGCCGCCGCCACCGACGCCGCCACCGCCGCTGCCCGTGGAAGTCTTTAGGGAAATGGCGGCTGCAGCATCGGCTGCTGCTGTCGTTTGGTTGCTGCTGTTGTTACTGCCGCCGCCGGTTACGGCCGATCCGGGCGAGGAAACTCCGCCGGATTTGAGACCCGCGTACAGCTGGAAGCCCTGGTGCAGCGCCTGCGCATGCGCCTGCAGTTGGTTGTTGGTGGCGGCAGCAGCAGCAGCAACGGAGGCTGCCGTCTGCGTCATATTGTACTGCGGCATTGGTTGGTGTTGCTGTTGCGCAGCCACCTGTTGCTGCTGTTGCTGCTGCACTTGTTGCTGCTGCTGCTGCTGCACCTGTTGCTGCTGCACTTGTTGCTGCTGTTGCTGCTGCTGCTTGACTGCCGCTGCCGCTGCTTCTGCTGCTATTGTGGCTGCCTTCTTTTTCCTGCCCCTCTTCGCTGGCGTCTTGACTTCTGCTGTAGCAACCGCCGCTTGCTGCTGTTGCTGCTGTTGCTGCTGCTGTTGCTGCTGCTGGTGTGCGGGATTGTTGTTGCCAGGAACATAGTTTCCTGGCAATTGCTGCGCCGGATTTCCATAGGCCGTGGCCGCAGAGCTCGAGGCACTGTACATGTGCGCCGCCGGCGGCATGGACTTGTCGAAATAGTTGCCGGCATAGCCCAGCATGGATTGCATCAAAGGATTGCTGTAGGTTTGAGGCGGCGGCGGCGGCGTGGGCTTGTTGTAGGCGGCCAGGTGATGCGTCTGGCTGAGATGATGCTGGTGATGCATCATGTTGCTGCTGGCATCGCTCACAGCAGCTGGGAGAGTGGCTTGTTGTGCTGCCGCTGGTTTGTCTGACGACTGCTGCTGCTGCTGAGAGTTGTAGTTGTGCTGCTGCTGCTGGTAGTTGAGTTGCTGCGATTGCTGCTGCTGCTGCTGTTGCAGTGGCATCTTCTGGGGCTGCTGCTGTTGCTGATAGTTTTGATTATGCGGCGTCTGCAGTTGCGTGAGATGTGGCTGCTGTTGCTGTTGCTGCTGCTGTTGGCTTGCCTGCTGCTTGTTGCCGCTGGCCTGTGACCCCTGCGACTGCTGCAACTGGCAACTGTTGTCCTTGGCAACAAACTCCTTGGGGAAACCCATGGCCGCCGCCCTGTTGTACATCTCGAAGGCCTTGTCGGGCGCTATGTTCCCTAAAGGCTTGCCAAAGGCCATCGAGCCCAGGAAACTATTAAACATTTGCTGTTGTTTGTTGATCAGCGTTTGCGCTTGACTCTGAGCCGTTTGCTGCAGCTGTTGCAACTGCTGCGGCTGCTGCTGCTGCTGCTGTTGCAACTGTGTCTGCTGTGCCGGCGTCTCGTCTAACTTTGCCATTTTATTGGCCGCCGCATTGCCACTGTAATCCATGCCCATGTCCTCGCCAGGTCTTTTCAGGGGATTTATCAGAGTGTCCGTCTTGGGAGGCTGCTGCATCTGATGCTGCATAAAGGTGGCCATGTCGCTGCCATAGCTGGGCGGCACTATCTTCTGCTGCTGCTGCTGCTGCTGTTGTGACTGGTTATCCACCGCGTCTGCTGCTGCCGCTGCACTGGCAGCTGCATTCGTTGACTGATATTGCGCATACGTTGGATACTTGGGCTTTAGCTGCTGCTGCAACTGTTGCTGCTGCTGTTGCTGTTGCTGCGTCTGCAATTGCTGCTGTTGGGATGTGGCTTGCAGTTGCTGCTGCTGCTGCTGCTGCTGTCCAGCTTGCTGCGTTGCCTGATTTGCCGTATTCGCAATGCTCGGTGGCAACAGGCTGCGGTTGAGGCTCCACTCGTTGTTGGGCTTGGTGATGGAGGCACCCGTCGAAGAGGCGCCAGTTGTGGGCAGGGGATTGATCAGAGTGGCAGGATTGTACAGGGAGCGCTGCTGATGCTGCTGCTGGTAAGTGTCGTGGCTGCCGGGGCCATAGCCATTGTTACTCAGACCCGCCGTTGAGGCCACCAAACTCGTGGCAGCCTGTTGCACTGGCGGCACTACAGGAGGTTGCACCTGCTGCTGCTGTTGCTGCGACTGAGGTTGCTGGTAAGGCGACAACACGGGCTGCTGATACGGCGAATGCTGCTGCTCTGCGGGGGAATGGGCCAACGGTGTCGGTGGCTGCGTGGCCGCCGACGAAGCCGGCGATGGTATGGGACTGTGGGCCTGCTGATGGGCCGGACTGTGCGAGGATTGCTGCTGCTGTTGCTGCTGCTGCTGCGCCGCCGGCGGATGATATGGTGAGTGCTGCTGCTGGTGATACGGCGACTGGTTGTGGTAGGGCGATGGCTGTGTCGATTGCGACGACTGCTGGGGTGTGGTGTACGGCGAACTCTGCGGCTGCTGGTACGGCGAATGGGGATTCGGTGTGCTCGGACTCATCGAGGAGTTGTAGTCGGATTCCTGGGAGCGCGGCTGCTTGTATTGGTCGTAGATGGGAAGCGGGGATGTGGAAGAGTAGGCGGGTGTCTTGGAAGCCTCCGAGCCCGATGGATTGTAGCTATTCCCGCCGCCGTAGGGCGAAGTGCCGCTCAGGTCCGGTGTGGAGACGTTCGGCGAGGAGGCGGAGGAGTAAATGTGCTGCGAATACTGCGGATACGGCGAGTTCATCTCCCTCGGGCTGCAGCTCTTGTCCGGACTGCTCTTGGTCGTGGTGTCCTGGTAGAAGCCCACCTTGATGGCTCCGTTCAGGGGATAAGGCGACGCTGGCTTGCCCATGTCATCGTTAGGCTTGGGCGAAACCATTATGGGCGATGCCCCAATGGGGGAGGCTCCAATGGGCGAGGTGTATGAGCCAGCGGCATAGGATCCATAACGCTCATCGATGGCTATGCGAGGTGAGTCCGGATCCTGACTGAAAGAACTACGCTCGGAGTTGGTACTGCCAGTGCTGGGCTTCCGCGGACGCATCACCGCCGGCAGCGAGAAGTTGTCACCGGCGGGCGAGTGAGCTGGCGGCGCCACCTTCGCCTCACCCGGCAGCAGATCCTGCTGCTGCTGTTGCTGAAGCGTGTGCTGCTTGGACTCCTCCTCCTCGGACTTTTTGCTCACCTTGGGACCGCCGAAGGCCTGCAGCCAGGCGCTCAGATCGGGCTTTTTCTTCTGCTCGCCGCCCTTGGCCGCCTCTGCCGCCGCCGCCGCCGCCGCCGCCTTGCCTGCCTTGCTGTTGCTGAGCTCGAGCAGGGCTTCAAATGGCTTGGGTGGTCCGCCCTCCTTGCCGGGCGTTGTGGGTGGCGTTGAGGTCTCCTCGGATTTACTTTCCTCTGCGGGCACGCCGTCATCTTCATCTGTGGGCTTCGTGCGAGCGAGTTCCTCAAGCGTTTTGCCCAGAGCAAAGTCCTGGGTCTTGATCACTGTGCCCAGACTTAGTTTCGGTGCTCCGTCGCAGGATTCCGAGATCAAAGCGTTCTTCAGCTCCTTCGCCTTGATGGCCACGGGGTTTGTGCCCGTGAGGGAATCGTTGCTCTCCTCCGTGCACTTGCCAGCGGCCACATTTTGAATGAGATTCCCCTTGGCCTTGCCCGGCTGCAGCCTCTCGATGGTCCTCATCACATTGGCCTTGGCCTTGACCTGCTGCGCCTGAGCTGCCTGAGCCGCCGCCTGCTTCTCCTTGAGCGACTTGCGCTTGGCCTCCTTGGCCAGCTGTTGCTTAATGTGCGGCGGAGGTGGTGGATTCAGCAACAGCTGCGTGGTACTCGGCTCCTTGGGCTTGGCTGGCGGCGGCTGTGGCAGGGGCAGGCACGGCAGGACCGGAGGCAGGGGAGGAGTTGCAACGGCTACAGGCAAAGGCGTGGGCATGGAGTTGTTGGAGCAATTCGAACTGGAGGCCGCTGTGGCCGAAGTGCTGCCTATGGAGTTGCCCGAGTGCATCGAGTGGGGCGGAGTGCCGCAGCTGCTGCTCACGCTGCTCGCCGTGGGGGCCACGGATTCCGACTCGGACTTGCTGGCGCTGGCTGCTGACGCCTCTTTCGGTTCACTGACCAGCTCGTTCAACGCCTCCGCTAGCTTTGTCGGCACCAATTCCGCCTTGGGAGCGGCCAAGGCCACGGGGCGGCGGAAATCGGCTGCATCCAGCTTGCTGCCGATGCCCGAGTCAAAGTCGTCGAGAAGATTGTAGCGGGAAGGCGAATTGCTGGCGGAACTGAACTCGGTGAAGCGGGGCGTGTGCTCCAGCCAACGATTGATGTCCTTGAGGGTCTGCTCCGTTTCCACGTCCAATGCCTCGAGGTTGGTGTTGTTGTTGTTGCTGTTGGTAGATTGCGTTTGGCCCGCCTTTTGAGCTGCCGCCGCCTTCTTGCCGGCAGCGGTTTTCTTGCCGGAACCCTTTTCGCCGCTGGGTTTATCCGCGGGCTTTGGAGGCGGCGGCATTTGCTTGTCGGGTCTCTTCTTGGCTGCGCTCTTGCCCGACGTCTCCTTTGCCTTGGTTGTGGCAGAGGAGAGGGCAGCGGGCGTGACCTCCTCCTTCTTGCCCGCCTCGGCAGCCTCTGCCGGAGCTGGAGACTTGTCCTTTGCTACCTTCTCCACTTTCTCCTTGGCAGGCTCTTCCTTTTTCTTTGACTTGGTCTCCGTGTGCTTCTCTGGATCCGCCTTGACCGCCGCCTTTTCAGTCTTTTCCTGCTTTTCCGCCTCCTTGGATCGCTTTTGGTCTTTGCTCTTCCGGCCACGCTTGTGCTGCTCCGGAGGATCGGGATCCCGCTTGGCCGCTTGGCTTTTCCTGCTGCTCTCCTTGCCGCTCTTGGTGCTGGCTGGCTTCGAGTCCTCGGAGGGGGCTATCGAGTTGGAGGCACTGGAGCCGCTCTGGGCGGCACGACTGCGTCGAAACTTGATCACATCGTACTTGTCCATGAAGGGCAGCAGCATCTCCAGTTCGGCCTGCTCGGCGGCAGCAGCAGCTGCGGCGGCGGACAAGGCGGAGGAGGACTCCTCTTTGCTCTTCTTGTGCTTCGTGCTGCGGGATTTTTCCTTTTCCTTATCCTTGTCCTTATCGCGGCTCTTCTTCTCCTTGTCCTTCTTGGAGCTCTCCTTGTTCCTCCCCTTCTTCGTGACCAGCGGACGCTCTTGGGAGCTGGCCCTACTACTGCTCAGGGATTTAAAGTCCCCGTCAGACTCGCGGCCAGAACGCTCTCTCATCTCTTCGTCCTCAGCCTGATGATGCCGGGCACTCAGCTTGGTGGTCTCCGCGGTGGGCACCTTCTTGACGGTGGTCAGCAGCTCGGAGAGATCATCGTTAAGGGCACTTTTCGAGTATTTCTTGTGGAGATCAACCTTAAAGGGCGACATGCTGCGCGACCGCGAGCCGTCCTCGTCCTCATCATCCTCATCATCGTCGTCCTTGTTCGCAGCGTCTTCGTCTTCGTCTTCTTCCAGCTCGGCGGCGGATTCGGCCAAGGCGGCCGCTGCTGTTGGCGGCAGCAGCTGCTCCGCAGCAGCCTGCTCGCTGCGTCCGCTCTTGTTACTTCCCTTGCCCTTCACTTGCCGCTTGACGGGCGTGAGCGTCTTTACTTTAGATTCCGCTGGCACCGACTTCTTCTTCTGCGCCGCTATCGTCCTCGATGTGGGTGCTTTGAGGAGGGACTTGGCCTTGGCCTTGGCCAGCGATATGTGCTCATCGTCGCTGGAGTCGTCGCTCTCGCGGCTGTCGCTGGCTTCCGCGGATTCGGGTTCCGTTTCGGGAGCCGCCGTCTTCTTGGTTCCCTTTTTGGTCTTTTGCTGCTGTGGTGGCTGCTTGGCGGGTTTGGCCGCGGACTTGTCGCTCTTGGCCTTGCGCCCCCGCTTGCTGGCTGCGGGTTCTTTCTCCTTTTCCTTGTCTTTTTCCTTCTCCTTTTCCTTTGCCACCTTGCCCGCCTTGCTCTTCTTGCTCGGAGGCGGCGGCGGCGGTGGTGGCGGTGGCGTTGGTTCCCTCTCAGGTTCCATATCCTCGTCATCCGTCTCGGGCTCTGCCTTGCTCTTGTTCTTCTTTTTGCGCCGTTTATCCTTCTCCTTGCGCTTACGCTTTTGGGCTTTCTGCATGGCCTCCTCTTCGATCTCGCTGCGCTCTTCAGCGCTGCTCTGCTCCTGACGTCCCCCCACCGTCGCTGCATCCTTTTCCGTCTCCTCCTTTGCCTTCTTGCTAAAGTATTTTTCGCGGAAGACATTCATTTTAGAGTCGGCGGCGGGGTAGCTTAGATTGGGATCATCGTCCTCATCGTCTGAGAGATTATCAAAGTACTTTTTGGTGGCCTTCTCAAAGGCATCCTGCAGATTGTTCACCATTTCCGTGTATTCTGTGGAGAGAGGAGAGGTGTCAAAAGGGATAGATTTGATTTAAATTAATGTTCTACCATTATTGTGCCCATTATACAGTCGACAATTGTTGACAATTAAACGGAAATCGTTCCGAAATTCGCTAAATTTGTGATATTCTCCACTGTCCAGCTTGTCCTCCATCTTGAGCAGGTCCATGGGTCTGTAAAGTGGGAAAAAAAAACAATTAAATAAAGTTCCGAATTAATTTTTAAACAAGAAAACTCACCTCCTGATGATGGAATAATAGCGCGGTGCTATATCCTCCTCCACGGGATCCATAAAGGGCCAGGCATCGCGATGGTTCTTCACGTAGACCAGCACCTTGTGCATTCCAATTTGCAGGACCTCCTCCGTTTCGGTAAAGCTAAGAATATTCGCATGATTGGAGGAGTTGTACGTTGAGTTGCTGTTTGTTGTTGGTGTTGGTTGTTGGTGTGTTGGTGTGTTTACTGTGTTGCTGTGGTGGTGGTATTTGCTTGTTGGTGTCGGTGTTGTCGTTGTTGGGTGGTGGGTATTGGTGTTGGTATGGTGGGTTAGGGAGTGGTGCGATTTGGTCTTGTGTTTGTTACTGTGGTGAAAGTGATGATGATGATGGTGTTGGTGTTGGTGTTTATGGTGGGTGTTATGGTGTTGTGAGTGAGAGGTTGTTGTGGTGTTGTGATTGTGATTATTATTATTATTATTGCTGCTGTTATTATTATTGTTGTTGTTGTTATTCTGATTATGATTATGATATCCCTGCGTCGTCGTTGTTGTTGTTGTTGCTGCCGCCGTCGTTGAGTGGCTGTTGTTATTATTATTATTGTTGTTGTTGTTGTGACTGTGGTGCGACGCGTGCTTATGGTTGTTGTTGTTGTTGTTGTTAAGGCTGCTGTTGTTGTTGGTAGTGGTGCTACGATCTCTACTATTTACAGGGCTACATTTATCGATATTTTTTGTTGTTTATTATTTTGTGGATTTGGGTGATCAACAGTCGGAATGTTTTTTTTTTTATCGTTTTCGGGGGTTGGGTACAAAAGTTTACAATAACAATGATAAATATGTTAATCAATTGATCACATTATATACAATTCAATGGGCGATGTGAGTGTATGGAAAGGGCCAGGCATCATGCAGGGGCAAAACTAAGGTAGAACTTTGAAATTTACAACGCAGCAAACAGGTAGGGCAAGGGAAAAAACCAAAAGCTTCAGCTTTAAACAAAAAAAACTAAATCAACAACAATACAGAAGCTGAGTGAGCATCTTGAACTGTTTGGTTTAAGCAATAAAGATACAATTTAAACCTTGTCTTGTCTTGTTTTGGCACAAATTATATAGTTTTTCTGTTATTATTTATGGCAAAAAAAATAATATTTAAAATAAATGTAAAAGAAACTTTGACAACAAAGAAGAAACTAGTAGGAAATGTAATTTCTTGAGTAAATATTGAACATTTCAACTCTATAGAAACCTCTTAACCTTTCTTAAAATTATCTTATTGAGGCAATCTGTTTGATTAAATTGTATCTTCATCACAATGTTCACACATCCAACAAGCAAGCAGAAGCAGAAAAAAAAATAATAAAGCATAAATGATCAAAGAATATATGCCGAGAGTAGTACGGACAGTAAGTTTGTGTTGTGTCTGGGGGTGGGGAGGGGATCGAGATCAAATATCTCTCTTCACTCGCACTTACTCATCGCCACTCTTGTCCGAGTAGGCACCGCTCTGCCGCTCCGCCTTGCTGGACGAGGACGAGGATGCCGATGACGAGGCCACCTTCTTGGGCTTGGCCGCTTCCGCCTTGTCCGTTGCCTTGCTGCTGCTGCCTCCGGTCCCGCTGCTATTGAGCACAGCTTTTTGCTTCTTGGAACGCACTGTGCTGGCTGTGGTGCTGCTGCTGCTGCTACTGCTAGTACCGCTCGGTTCCTGAGCTTGCTGCTGCTGCTGCGTATCACTGCCTCCTCCTCCCGCCGGTATGAAAATGTTGCCAGTCAGTGAACTAAGCGAATTATTTGTCTGCCTGCCGGGCAACTTGACATTGGCCGCTGGCGCCATCGAAGACGGCACTATTGCTGCTGCTGGTGGCTCTGGTTCTGCTGCCCGCTGATCCACCTGCTGCTGCTGCTGCTGGTGCTGGTCCTCTTGCTCTGCTTCGCTCTCATGTGCCACCGATGGAGACGGCAGACTTAGATCGGCGATGCTGGTGGCCACGGCAATTGCCGCCGAATTGGTGTCCAACAATTGCAGTTGCCTGCAAAAGTTCTCCTTGTCCTCGGGACCTAGAGATGTGCTAGTTGTGGTTGGTGTCTCCTCCGGGGCAGTCTCCTCGTGCTGCTGCTGTTGTCGCTTTGGCTGGCCGCTGTAGTTGCTGCTGCTGCTATTGCTGTTACTGTTGTGATTATTGTTGTTGTCGTTGTCGTCCTCGCCCTCGTCTGCCTCTGATGCATGCTTGTGTCGCCGTCGATGATGGTGATGATGGTCGCGATCGCGATGGTGTCGCTTCTTTTGCTTTTTGCCCGATTTTTTCTTCTTGTGATGATGATGATGATGATGATGGTGGTGGCTGTGCCTGCTTTGCGATTTCGGTGTTTGTGGTGAGCGAAAATCGGTATCGGTGGCAGATGCTGCTAATAATTCTTCTGGCTGCTCCTGCGGCTGTTGCTGCTGCTGCTGCTGCACCTCCTGTTGCTCGTCTTGTGGCTGTTCCGCGTCAAGGGTATCCCCGTCGTCGTCGTCGTTTTCTGGCGAGAGGCAGAAGGTTTCCCTGTGGCACAGAAATTCGCTCGAATTAGTTGTGGTTGTTCGTCTGAGGGAGCTTGCGTAGGTTGAAATACCACTGGCCGTCGATGTGGATTGCGATCTGAGAAAAGTGAACAATAAATTGAGTAATTAGAATTAATTAATTAAATATTTCTATGAAATAATTTGGATAAATCTTTCTAAAAGCGTTAATGATTTGATTTTGTGGTGAAGAAAGGGAACAAAGGCTATGGAAATGAATACGATTTTCCGAAATTCTAAATCTGTTTGTTTTCTCTAACTTTACAAGACTTTTTCAATAACTTTCCCAAGATACATTCGTGTCTCTGTAAGTGTATGACATGGGTGCCAAGAACTTAAAGCGAAGGCTTAAAGCAAATAGAAATGTAAATAGAATATCAAAAAGCATGCTTACAGAGTTGTTCTTTTTTTGAAAACGAAATCCAACCAATTCTAAATTATACTTTTTGGGGTCAAAACTCAAATTAAGTGCTGATCCTCGTTCCGTTCGCTCATCATCCTTGGTTCCTTCGGGGGGCTTTGCGTCGATGCTGGGTGATAATGATTCTGATTCTGATTTGATTTGGTTTCCAAACTCAAATTGTAAGCGCAGAAATCATAACAAATTGTACGGCAACTCAAAAGATCAATTGAAAACGTAAATCAAAGATGCTTTTGGTGGTATGCAAGTGTTGGCTGCTGTGTGTGGGTGAATTAAGGCCCTTGATTCCGCCAGCTCTCGCTTAAAATGCGACGCGTGCTAACCGTCTGCGTGTGCGCGGCTGTTGTTGTTGCTGTTGCTGCTGCTGCTGTTGCAGCTGCTGTTGTTGTTGCTGCTGCTGTTGCGTGGGCGGTGCAAGCCAGTGTGCGTTCTGCCGCTCCTGATACAGATTCTCGTGCTCCCTTCGCTGGCGCTCCTCCTCCTGGCGTGCCTTTAGCTCTACGAGATTGCGAATGCGACTGGAGTTGCGCACTTGAAGAAGTCTGAAGCGAAACATAAGAAATTTATTAATTACTCTGTTGCAAACTTGCTTTCTAAAACTACAAGCTTCCATAAATTGATGTAATGAATTTAAGACCTCTCAATTTTACACTTACTTTCTGCGCCTCAAACGCTCACGCTCGCGAAATAGCTGCGGTAGCTTGGGCAGAAAATTCTCATCGAGTATTTGGAAGAGCTCACGCTCCTTGGCGTTCGTCGAGGTCTTGAACTTGGCCGCCAAGTTCTGCCAGTCCTCCTCGGTGAAGCAGATCACCTGCCAGATGGTGCCGTTACTGCCAATGCCCTTGCTGCTGCTGCTGCTAGAAGCTCCGCCCGTCGATGTGGCCGACCCCGATCCGCCTCCTCCACCGCCCGATCCTGATGCTGAGCCCGCTCCACTAGCCTTGTCCTCGCGGTAAAGGCGCGTGCCGTAAAAGTACCAATAGCCAGAGTTCTTGGCGTCGTAGCCGAGGGGCTCCACGCGCAGGCTGTCCGCCTCTAGATTGCTAAGAATGACCTGCACATCGGCCGAGTCGAGGCGGAAGTGGCACAGATCGTGCAGGATGTGCAGGCGCTTGCGCACGGGCAGCGACTGGAAGTCAATGTCCGTGTCGAAATGGTTCTCGGTCTGGTGCAAACGACACTGTTGGCGCAGGAAGCGGCGCAAGAACATCTGATAGTTGCTGTGTGTGATTTCCTTGGCTACCGACTGTAGCGCATCGCAGCCCTTGAGCAGGCGCACAATTAATTCGGGCACTAGGGCGACCTGATCCTCATCGCTGGTACCATCGGAGAGCAGCGCCGATTCGAGGTCCTGTCCAAGAATACGAAGATTATGATTAAATATGGATTATATTCTGTGGAGAAGCAGGGGGGGCGGCTTTGCACTCACCTCGATATCGATGTCGGGCAGATCAAAGGCGGAACTAAACAATGAACAGAAATGCGAAATACACGGTATCTCCCACCATGATTGAATATCTGCAAGCAAAGAGAAGGATTAGTATTAATAATAAATATAATATATTTATATCGCTTTTCAGGGGTTTTAGTAAGTAAAACACGTGTTTATTTTTCTACTTTTATTTTACTTGGATTTTATTATTAATTATTGTTAATAATTGTCCACTCACCCAGTAGGCCAATGAAAGTAGAAACCATTTATGTATGCTTGCTTATTGGAAATGTTGCTCCTCTGCGGGATTTGTGATTTTCTTGACTAAAAACAATTCCGGATGACTCTTTGGTAGGTCGCTCTGCGTTGATTTTGGGGCTGTTTATTTTTTTCCATAGCAAAGAATATGCGAAAAAGGGTTTTTCAGGCGTTAACAAATTAGTTTCAAGTTACACACAAAAAGTCCGCCGAATGGCGGCTCAAAAAGTGCGGGGCAAACGAAAAAAAAAAAAATGTGTGCAACATGTGTGTGTGCGTGCTGCTGCTGCTGCTGTTGTTGTTGTTTTTGTTGTGTCGTGGTTTCTCTCGAAATATTTGGCGGCGCTATATACACAAACATCTGGGCTTTATCACTTATCACAGACATTGCGATGCACCGCAAAAGCACGCCAGGCGAGTGGCGAGGGGCAGGGAGTGGGCGGTGGTAGGTGGGATGGTAGGTCAAAAGAAAGTACACGAGCACCCCTTTCGCGCGCTTATTTTCACGAAGAGAAAATCAAAACAGACAGCCGACAAGCGGGGAATACGTGCGCCAGAGCGGGATGGCACGAGTGCGGCTGACCAATAGCGGCGCCGCTCACTTTTTCACGTTTGCATGCCGTCTCGCTCGCTCATCATTACTATTTTGACTACACTGCACTCGTTTATTTTGCAATTATAATGTGCAATTTATACGGCTCTTTGGGCAGTTGCTTTTGGCCAAAGACATCGCACGCGATTGCTGGGGCCTGGCAAGGGTCTTTGGTGGGGATTTTTGGACGCGAAGGGAGCAATGTGCGATGCGATGCGACTCCCGAATTCGGAGCATGCGCGCGGGGGATGACGACGGCGCCTGGTGCGCCTTTTTTTTCTGCCTCTGCCTTCCGCCTGCTGGCCAGTGTGTATTTATTTTTATTAATACACGTATATATATTTTTCAGTTACGTGCGAAAATGTCATTTAAGTTAAGAGACGCCCATTTCCCCGATCACCGCTGCGCTCTTTTCTTTCTCCTGCTTTCCCCCTCAATTTCTTTTTTCACACAAACACATAGAGGCACACGCACATTGGCACACACACGCACAGAAGGGGCTCCATCCTCCATCTGCCTTTAAATATAATTAATTATTTCACAACAAAAGCAGCGGGCGCAGCACACACACAACCGCAGCGTTTGTAATTACTTTTCTAGCACTTTGCAATCCCGTGCGTTCTAACCGTGGCGCGGATAACTCGAGTTTTCCGTTTTTTTGCGCTCCTGGTTAATTTTATTTTCCTTCTGCTAGAGGTGCAAAAACGTCGATGTCACTATCGATACTATCGCGGCAACGGGTACGATAGCGCCCTTGCGAGCGATGGCCGAAATTTCGTCAACATGCCAGTGATCGATAGAGAAGCGCAATCAAGCGATAAATAGGACTACAAAAACAATTAACAACAAGAAAATCAGTTAATATAATAATCTGACTTATATACTAATGAGAATAAAAAAAAATTGTAACAGCAAAATTTCATTCAGATATGTAGCCAAAACAGAAACTAGCTCGCCTAAATACGGAAATACGGACATTATTAGATCAATTCGCCTGTTAATGCTGATTAAGAATATATGTACATATATATTTTATAGGGTCTAAAAGAACAACTTCAACAACTCTGCAGGAGTATATAATTGTTTGTAAATATTAAACATATTATGTATATATATAAAACAATGTAGTATGGGGATGAAATATTGAATAAACAAATCTATTTTATGGTTTGATTTTGCTTATTTCTGTACACGAATTCAATTTAATTATAAGTATTTAAATAAATAAACTTCGTTACTTTCTCATGTTTTTGCTTCTTCCACCGCAATCGATATATCGATACATAATCTTCAATTTCGTTTTCATTCGCCATTCGGTGTTCTGCCTCTTCACCCCATCCCTTACTCTGCTTCCTTTTCCTCACCTCCAGATACCGCGCAACCAGCTGTGAATCTAACCTAACTTTTCGGCTCGCTAACTACATGGTGGCATGCATGTATGTGTTGTTGTTCCACATGCACGTGTGCTTGTGTGTGCGTGCATTTTACCATGTAGGTCGCCATGTATTCTAGAGTAACTACATGGCATAAACCGCGGGGAGCGGTGAAGGGCTATCAATTAAAGATTAACCAAAATAATACGAAATTTCAAACGCAGCTCAGTCGGTTTGGGGGAGTAAAAAATATTTTAAAGTTTCTGCATGTTTTTTAAATGTGATAAACTCGCATTTTTAATGCATGCCCGCCTTGCCTTGGGGAGTCCCACCATGTAGGTCGTATCTACATGGCGATTCTAGCTTACATGGCGAGACACACTGCGAAACTGGTTTGGGTTTCTGCTCTCGAAAAAAGTGTGGTGGTGATTTACAAAAGCCTCCCCCCCGAAGAATGTGCCATCTAGCACGATTTTTAAAATTCTATTTGTGTATATTGTAATTATGGGAAATTTAAAAATTGCTTATGACATTTTCTAGTCTATTTAATTACTTTGTAAATCATATTTTGGAGATAATTAAACCATTTTTGGAAATAGTATATATTGAATCGACTCCTTTTTATATTACGCCCTGCTTTATTTTTATTTGAATTTAAAATATTCAATTATATTTATTCTTGAATTTAAGCTCCTATATATCCACTATATTTTTTAACTCTTCTATAATAAATACCCAGAACAGCTGCTTTTGTATTTTATACATACGAATCAAGTCTTTATTTTACTTTCTTTATTGAATAATTAGCGATTAAAGGGGAAATGACATATCATAGTTAGGGGAAACATTACATATAGTAAACAACGCGGTTGTGTGAGTGTGTGTGTGTGTGTGTGCTTGTGTATTTACAGGTGTGGATGCCGCAGCTGTGGTAGCTGGAGCAGCGTAGGCAGGTGGTGGGTCAGGAGGAGAAGCTGCTGCTCCTGCTACGGCTCGATCTTGCGTATCTTCAGACTGCCGCTGGGGCCACGCGGTGTCAGCGGTACGCCAGGTGTGCCGGCCACCGACGCCTGCCCGCCAGTTGTCGTCGTGCTCACCAGCTGGGGCATGAGCGAACTGCCGTTGCTGGCCTCACCATTGCCGTTGCCGTTGCTGGGCCCCGAGGCGGAACCGTTCTGCAGGCGTCGCTTCAGCACGAAACGCTTGGCGGTCGTTGGGGCTGCCGACACGATGGCCAATGTGCTGCTGGTTTTGACGGGCTGCTGCTTGTCCTCGTTGACGGAATCCACTTCCATGTCAGTGGTGGCATTGTTCTCGTCTTGCTGCTCGCTGGACGGCTCCTCGTCGTCGTGACCCTCCTCCTCCTCGAACTCGGCGCTCTCCGTGTCCTCGGGATACTCGACTAGCTGGCCGTTGAGGGTGGGAAACTCGATCACCGGCAGGACGTGGCGCTGCTGCTGCTTATTGCCTTCGTCCATCAGCTGCTGGATGAGATTGGCGATGTCCTCGCGCTTCTTGGTGACGGTGAGGAAGTCGAACCAGTTGGTCAGCTGCTTGATGGGCAGCCGGTAGTCTCGGATGGGCTCGCTGAAGAACTGCTCCACGTACTGCAGCAGGTAGAGGCCGCAGTCGGTGAAGTTGTTCTGCTGCGGCACCTTGACGCAGTGGCCGGGCATGTTGTCCTTGTTGAAGACGTGCGCCTGCGCATCCGGCTTCTTCACGCGGTACTCGCAGGTGAGGTAATCGCGCAGCGTAGCCACCACGCGGCTGCGCGAGGCGCCCGCCAGGGAATCGAAGATGAGGATCAGCGGCTGCTTCACGGCGGGCACATCGTCTGCTCCGCTGCTCCTAGCTGGACCGCTGGACTGCGTACTGGGCTGTGCTGATGGTTTCGGGGTGCTACTGCCTGCGGGTGCAGTTGTAGAGGATTCCTTGGCGGAATTCGAGTTCTCACTGTCCTCCGAGGCCATGTCGCTGTCATCGCCCTCAGCCTCGTCCCGCTCGCTCTCATCATCAGCTATGCGGCAGATATTATCTGCTGTCAGAGCGGCCGGTAGCTGTCCTCCGTCGCCTCTCTTTGTCAGCGGTGTAATGGTGGTGTTGCCAATCTGCAGCGACATTTTCTTGCCGCGCGGCCGCTTCAGCTGCTGCGGCTCCACCGGCTGGTTGGTGTCGTAGGTCACGGGTCCCTTCAGGTTGGGGAAGCAGATAATGGCCAGGAACCAATGCGACTGCTCGTTAATCGGCACGATAATGAAGTCCTTGTCAAATATGTCCACGCCCTTGGTCCACTTCTGGACGCGGGCATGACGCTTCTGGGCCGCCGTCTGCTTCATGTCCGCAGGACGGGTCAGCGTTGTCAGGCGCTTGTAAAAAAATGTGCTAAAAATGTGCGTACGCTCGCGCAGAGCCTCAGGAATCTGTGTGTTGCGCAGCCAAACGAGATAAAAGTCAATAATGATGTCGTTGAGGTACGACTCCTTGGTTAGACACACATAGTCCTCCATGCGTATGCACAGGCTGCCGGAGGTCTTGGGCGGATACATCAGCAGGTTGATCTGCTCGTCGGCCCTCAGTTGACGCGGCGGTGGTGGCTGCTGTGAGCTCTTGTCCAGCGCCTTGCGGTCCGAGTCGGCGAGCCGCTCCAAAATCTCGGCGGCATCGTCTGAGGAAATCTCGTCCACGCAACTAAACATGGATTTGATGGTGCCGCGAGCCGCGTAAGATATGCTGTCAAATATTAGGATGAGGCGGCGTATGTGGAAAGAGCTGTTGCTCTTGAAGCAGGTTTCTGGAAAAGGGAAAAAACAGAGATCACGATTAATAATCTGGTGATCTGGAGATGTAACTACACTACCTTTTTCCCCACTTTAAATCACAAATTCTATAAATTCATGTAGACTTACGTTCGCTGGCCATATCGTCGGGCAGAAGGAGCTGCGTCTTCACATACTGTGCGCACGTCTTGAGCAGGTAGAGCGTGACGAGTGGCCGGGCGGGCTCCGTGCTGCCAAAGTGCGCTATTACCTTGATCACCTCGTGCTTGTGGATGTGCAGCGTGAACTTTGTATCCTTTTCCGGCACAATGCCTACGATGCGGATGCCCTTCGAGGTGAAGGTTACCTAAAATGATGCAAGTACGCGAGGGATGCGAAGATGCGACGCAAAGCGGACAATGCAATTTATTATACACATTTCGTCAAGAGAGGGGGGGGGGAGGGGCCTTGAGGCTACTTACCGGCTCTGTGATCTCGTAGCGGTAGGGCACCAAACGGACGCAGCTGCAGCTCAGCGATGTGGTGAAGCGGTCCGATTCGGGGATATCCGACATATCCGTCACATCGCCGCGCACAAAATCTGTCAAAAAGAGAGAAAAAGTCGAAATTCAATTAATAATGAAACTCTCGCCTCGTCTCGCCTTTCTCTTCGTGTTCCTCGTGGCTTGCGCGAGTCGTCCACTTAAACATTCACAATTACTCATTCACACCTCTACACACGCGAGACTTTACCTTCGTCGTTCATTGCGTCTTAAAATAAAATAAAAACTATACAAAAATATGATAGTTTTCGTCCGATTTGTGAAAATTGCAAGAGCATTTAAGAAAACGATGTGTTTTCTCGCCTTCGCTTTGCTTTTCTCTTCCTTTATCGGTTTGTCTTGCGTAAAAATGGCGTGCTCCGTCTGGCTCCCTCTGGCGGAATGTCAGGGAAGCGCTTGCTAAGCGGCATTGCCAGCACAAAAAAAAAAAACACGCACATTGCTCTACAGGCTCAGTGTTGCCACTGCGAGGTGAAAAATAGCCAAATAGCTAAGCAGCCGGAAAAAGGCTAAATAAATAAATTAGCAAATAAATTGTTTACTTTAATTTGTTAATTTAGCCATTCGCTTGTAAATTATTTAATGTAAAATTAAAATCGTAAAATTGTAATATGTGAATTTATAACTAAATTTAGTTCAAATGATTCTACATTTAAATGTTGTCAACTTTTTTATAAAGACTTAATTTCAGGTAACTTATCTTCTTTTTAGCTATACAGGTTTACAAATATATATTTCTTCAAATAAAAATCTAAGTTTTTAAAAAATTCAAATTAAATATTTGTCTTATTTAAAAATTCAAAGATTTCCGTTAACAAATTCAGTCTGGGAATAAGAATCTCATATTTACACAGCATATAGCCGCATCTTTTACTCTCAATTAACCAAATCGAATATATGTATATAAATATAAATAAAGCGCTATATTTAGGTCTTACCTTTGTACAGGGGCTCCTCATCGATCTCGGGCAGCTGCGGTTCGCATGCAAAGGCGGCGGGCAACTGGTGGAGATTGCCATTCGAGTTCAGTTTGGAAGTGGTCGACGGTTGCTGATAAATATAAATAATATCGTTAAATGGTATCCAAATAAAGAATATATATCTTCAACTTACATTTCCCGTCTCCGTGTTGGCCTCATCGGCATCGGCCTCATCCTCGCTGCTCAGCAGCACCACCGGATCCACCTCGGCTGCCCGCCTTCCGCCTCTGGCCCTGCCGCCTCGTATGGCCATCCCGCCTCTGCCCCTGGCTCCAGCGCCTCCAACTCCTGGATAAGCCACTCCCGCCAGCTGCTTGCCGTAGCGAGCGACGGCCGCCAGCTCTCGTTTCTTCTCCGCCGCAGCTGTCAGGGGCTGCTGCTGCTGCTGCTCACTGGCCGTTGACGAGGAGGAGGCTGGCGAGGAGGCAGCACTTGACTTGGCAATGTAGGACTTTCGCTTGGGCGGCTCCGGGAAGACTCGCTTGCAGCGCTCACAGCGGGCGTGATCCATGCCCGTGAAGCCGCACAGTTGGCACACGGCGAGGAAGCCATCGATAAGCTTGCGTCCCTCTGCGGGAGTGGCACCTGCTCCTGCGGCTGCTGCTGCTGCTGCTCCCGACGAGGCTCCCACGGCATTCGTTTGATTGGCCGAACTGGCGGCTTCTCGTTTCGCCTGCTCGGCGGCAGCGTTTGCCTGGGCGTATGAAGGGGCGGGATTCGAGGAGCCAGAATTGGCGGCGGCTCCACCGGGCACTGGGGCTGGGTTATCCTGCGAACGGTTCATCTGAAGGCTCTCCTCCGCCCGCGATATCAATTCGCTGGCAGACTCGTTCACGGAAAAGCCCACGGTGACCACGAAATCCACATTGGCGCCGCGGTGCTCCACGCACTGAATGGTGGTGGCGTTGTCGAAGGGCACACCGACCTGCTCGAGGAGATCCTGAACCGTGCAGGACTCGCGCGGCAGGGTGAAGGTTATTAGACGCTGCTCCCCGCTGGCCAGGATCACCAGCATCTTGGCGCTGTTCTTGTCGCGCTCCGCAATGGGTTGGCCGGCCCGGTTGTTCAGGACATGTTGCGAGTGGATCTCGTAGTTGTTGTGCGACGTCTGCTGCACGGACGAACCCTGCGGAGCAGCTGAAGCGGCGGCGGCGGCGGCGGCGTTGGAGGTGGGAGCGGTGGGCACTGGAGCCACCACTGGCGCTGGGATCGTCCTTTGGGGCTGCATAATCCTCGTACCCGGCGGCAGACCTCCGCCTCCTTGAGTCTGTAGCTTGGGTGCTGGCCGCACTAGTGTTCCGGGCGTTGCGGCTCTCATGGGGGTGAGGCCGGGATTGGGTGATGGCGACGCACTGAGGGTTTGCCGCTTCTTAAACTCCGCCAGAGTCATGCTGGCTCCTCCGGCGGTACGCATACCCTGGACTTGGCCCTGCACCACCTGCTGCTGCTGTTGCTGCTGCTGCTGCTGCTGTTGGTCCTCTTCCTGGGTGGCTGCTCCTGCTCCGGGATAGTAGGTGGTCAGCGTGGTACCGGCTCCTATCTGCATGGTCGGGAGCTGCGCCGGCGGCTGGGGCTTCTGCTGCTCCTTCTTGAGGACTGCCGCCTGAATGCGATCCTCCAGATCCATGCCAATGTTGCTGTTGGTGGCTTGGACCACTCCGCCGGAGGGATTGGCAGCGGGCGCTGCTGTGGGCACAGGCGTGGGCACCGCTGAGGTCAACGGAACGGGAGCTCGGTAGCGTAGGGGACCCTGTCGCATCATCAGCATGTGATGCTGCTGCTGCTGCTGCTGGGGACTCCCGTCGGTGACCATGTGGGTGCGATAGATGTGGCGCTGTTGCTGTTGCAGCTGCTGCTGCTGTTGAGGCTGCTGTTGTTGCTGCTGCTGCTGCTGCTGCTGCTGCTGGCCGAGATTTGGGCTAATGGTGATGTGCTTCATCTGAGTTTGGGTCACTATCTGCATGGTCTGGCCACCGTCGGCACCGCTCGTTTGCACGACCAACTGAGCTCGAGTTGGCCTTATGCCGGCCGGACGCATATTCCGTACGATTCCGCCGGGCACGGAAGCACCCACGACACCTCCTCGCGGCCGGACTTGCCTTACAATGGTTGTCGGCGTGAGCGCCAGCCTGGTGGCTATTGGGGTGCCGGGTCTTGTCACAACGGCTCCTCCTCGCGGCGATTTTCCCCTGAAAGAGGCTCTTACCAGTTGCGTTCCGCCGGTGGAAGAGGTGGCCACCAGTTGAGGCTGCTGCTGTTGCACCAACTGAGGCTGTTGCTGCTGCTGTGGCGCTTGCTGCTGTTGCTGCTGCTGCTGTGGCTGTTGCTGCTGGACCTTCTGCACCTGTAGCTGCTGGTAGACCACGTTCTGGGTTTGCTGGGGAACGACGCGAGCCTGAACCAAGTGTGCCGTCTGAGTGGTGGCCTGGAGTTGCAACTGCTGTTGCTGCTGCTGCTGCTGCTGGACTTGCTGTTGCTGAACGTGCTGTTGCAGGACGTGCTGCTGCTGCTGGTGCTGCGGCGAAGCGGCGTAGACAACGCGATTATTGTACGGATGAATGGCGGTGGCCTGGCGCATAATCAGCTCCTGATGCTGCTGAGCCTGGATCAGCACCGGCTGCTGCTGGACGATCACATGGGTGTTGTTCAGCATACCGATGGGCCGTTGAGGCTGCTGGGTGGTGGTCATGCGGTAGACAATTTGTTGATGTTGCTGCGGCTGTTGCTGCTGCTGGCTAGGTGACGTTTGCAGCTGCAGCGTTTGTGGCTGCTGCGCTTGAGGGTGCTGCTGTTGCTGCTGCTGCAGCTGGGGCTGCTGCTGGGGAGTTGCCTGCACCTGATAGGTAGGCGCATGCTGCTGGTATTGCTGCTGCTGCTGTTGTTGCAACACCTGCTGCTGTTGCTGTTGCTGCTTTTTCTGCTGTTGCATGTGCTGGACAATGGCATTGGGCTGCAGCACTTGCTCAGAGGTGTAGTAAATCTGCTGTGTGTGCTGAATGGCGGGCTGCTGATGCTGCACATACTGTTGCTGCTGCTGCTGTTGTTGCTGTTGTTGCTCCAAGTGGAGTTGCTGCTGCTGCTGCTGCTGGGCATCTTGTTGCTGCTGGTAATGTACCTGCTGTACTTGGTGTTGCTGATGATGCAACACGACTTGCTGTTGCTGCTGCTGCTGCTGTTGTTGTTGTTGCTGCTGCTGCTGCTGCTGCTGTTGGTGTTGCTGCTGCTGGGCAAGATCATCGCCTCCTATGATATGATAGGCAGGGGCCTGGGCTTGTTGCGGCTGCTGATACTGGGCTGGAGCTGCGGTTTGGTACACAACCTGCTGCTGCTCGTTGAACACTAATTGCTGGTCGTCCTGCAGCACCAAGGACTGAAAGTATAGGTGTGAATTATTGTAAGGTACCTGAGGTTTCTTGCTACTACTCACCCCAACTTCATCCTGCGGCATTTGCACTACCTGCAAGTCCGAGTACACTGGATCCTCTAAGGGCACTATATATTGCTCCATTTCTAAAGAGCTGAAAGAGGAGGAAATTAATAAGTTGAAGGGATTGGATTGTAGCATTTTTAAGTTGAGCTTAGGACTTTAAAATAGTGCTGCAAAACTATACAATATAATTTTTGTATTTTATTTCATTTTTTTTAAAGAAATAGTTTAATATAAAACACAAATTATTTAGATTAAGAAAGCATTAAAATAAAGTTAATTATTAAAATTTTACACAAAAAAAATCTATGAATATATGTACTAAATTTATTGTTTTTAAGACTTCTTTTCGTTAATTAATAACAAATGTTCCAAGACTTTATTTCAACTTTCATTCCTTTTCTCTGCAACAACAACTATACACTGCCTACAAAAAATCAATAAATAACACAGAAAGGAGACAAATCAATGAAATATATATGCGCAAATGCCACACATAACCAAACAGACGGTTATACATAGTCCTCCACATATTTATTCTTTTAACTACACATTTCGTGGACAAATAACTGTGCATCGTCTCATTTTTGGAACCACATACAAAGGTATATCGAACCTCAAACACATACACAGCAAAGGGTTAAAATGCCAATTTTTCACAATTTCCAGACCATCAACAACAAAGGTTTTCGGTTCTCTAGCTAAACAGATAATTACTTTAGCGTTTTTCACATATATTTGACCTGTTTAATACACATTTCTTATACAATTACTGGGCATTTCTAGCGCGTTAATTTTTTCATTTTGGTCATTTCACACACACATAACAAACACACACCTCGGAGACTTTCCCAAAAACGCAACTGTGTGACGCCGCTTATGGTGCTCTCCCTCGCTGTATCACTTGTGCCCGGGTTGAACCATGTTTTAGCTGACTCTTTTTACTATTTTCATGATGATAACTTGCATTTTTACTTTAAAATTCACGCTTTGTTCAGTTTTATAAAATGCAGCCGAATCAAATATGGCGTTCAGATGCAGAGCAGCATTTCTGGCATGATTTCGCGCTGGCAACGCCGTCTGCACGAGCACGCCCCCTGGCGGCTTCACCGCTCGGCAGCTGTTTACAAACATTTAGCAGCGTTGCGTTTTGTGCTGCTGGTTTATCGATGTCCGCTTTGTGCCGTCGTCTTCGCCTAATGTTTAGTGGTCCCTCTGTTTGGCATGTAGCCCGTTTATCGGGACCACTAAACTTTCGGACCACTGGAGTTTGCTTGAAATAGCCCGATTTTCGCGTTGAACGCCTTTTTTCATGCTTTGATTTAATTTTCGACAACATATTGGAGTTATAAAGTCGAAGTTGCGTGATAACAGATTTTTTTCGGCAATTAATATCGCGGTTTTTGGACACTTGTGTTTTGTTGTTCGCAGCGCGCTCTGCGAATTGGGGGAAGAAGCAAACGGGGCAACAACAACATCAGGCATCAGAGATGGCAAGCGGGCGATAGGCTCGAAAACGATTATTTTCGACATTTTTCGAATTTCTTATCGCATAGAGAATTGTAATTGAAGAATTTGAAAATAAAATATACATATATATATGATATTTATAATCATATTAAATATCTCACCAACTTAAAGCATTACAATAAAAATGACTACTCTGAAGAATTTGAATTGACTGGTAATGCAGATAAGAATATATTGACATTAAAATATATTGTTTTCAATTTTACAAATTGGAATGCGTAAATAAATACTAAATAATATGTATTTATACATAAAATATATAATATATACTTATAAATAACACAAATTACAAATCTTTTGTTATGTTATCATAAATAACACAAATTACACATCTTTCGTTATATACTTATAAACAACACAAATTACACATCTTTAGTTAAATGTATTTTCCCATTTTCCTATTGTCCCGCGTTGTTATCCTTTGAACGTTTCATCTGAAGGCTCTCCTCCGCCTGGGATATCAATTCGCTGGCAGATTCGTTCACAGAAAAACCCACTGTGACCAGGAAATCCACCATGGCGCCGCGGTGCTCCACGCACTGAATGGTGGTGGCGTTGTCGAAGGGCACGCCGACCTGCTCGAGGAGATCCTGAACAGTGCAGGACTCGCGCGGCAGGGTGAAGGTGATTAGACGCTGCTCACCGCTGGCCAGGATAACCAGCATCTTGGCACTGTTCTTGTCGCGCTCCGCAATGGGTTGGCCGGCCCGGTTGTTTAGGACATGTTGCGAGTGGATCTCGTAGTTGTTGTGCGACGTCTGCTGCACGGACGAGCCCTGCGGAGCAGCTGAAGCGGCGGCGACGGCGGCGGTGGAGGTGGGAGCGGTGGGCACTGGAGCCACCACTGGCGCTGGGACCGTCCTTTGGGTCGGCAGACCTCCGCCTCCTTGAGACTGGGGCTTCGGTGCTTTTTCCATTTTTTGTGGGACTTCTATTTGGGCGAACTTCTTTCTTCTTATTTGCCGCGTTTTCCAACACTTTCTGTGACCAACACTTGCTGTACTTTCGGAATTGCTGCACACTGCTCCATAAAAACAAAACAAACTAATAAAATGTCGAAAATATTTACGCCCACGAATCAAATTCGGCTCACAAATGTCGCCATTGTGCGTCTTAAAAAGGGAGGCAAGCGATTCGAGATAGCCTGCTATAAAAACAAGGTCCTTTCCTGGCGGAACAACAGGTAAACCTGTCAAAATTCACCACGTGTTGTGAAATATTTCTCTCCAAAATTTACGCATAATTTCCTAATAACGCGTAATTTCCTATTCAGCGAAAAGGACATCGATGAGGTTCTCCAGACGCACACAGTGTTTACAAACGTGTCTAAGGGACAGGCCGCCAAGAAGGATGAGCTGCAGAAGGCCTTTAACAAAACAGATGAAACCGAGATCTGTAAAGAAATCCTGAGTAAAGGCGAACTTCAGGTCTCGGAGAAGGAGCGTCAAAGTGTCCTGGACACGCAACTAAACAGCATCGTCAACAGCGTGGCCGCTCTGTGCGTAAATCCCGAGACCCGGCGTCCCTACTCTTCCTCAATTATCGAGAAATCCTTGAAGGATGCCCACTTCTCCGTCAAGATGAACAAGAACACTAAGCAGAACACACTGGAGGCCATCAAGATGCTGAGGGAGCACCTGCCCATCGAGAGGTCGCGCATGAAGCTGCGCGTTAGCTTTGCTGGCAAGGAGGGCGGCGGTAAGCTCAAGGAGGCGGTGGTCAAGCTGGCCAACACCGTGGAGCACGAGGAATGGGAGGAGGCCACCCTGCATCTTACTCTCCTCATCGATCCGGGTCAATACCGTGTCATTGACGAGCTGGTGAGGAACGAAACGAAGGGCAAGGGACTACTGGAGTTGCTCGAGCTCAAGGAGGTGGTGGAGAGCGAGGAACTCTTTTAGGAAACTCGCAACCTCCATGTAAATTGTGGCTTCTTTTGTTGATATTTATGTAAAACATAAAAAGATATATTAAAAAATATAAGGCATCCGTTTTTATAATCAATTTTGGTCAGCTTTGTTCATTGAGGAGGAGAAAAGTTCGATTGGAATGGATTATCTATCCATAATGTTGATTTTTTTTTACTTTTTTTTGTCGAATATATTTAAAACATTTCTAAAACTAAACATAAATACATTTCTTTTGATTTTTAGGTGATGTTTTTATAATTTTAATATTTCAAACAATAAAATTCTACATTTTTCAAAGCAGAAAGGGACATAACAATTCAACTGTAGGGCTTACATATATCTGGATAACTTTATAGAACCGAAATGGGAGATTATCTGTATAAAATATATATCTTATTAATAGAATTCCCTCCGCTTTACTTCCGCTTCTTGAGGTTCTCAAAGCGACGCGACAGCTCATCAAAGTCTATCTCGTCGTCGTCGTCCTTCTTCTTTTCCACGCCCTCTGACGGGACATCCGGTAAATCGTTGGGTACATTGGGTAGCATTGGGAAGTCCAAGGAAGCCGGCGGAGCACTGGGCTGCTGAGCAGGGGGATTTCCCGGTGGCAGCTTGGATCGGGGTTGAGGTTTCGGTTTGTTGGCATTCTGCGAAAGGAAAGATATACATTTATTAAACAATTGATATAATATTTTGTAATCAAAAATTAAAACCCTGAGTTCATGTCCTGACCTGAAGGTTTACAGGATTAATCGAGGTGTAACGCGGCGGCGGATCGTTATCGGGTTTGGGGCGCTGTCAGGCAAAAATTAAACAAAACGAAATGCAAATCATAAATAAAAACAGGGCCATAAATGATCAAAATAACCATATCCGAGACAAGCGAAATGATAACACAACGGGCAGGCGGGCAGAGACGGTGGGCAGCAAACTATGAATCACTTGGATGACTGGACTTACACGCACAGCGGTCACGGGCACGCACAGGCACAGAAGACATCACACAGATAGACACAGAGAGAGAGAGAGAGAACCCATTGAAGCGGAGTACGTTTGTTAAGTGGATGTGTGTTGCAAGACGATAAGCGAGTTAGTTTTGGTGTCAAGAGCAGACTACAGATAACCTACCAAGATGTTCTCATCCGGGCTGCCGGAGTCATCCGTAGTGTTCGATTCACGCTGCAAGACAATGGGCCCAGAAAGTCATGCAAAAACATGCGAAAACTTCACTAAACGTTATTTTCGGAAAACAGCTGTGATCGTGGTAGGGAATGCTTTCAGAAGTGATGTTTTAAAGATAAAAATAGCATTTTGTGAAACTACAACCATAGGGGGTTCAATAAAGAGACTATTCAAAGAGCTAATAATATGAAATCAAGCCTAGAATCTACTTTATAAGCTTCAAAAGCCGATCACAGCTGTCTTTTAAACAAAAGCATTTTCCATTTTCTAATAACTAGATAATTGAGAATCTCAAAACAATATTTACATTGATAAAGTTGGTGTTCAGATCCTTCTCCTCTGAACATTTGGGAGGCAACACAGCAGGCGGCGCTGGCTGATGCGGCGGTATGTTGTAGGCAAACGGCGGCGGCGGCTGCTGCTGCTGCACGGGCGGAGGGACAGCACAGGCTCCGCCGCCTCCTCCTCCACCACCTCCTCCGAATGGTGGATAGTTAAAGGGCTTGCTGCTAGGCGGCTCCGGCATATGGGGCAACGGCGGTACCTGTGGATACCCTATAAAACCCATCTGCGGCGGCGCCGGGCCTCCGGGTCCCCCACTCAGGTTATTCTTATCGGACAGATCAATCAGATGCTGCTGCGGCGGCTGGTCCTCCTGCATGACCTGCGGATCTGGCTCGTACTCGATGTTGTAGTTCTTGGCTATGGCTATGAGGTACTTCTCCACCAGCAGCTTCGGAGGCGCCTGCAGCGTGAGCTTGTGCATCAGTTTCTCCGAAACGAAATGCTCTCCGGTGGCCGTGCGCGAATGTTCGGCAAACTCCGGCCCATACTTGCTCACAAAGATGTCGGAAATGATCTTTAGCTCGGCAATGTCGCTTTGTAGGCGGGGACACACCCACACCAGACTAGCCACCGGCTCAGCAATGCCAGTGTCCAGTTCCTTCATCTGTGTGATGAGTCCAAAACGGGCGAGCAACAGGTCGCAGTACATTTCCACCATTTCCATGGCTTCCACTAGGTAATCCTCTCTGTGAAGGGACGGAACTGCTGTGAAAAGGTGGTCTTTGTATAGCTTTCATTCCCCCTCCCCCCGCCATACCTTATAATGTGCTCCACACGAATCCGAGCCCTCTCCGTCTTGCCCGTCGCCAAATAGTCGGCGATCTCCTTCCTCGATTTTTGCGTCAGCTCCGCCTTTTTCTTTTCCAGCAGTTTGAGGCGGTTAAGAGCCAATCGAAGATTGGTCTTCAGCTTGTTGTAGTTGGGGCCGCTGGAGAACATCCTAAACGACACCTTTGGCAGGTAATTTAATAATGAAAACAAGGAATTTTGCTTTGGTGATTCATAAACTCGGGAAAAAACAATTGGTTTCGTGACGTCACGGTAATTAGTGTGACCAAGTGGCGATTGCATATAAAAGCCGATTAGTGGATTTGTCTCTCCGCGTCAGATGGCAAAAAGGGCTGCCAGACTGTACGGTGAAAATTGGGCTTTTTCTTAATTTTCCTCGTGCACAGATAGTCCTTTCAGAGCATAACTATTGAAATGCCCTTGGGGCATGCGGGAGGGTGTATTTTTTACGTAAAACTTCGTAAAACACATAAGAAAAGCACTGGCACGGGGTCAATGACACTCAAGATCCCAGACATTGGCGTTACCAGACTGGGCAAGGAAAGAAACCACCATTTTGTTCGATAATCTAATCGATAGCAGTGAGTTTCCGCGCGTTTTTGTCGGGTTTCCTTTGAGCTTTATTCGTTGATTTTTTCGGTAAACACAAAAACCTTTAACAATTGTTTACATTTTGCCGTTGTTTACGTTTCGCCGCCGCCGCTGTGCATCTGTGTTTGGCGTCCTGCAAGTCCGTCGAAGCCGCCAGACACAAAAACAAAGTTGCGAGAACACAACAAGTGTTCCTCGTCGTCGTCGTCGTCGTTGTCGTCGTAGTGTTTTTTTTCGCGTCGCGTGTGTTTGTGTGTGTGTGTGGGGGCTCCATTTTTGAGTCTCCAAATTTCAACTAAACTTGAACGAGAAATCACTCCTAGAGATGCGGAGCTGGTGCCGGTGGCGGGGGACACTCTTCCTCCGTCTCCGTTTCGCAGGGGCACGCCTCCATCTCGTCGATCATGCAGCCCTCCTCCTCGCAAACGTCTGGAGGACCCGCCGATGGCTCCGACTCGGCGTCTCGGTAGCCAGCATAGATCTCGGCGCGCTGCTTGATAATCTCCTGAATTATGGCCGTGAGGATCTCGCGCGAGTCCACAATATGGCCGACCTCCTCGGCCACTTCGGCGGACAGCCAGGGGCAGATGCTCTTCATCAGTTGCTCCTTCTTGACGGCATCGCTGGCCGGCTCGATGTTTTCGAGTACCTCGGGCACCAGACTGGCAATATGGCCCTGGAGCAGCTTGGCTGCCGTCACGCTCTTCTGCATCTCCTCGTCCAGCTCCTTGGCGATCTTGTCCTGGCGCAGCCGGCGTTCCTTCTCAGCCTGCAAGCGCAGCTCCTCGGCCTCCAAGCGGCGCAGCTCGGCAAGCTCCGCCTCGCGCTGGGCCAGGAATCTATGTGGGTGGGTTTGGTTTACTTTAAAAATCTCTTAAAGAATCGTTTTTTTGATGACTTACTCTTCCTGCTTGCGCCGCAGACTCTCTAGTTCCATCTCGTGGGCCACCTCAAGCATGCTCTGCTCGATGCAAGCGTCCACCAGGACATCGATGATCGGCTGCGCTTCGGCATCGAAGTGGAATAGTTCACCTTCGCCGATTTCAGTGCCCACATCCACGCCCACCTTTGCCGGAACGTAAGGCGGTGTGGGCGGCTTCTCCAGGAACAAATCTGTTTGGGTGTCCACGTTGAACTCTGGCGGTCGCTGGACCAGCTTCTCCAGATACTTTTCCGTTTGGATGGTCTCGTGTTTGCGTCCCTTGACTGGCGGCGGTGTGCCCAGGACGTTTCTCTGATTACGACACTGCACCGTGCGCTTACGGAGCATATTGCGGCGCCTCAATTCGGCGGCCTTGTCGAAGGGATCCACATCCGTCTGCAGAAAAAAGTGGATTAGTGCCCGGGGGTCAGGGCTGACAGAGAGAACTGAGAAAATGCAGCAGAATATTTACCACCAAAGAGGAGTTGCCAAAGTTGCTGCCCTTTATGACTCGACGGTCGTACATGACGTTCTTGTAGGGCTCCGGCGGCGGCACGATGGGTCTGTGGAGGAGGAAAATCGCAGAGAAGAAGCAGGTGAGAAAGCCATCAATTAGTAAACCTCGACACAGTTGAACAAACTCCACACTGGGAGAAATACAAATCGGATCGGAGTTTTGAGGATGTAAAAGTATTTTAAAAGAAATAAATATTTTGTTGGCATTTTCCTTAAACAAATATGATTCTTTAATATAGGATTTATCAATATATTAAATTAAATAAGGCTTTATTCCATTTGTATTTACGAATCTTGTTAAAGTATAGCCTACCTTTCAGGAGCTACAATTTCAGCTCACTCAAAGCTTATTTTCATTCCAATTGGAATCGAAAAAATTACTTATATATTTAAAAGAACTCATTTTGATCTTAATTTATAAGCTACAAATGTAATAAAATACTAAAACAAGACCTAAATCAAGCTATTGTTATGCAGTGTAAATATTTTAATTGAAAACACCAAGAAGATACCTTTTTAAGTTAGTTTTCCTTTCCCCTAATCTTACTTATGTTCACAGTGCTTTTTCTATTTGTATTTATAGTTTTATTTTTCTCTTTTTCTAGAACCTTAAATCTGTTGCACTGCCAAAGTTCGCGATAAACATCAAATTTGTGCATTTTCGCAACGCCCTCGCAGGCCGCTTGTCAAGTCATCTCCGATTCGAATCAATTTCCCCAAAGTTCAGTACACTTTTGGGTCAAATGGTAGACCTGTTTCGACCGCCGTTAAAGCTTTAAGGTTACGAGAGAGTCCGTCCAGTCGGTGAGTAGTAATTTATGACTTGCTAATCCAAGTAAATGGGAAATACATACAGTACATACTTGCTCACATATGTAGTACATAGCATAAAATTCTAAGACATTGCAAATAGAAGGAACTTGGCACCTGAACTCGTGACCTATGCAAATTTTTGCAGCCACTTTTGGCCCACAAAACAGGAAGTCACATTGAAGTTACTTGCTAACAAACAACGACGACTGGGTCTGGGTCTGAAGACCAAAAAAGTGGGGTTGTGGTGGAGTCAGCAGTGGCTTCCCTTATGTCCTATGACTGGCCTTCCTATTGCCACTTTGAATGATATTACATATTATTCTATTAACCCTTTTTTTCTGGTCTCATTTGCCAGAATAGCTTCCCATCATACTTAGTAGGTGTCCTTTTTTCCTGGCTCCCTTTTTGGTGTGGTAATTGAACTTAATTTCCCTCAATTTGTGGCACTATTTTTTTACTCTATTTTTCCTCGACATATTCTCTCCCTTCCCTTTTGTTGTTGTTTACGAAATCTTGATTTAAATTATTTAAGCCAGAGTGCTCTAGGGGAATATATGGGATATTCTCCTCTGGCACGACACATTCGAGGTCCTTTGTTTTGTTCGCATGTGCCTTTATGCAAGGCGAAAAGAGAATGCGCTAAATAAATTAATCACATCGCTCGGGGGAATTCACAATGTCCGAATGTTATTGGAAAAGCATTTCTAATTGAATTGTTGAAGAGTCAATACGAGCGAGTGGCTTTTAAATAATTAAATTAGAGGAAAGGAAAGGAAGGAAAGGAAAGCTAAGGAGCTTAGTTTTAAATAAAATTATAATATTATTAGAGATATTTTTCAGGGTAGCAAGATTTCAATTTATATTATTTCTATACTAATTAGTTTTAAATAAAATTATAATATTATTAAAGATATTTTTCAGGAAAGCACAATTTTAACTCCTATTATTTTTTCACTAATTAGTTTTAAATAAAATTATAATATTATTAGAGATATTTTTCAGGAGAAAGCACGATTGATCATCAATTCATATTATTTCTGCACTAATTTCCCAGGCATATTTTATGATATAAGGCTTTTCTTTTCATTAAAAAAAATACTTTTAACATTAAAAACACCTTCAAAGGTCAAACTTGTATTATGTTAAATATTTGTTGACTAATTACAATCCCTTTTTGGTTTGTTTTAAAGACCAGAAACGCTTTGTAATTGAATTGTTTAGCTGTCAATCGATAAAGGGTCAGTTAGGAGCAAGCTCAGGGGGAGCCTGGCGCTAGTGCCGGTTCTTTTTTCATTTCCATACCAGCTCCCCACCGTCGGTGTATATTCCTCATTTGAATTTATGGTAATATATTTTGGCCCACTTTGTGGCCTGGTCAGTCAGTTCCCCATTTCATGCCACATGCCCCACTTGCCTGGGGTTGGCCTTTTTATTACCTCTTGTCGCTTTGGTTGCGACGCTGCTGCAATTGCTGTTGGAACTGCGCCTTGGTGATGTGCAGGCCACCAGCCAGGGATTGCGAGGAGTCTGGGTTGGATTTGGAGGCCGTCGTTGCCGCCGCTGCAGCTGTGGCAGCTGCCAACGCCGCCGTGGCACGCACTCCATTCAACCGAGTGGCGGTCACCTTGTGCTCGCTCACCGGCGGCTGTGGCTGTGGGGTCTCCTTGGAGTAGTAGCTCTGCAGGATCATGGGATACGAGGAGTAGGCGTAGACATGCCGGCGTAGCATGGTGGCTGGGATCATCTGGACTTCGTGCGGCGGTGGCAGAAAGATGCCCTGCGGCACTGTGGTCTCGAAACGCGGTCGCTGGGCCATGGCGTCGTCCAACCAGGCGCCGGAACCGGCACTATGACTTCCACCCGCTGCGTAGTTCTCCTCCGGCGCCAGGAAGCGCAGCTTTTGGCTCAGCTCATCGGCAAAGCTGCGCACCGGATCTTGGTTGCTGCGCGAAAAGAAGGATCTAGCGGGTGGCTCTACGGGTTCATTATCCCTAAACCCAGCCGCTTCCTCGCGGCGTATGGTGGGTCGCACGATGGCCTGCTGGGGTCTTGCTGCCGGAGAGGAATCGAGGTGCTCCTGCTCCTCCGAGGGCTGATGACGCAGCACGGAAAATGAGTTGGTCACCACGTGCTGGAAATTGTAGGGACTTTGATAGCGCTGAACGTTGTAGGAGTTGGTGTTGTTGTAGTTGGAGTTGAAGTTTGAGTTTGAATTTGAGGTAGAGCCTCGTCCTGGTGCGTAGGGATAGCTGCTGGCAAAGGAGAAATTCTGCACGCGCTCCGGTCTATTGTCTGGGAAGTGTTCTGGATCTGAGTTGGGTGCTGGGTGCTGCTGCTGCTGCTGCTCCTGGCTCGCCTCTGGCATGGTCTTCTTCTCCTCCTCCGGTTCTGCCGCTTCGGTTATCCCTGCTGCTGCTCCCACCGGTGGCCACCGGTCGCCTCGTTCATTATAAATAGCCACCACTCACACACACACTCGGCGCTGGGCAAAGCTCCGAAAAAGTTAATCAATATTTTTTCCACTATTTTTGTTTCGGTTGCTCGCTTGGTCTTTTGTTTAGTTTTCAACGCGGAATACTACGTACCGCACGCTTCAAATGGCGAAAGCCAAATGACCAAAGGACTGGCAGGACACGAGCTCGGACCCGGTTTCGATTGTGGTCAGCTGTCGGTTTTTCTCACTTGGAGAAACTATTACAGGAAACTATTTCTTAAGAGACTTTTAAGGTTTAAAAAAGCATTAAAAAGCAGCCTTAACTTAAGCCTTTAAATCTTGATATACGGATTTGATAATTTATAATATATTACTACTTAATTCCTTATAAAATTTTATTTAGTTTGGAATTTTCTTCGAGTGTTTCTTCGGCTTTAGATTGTAGTTTGGGGGCCTGACCGTTGGCAGGTGTTGCAATAATAATGCCAACTGTTAACAGTCGACGGCCATCCAAGTTCTTAAGAATTCTACTTTGCATAAGAGGGGGCTCTTTTTTTTTTGTTTCTACCAATTAAAGGCTTTACCTGGTAGTACTATTCGTTGGGACCTTGAATTTTATACGTTGGTGTCCACATTTCCGCTTACTTGGGAGATGACTTCACGCATTTCGCGGGCTGACATTGAAATTGGAGGTGGGTGGAACTTTTCCTCCCCGCTAATGTCAATGGCCAAGGTCAATTGGTTGAACCTTACTGATAAGCGGAATTCTAGGGAGCTTACTGAGCATAATTAAGTGGATTTCTTGGCACTTCAAGGAGGTGAACAAGTAGTGAAAGGTCAGGTAGTAGATGCAGATGAGAGATTATGGTTGAAGGGGGTTGTGTTTTTTGGGAATACATTGTGAGACCTATACTTATTTTGAAGGTTTCTGATTACTCATTACTTTTTGGGATGAAAGGAAGTCATTTGGTGCCCTTAAACCTTATAAAAAACTGCATTCACAGTGCTAAATTTGATGACTCTAGAACATATCCCTTGTTAACCTTAATTCTATATTATATTTAAGGGAAGGAAAACTTGTGTACAACTTTTATATTCAGAAATTAAAGTTATCCTTTATTTCTATCAATTTTTACGATCATCCTTATTGCTATTTGACCTTAATCCGACCCAAAAAGTCCTGCCCCCGTCATTATCTCTTGACTATATGTATATATATTTTTATGATAGTGCGTCAATTTCTAGTTTTAAGCACTCAAAACGACTTGCACACTTTTTGTAATTTTCCCTTCATCATTCCACAACCTATATATATATATATATATATGTATACTCTATATTCCTTTTGTTCCCTCTTTCGGGACACGAAGGTTTCCCTTGCGTTCGCGTGTCCTTTGGCTAGGCCTTTGTGTATTGACCATCGTCAGCGTTTAATAATTTATTTACGCAATTTATGACTTTCGTTTTTGGTCTTGGATTCCATTGACCCCAAGTCAGGGGGGAGGGGAAATCCCTTTCTGCAAAGCGTGACAGGAACTGACAGGGATTAAGATGCGGCATTTGAAAGATACCTGTTACTTAACGTGATTGAAATGTTGGTAAAAATTTAATTAGTTGAGTGTAAAGTTTGTAATAGGTGAAGCAGTTTCAATTTTTGTATTTGCTACCATTTATTGTTATTTTTAAATATTAAATTATATTCCTAGAGATTTTAAATCAATTCTATAAGTTAACAAAAGCTTAAAATAAAATATTAAAGAATTTTTAGAATGCTTATTTCACTACAAAGCTCTCTGTGGCACTTGTAATTCATTTCATTTATAACTAAAGCTTAATTTAAAATATATTTTCATAAATAAATATCCTAAAAATTAGATTCCTAGACATTTAAAATCAATTAAAATAGTTAACAAAAGTATAAAATAAAATATTCAAGAACTTTTTTAGATTGCTTATTTCTCTAGAAAGCTTCCTGTGGCACTTGTAATGCATTTAATTTAAAGTATATTTTCATAAATAAATATACCAAAAATATATCCCATCTCACCCTAAATTACGCTTAATTTAAAATATATTTTCATAAATAAATATACCACAAATATAACCCATCTCCCCCTATCCCCTTTACAGGGTATCAATGCTACATTCTTTGGGCGTTATCTGTTTGCTACTCACTTGGGGCAACCTTTGATTTTGATCGGCTTGGGCTGGCTGGCCCACCAGAAGGCCTGCTGGCAGGGTGGAGCCGGGCACGGGGTATCCTGCCACTTGAGCTGCATCTCGGTGACCTCGGTCCGATTGATAAGGAAATCCATGCCCGAGCCCTTGCTTTCGCCACCGTTGGCTCTGTGTTCGCGCTTGGGGATCGTCGGCATTTTTTGTATTTTCACTTTACTGCGGTTTTCGATAAGGTTTTCGCGTTTCACAAATAATAATATTTTTTAATTCAGAGGAGAGATATTTGGCCGCTGTCCGAAATCATGTGTAAAAAAGTATTTGTATTGTGTGACACATTTTTAATGACACTCTATGTTTATTTACAATCAATTGGAAAGTGTTTTTGATGGTTTTGTTATTTTATTTATTATTATTATTGAGAAAGTAAGGTTCTGGTTGGGTTTTTGCTTAGTTTGGGCTTAAATTTGTATCCAAAATAAACAACAACGACGGAATTCGCTCAGTTGCCATGGGAATTCAATGTCGGCATTGTTTAACTGTTGCTGTGTGAGGATGGGTTCTTTGGAAAGGATAAAGGCTAAGGATTCAGTTGGGGTTCCTTTGCAATGCGGTTTATTCGATAGATTTTGGGACTATTACTTTTGTGTAAATAAATCGAAATCATAGGCTTTTGCAAACAATTTCTTAGATTTTTTTTATGGAAACTCCCTGCTCACTTGACTTTTTCATATATTATTCAGAACTGATTGCCTTTAAGTGTGGGTTTATCTATTTATATATCTCTTAGTCAAATTGTGAGAAGTCTTGACTTGAAGGAGCTTTAGTTCTTAGCTTTAAGCTTCAAGAACGAAGTTGTGTGGTTGATTTATATTTTGTAAAATAAAGACAAATAAGTTGACATTTTTTTTTATTTAATTAAAATTAGGCGCATTGTGTAGTACATTATAGTTTTGCTTTTAGAGAAGAGCCTAAAGTCAAGGATTTGTATAAGCTTGAACCTATTTAACCCAAAAAAACAAACTATTAATAGAGTAAAATGAATAGATCCGATTCGACTTATAGAGCTGATCAGTAAGACTGATGTCCGAAGCCATGGAATTAAAATTTTATTAATTTTTTAAATAACCGAAATAAGTGTTAACTTTTTCAATTAAAATTTGTTTTGTGTTTGCTTCCTAGAGAAGTTAATTTTTCTTTAAATAACAGAAATAAGTGTCAACTTTTTCAATTACAATTTTTTATGTATTTTCTTCCTAATGAAATTCATTTTTAAATTTATTTATTTATTTTAAGGGTTAACGGTTATGTTAACATTATGTTAGATTTCACTCAACTGCTTTTGCCGACTTGCACTGCTTGTCAATTAATTTACCTTAACATTAACTGCTTAAGTACTGCTTGTACCACTGCTTCTCCCGTGAACTGCTTACACTATTGCAAATAAACAAGCAGTTTAAGAAATTTTATTTTAAATTGTATTTTAAATGAAAATAATTTAAGCTCAATCAAGAAATAAAAATTTTAAATCAAATAAAAATAAAAACAACAAATAAAAAATTAACAAAATAGAAAAATAACCAGAAACAGGCATATAATATTTCATACCAACTGCAAATAAACAAGCAGTTTCTAAAATTTTATTTTAAATTGTATTTTAAATTGAAATAATTTAAGCTCAATCAAGAAATACAAATTTAAAATCAAATAAATAATCAAATAAAAAAAAAACAAAAAAAATTAACAAAATAGTAAAATAACCAGAAACCGGCATATTTTCATACCAACTTTTCACATTTAAAAAATATGATATGTGGACAATATTGTACTTCAAATGATAAGTTTTCATTGGAGAAGATTTGTTTTAGGAGAATTATCTTCTTAATCGTATCTAAAATCAGTTAATTGATGTAGAAAAATTCACTCAATCCTTCGAATATAAAAACGACCATAATCCCAGTTCATTTATCAAATTTAGAAGCTAAAATCTGTTTTGCCATCAGTTTAATCCATTTGTAACTGAGCTCCGCCCCGAAAACCGAATCGAATTTCCCCGGAACGTGTCATTTAATTACATTTCTCAAATCCGTATCAATATCTAGAGAAGACTATCAAGCAATTGTCAATTATTCCCCTCAAACATGGCATCCCTTGTTGTATTGTGTAGCTTATTATTCATTAACAAACAGCGTCGAAGAGGGAACCAAAACAGACCAACAATGACTTTGCTGTCGTCAGCAATGACGTTTCGCTTTCATGCGCGGGGGTGATAATTGTCAACTTTTGTGACTAAACAAACGAGGGAAAGAACCCCTTCCGAGGGAAGTGGACGAGACCATGACTCGACTCCTGCTCACCGTTTAAAAGGATGCTTACCTAATGATGCCCACACACAGCCAGGACACCGATCTCGTCCGATCTACGATACGGTTTCTGCCCGGATTCTGCGAAGGTCTGTTGTCAAACAAATCATTTACGGATCCTGCGTGGGCGGAGGTGTGAGCTGCCAATTTTCCCAGGAAAACTGTGTGTCCAGTTTGTGTTCGAGATTTGATTAATTTATTACCCAATTTCCGAGGGGAAAGTGATCTTTTGGGGGACCCTAACGGTCGAGGATCGTAAAAAACGATCTGGCGAGAGGGAAACAATTGTAAAATAATCTGCGGGCTGCCGTTTGTGGGCTTGTCTTTATTTTCTTTTTTTATGAGTTATTTATGTGTGGCGATGGCGCCAACAGGGAAATAAAAATTATTATTGAGTAATGCTGTGAAAATATGTCTTTGTTATGTATTTTATTAAAACAAAATATTGTGCTAAAAATTGGGGTTAATAAAATGTATAAAATCCATTAGTGGTGATTAATTCTGCTTTATCAAAGGTGTTTGTCAGTTTTTTTTAAATAATTTACATTGTTTGTGAATGATTTATTTTGGTTTTAAACGAATCTAAAAGTTGACAATATTTATTTTAACACTTTATTCGAATTTATTAAGCAATAAAATATTCATCTAATCAAATTATTTGTCAGCTTTATAATAATTAAGAGATCGTTAATAAGGTTATTTATTTTATTTATTTATAATATTTAAATTCCCTTTTAAAAGGTATTTCCATTAGGTATATTGTATAATAAATAAATATATAATTATTAACATTTTTAAAGGTTTACTTATTATTTTACAATTATTTTATTTTATTTTATTTTGTATATGATTTTTTTTGGTTTTAAACGAAGCTAAAAGTTGACAATATTTATTTTTATACTTTATACGAATTTTTTAGGCAATAAAATATTCATCCAATCAAATTATTTGTCAGCTTTATAAATTACAATTGAATAAAGAGCTTGTTAATAAGGTTTTATTTGACAAAAGGTATTTATAATATTTAAATATCTTTTAAAAAAGGTATTTGCATTAGGTATATTGTATAAAATATAAATATATAACTAATTAATATTTTAAAATGTTTATTTATTATTTTATAATCTATATTTTGCCTAATTTAATATAAGTTTTTCACTTTTCCTTCATTACTTTTATTTTAGAGCTAGCATAAATCCAAATTAATTTATAGTTGCTTCTAAAATAATGCCTATCTCTTAACTTATCTCCTGAATTATTATAGCTCCGTCATTGATTAATTTATTGGGCAAACTAATCAAATTATTTGTCAACTTTATAAATTACAATTAAATAAAGAGCTCGTTTATAAGGTTATTTATTTTATTTATTTATAATATTTAAATTTATTTTTAAAAGGTATTTATATTGGGTATGTTGTATAATAAAGAAATATATAACTAATTAATATTTTAAAATGTTTATTTATTATTTTAAAATCTATATTTTGCCTAGTTTACTATAAGTTTTTCACCTTTCCTTTATTACTTTTATTTTGGAGGTAGAATAAATGGAATTAATTTTTGTTTGCTTCTAAAATAATCTCAACCTCTTAACTTACCTCCTAAATAATTATACCTCCCTCATTGATTAATTTATTGGGCAAATATTTACCCAAAGAATTCAATATAGTTCGTGACGGTAATTTGGCCACAAAAAACCAAGTTAAATTGACAGTTAATATTTATTTACAAAGAGCGCGCAACCCGGCCCCCTTCTGCAATAAACAAACTCAGTCAAATTAAAATAAATATAACAATTTTTCTCCTAATGACAGGCCCCATATATATTATACATATATATATATATATATCGTAAGTATGTATAAGAAATGCAAAACACGCAATCATTTTGTGACTGTTTTTGGGGGTACAAACGGTTTGCATGACTGAAATATTTCCGAGTATTATTATTGATTGCCAACATTCTGGGCACAAATGGCTCTTTAACTTCCCGGCAGCCACTGACAAATGTGCGAGGTAAGTGAAAATGTGGTCGAGTTTAAGTCGGTTAGTCAGACATTAGACCCCCGGATAGCGACCCCTAATTTGCATTGGGTCGGTCGGCCGGGGAGTTGATAACAGCAAAATCCGCCGTTTGTTGATCGCTTCCAAGCTACACGGCGCGGAATAACTTAAGCGTTTTTTTTTTGTTACCTTTACACACTCGCACAGGCACAGGCGGGGCAAAATAGAAAATGAAATAAAAATAAAAAAGCGATCGTCTGATCGTCAAAAACAACAATGAGAATGAACAATATAAATGGTCGCATCGGAATTGCTAATTTGCTTTTCAGTTCGGTCGGGGTTTTGGCTTGGCTTTGCCTTTGCTTTTCGATTCTCTCTTATATATATATCTATATGTATATATATATATATATGTTTCTGTTTTTTCCAAGGGCCTAGCCGGGTTCCTGGTCCGTCTGACCCTCCCTTTTGGACCCCCAGTGGACCCCAAGTCGATACGATTGATTTTTGTGCGACATTTTTGACATGCGGATGTGCCATGTTAACGACTCGGACAACTGTTCGTTTCGAGCTTGGTTTAGGTTTGAGTTCTTCGAGTACAGCTGCATTTCGATTTGGTTCTCGAAACAAATCCTTTTCGCACATTTACAATAAATTGAATTTGACCAATGCTGTTGCGGTTCCCAACCATCCATCGCCCCCTTCTGCAACGAAAACCGCAGGAAATTCGTCGAATTTGCCATGCGGTAAAGCTGGAAATTCCAGCCAGCAAGGATTTCAGGAGCAGCTCCGTTTCCCGAGTCCTTTGTGTGCGTCGGCGTATGCATAATTGATGCGAATGTTTGCGGCGGGACTCCGGCTCCGGCTCAGGCTTAGGACGCCTCTCGAAACCAAAAACCATTCCTCATAATTGAGTCGACCCTCTCGAGCTTCTTCATTTTGAGGCGAAAAAACTAAAAGGAAAGTTTAGTTTGCTGCCAGCTGAGATTTTTTTTTTTTGAAAATGAAATGCGAGTTGGAAAAACCGCAATTTTTCAATTACATATTGGCCAGAGAGATTTGTTTCTTAAAGCTGAAAGAGAGTGTAAAAATTATCTAGAAAGTAAAATAGTTCTCAAGTTGGAATCAAATTCAAACTTTTCCCGGTTATTCAATTGCAAATTTCTGTTACATATTCTTACATTTTGTAATTGTTCGATAATCCTTAAATTTTTTAATTCCTTGCACTCTTGTTTTAGGTAAAAAACCGGTGTTAAAAAATATAAATAAACAAACAATAAAGCATAAATAAAAACAACATAAATATAAATAGAATAAACTTATGCAAAATCGTATCCATTAGGTGTCTGAAGGAACACCTTATTGTTAAGCAAGAAACTTAAACACTTTTCTAGTTAAGTTGTTATACTATTTTTAATATTTTTAATATTATTTTTAATATTTTTAATATTATTTTTAATATTTAATTCAGAGTGCCACCTCTTGTTCCTCCAATCTTTCAAATCTCCTTCCCCTAAAAAACATTTCTCACACCTTCAAAAAACAAGGTTCAACCTTTATCCCTTCCAGCAGCACCGTTAGGCGCCACCTGTATCTTTCCTATCTAGTTTGCCAGGATAACGCTGAGGTCCTGGATAAAGATCTTCCTGCTGGGCACACTTTCACTTGCTCCTGGCCAGACGATTTTCCCTGGAACTTACCTGCCACCTTGCACGTGCAATTCTCCTTCTCCCCCGCTGGGAAGTTGTGCGTTTCCCTGGAAAAATAATAGTAAATAATATTGTTTTGGGTTGGGATTTGTGTCTGGGTTTATCCCGATCGTAATCGATCTATTGGGTGCTGCCCAATGTTTTGGCTCATAACTCAATTAGCCGGAAAATGCCAAGGACTCGCCCGAGTGGAGAGAGATCTTTATTAGGCGAGAAGTTGATGATGGTGATGTTGATGTTGTGGTGGCCACACCACAAGACGGGCCCGATGACTTCCGTTTTCCCTGGAAGCCAGCCCAAAAAAAGGTGTCGAAAAATATTCTTCCTGTTGCGACTTTATCGGGAAACAAGTGTTAAGGATGCGCGTGACCGGGACTCGGGAATGGTGTCACGTAGCGGGTTAAGAATTATATTCGGGGATTTGGAGACGTGTGAAAGGAGGGAATTTTACTGTTAGAAAATGTTGGAAAGGTGATTAATTGGGGGAGTGTTTTTTTTGAGTAATTTTAAGGCTTATTTTAAACCTTTTTTTTTAAATTTTACTGACAAAAAGAAGGGGTTCAAATCAGGAAAACATTTTTATTTGATTATATTTGGGGGAGATTTTTTGAGTAATTTTAAGACTTATTTGAAACCTTTTTTTAAATTTTACTGACAAAAAATAGGGTTTTAAATAAGGAAAACATTTTTATTTGATTATATTTGGGGGAGATTTTTTGAGTAATTTAAAGACTTATTTTAAATCTTTATTTTAATAAATTTTATTGATAAAAATAGTGTTTTAAATCGGGGAAACATTCTTATTTGATTTTATTTGGGGGAGATTTTTTGAGTCATTTTAAGGCTTATTTTAAACCTTTTTTTTATAAATTTTACTGATAAAAAATAGGGTTTCAAATCAGGAAAACATTTTTATTTGATTATATTTGGCACCAAAATTATGTAAATAACTAAATTTAGTTTATTTAAAATTTTTTTAAATTTTACTGACAAAAAATAGCGTTCTAAATCAGGGAAACATTTTTATTTGATTATATTTAGCACCAAAATTATGTAAATAACTAAATTTAGTTTCTTAAAAATTTTTTTTAAAGCTTAGTTTGATCTGTATAATAATTTCTTCTTCCCTAACTTCTCTTTCTTTTAATTAAACTTTTATTACTAAGCTCAAAGCTTAATAAAACAACTAATATAAAAGCCGTAAAATGTTAAAAATACGTTTTTACCTTCTTTGCTTTACATTTCTCCTCAAATATCAATATTTTTATATCTTTACAACCATCTTTTTGCTTCAACGGAAGTTTCTCTCAAACAAATCATCATCAAATCACATATTCATAGAACAATTTCATGCTTTTCGTTAGATATACCAACCCTTCGATCTCCCTTTCTTTGGGATTTATCCTCTTACGACTTGACGATTGCCTACAAATTGGTATTTAATGGCAGTCGCCCCTTATAAGCCATATTTAGTGGGATATATCCAAGCGATACGATCTCACTTCATTCGAACTTTCAACACAGTCATCATCCACTTCACTCGCCATCTTATGTATTGATTTTATTATTTTTATTGTCAACAAAATTTCGCTTCGAAGCTCCTTCCATAGAGACCATAAAACCCAAAGAAAACTATGAAAGAAATTAACCAATCAATGGATTGATTTTTACAGACTTTTATTTCTTGGGTGGCGCTGCGTGGGGCTCTCAGCGAATCTTTTACAACTCTTGATTTTTTACGGGCTCTTATTTATTATTTGTTTGGAATATCTCTGGGCTTCAACTCGTTTTTAATTATTGAGGAATACAATTCTTATATAAAGCATATACCACATATATTTATATACATATATACTTTTTATGGCTGGTAGCCGGGCATTCTGGAAATGGTTAGACAAGTTCATAAAACGCAACCCCACCAATTCGAGAATATTTATTACACTTTTTTTTTCTGGCAAACAAAAGGTCGTCGTGGCGCACAGGAAGTGTGGATGGAATGGATGGTATCTAAAAAAAAAAAACGAAAATAAGGAGGAAAAACAAGCGATATATCAATGAAGTTGTTGTCCTCGAACGTGTGTCCAGGATGCGTTTAAAAAAGCAATCCCTTCCGCTTGCGCCGCTTTTCTCCATTCTGTTTGCTGGCCAAATGAGCTGGACTTCCGTTGCAGCGCGTGCGCCAATGCCACGCCCCCCTGCCAAAAAAGCCCTAATGCAGTTGTCATCGTTAGATATATATTTAAGATATATACACCAAAGGGGAAGTATTACAAATGTGAGTTTAAGGGTCCTTGAGTTGTTGGTTTTAAAGGAGAGTAGGTTGATTTTTAATGTAAAAAAGAGCGTTTTAACATTTTCCTAAATTTTTTAAATACATTCTTAGATTTTTAGGTAACTCAACAGCTCATTTATTGCTCATTTCTCTAACAAATGTCTTAATTAGAGTGTGATTTTTTTGCACTGTGTACAAATGGCAGCAACTATGCTAATCGTTGGTATGCCAAATCGAGTCAAGAACTCGTCCAAACCAAGGCGACGCCATTTGCAGTTTCACACTTTTTTATATCGAACCAATTTTTATGGTCAGGCGTGCCAAATTTGTAAAAATGCGCCACAGAGACAAGTGTAAAGCCGTGGCTCCTCTCGTTGTGGCTATGTTGCCACCGAGCTGCTTCTCAGGTTGTCTGTCGCGTCTCTTGCATAATGTCCAGCCAGCAGCAGCAGCAGCAGCAGCAGTCGCTGCTGTCTCCATAATTTGTGCAATAAATCAAATGAATTTCACTCAGAAAAAACACAAACGACTAACTCAAAGGGGTAAGATAGTGGATAGAGTGGATAGAGAGTGACTTCAAGGCAACTCAGGCAATAATTATTAAACCAAAATGCCTTGGCAGAGACCACAAAAGCATATCAATATAAGTCGCACACGCAAACAAGCGATTGACACGCAAAAACACATTTAAAATTGATTAGCCTGGTCAAGTTGAAACCGAAATCAGAAATCAGAGGGCCCAACTCCAAATCCAACCCGATCTTAAGCCTTAACATACCCAAAATCCCCCTAATCTCGGCCTCTAGAAGATGTCTAGACGAAGTGAAACCCTCTGCTTATCGCGTGGTGTGACATTGGGCCTCAGGGCCTCAAACTTCTCCCAAAAAATATCCAACCAATTTTCTCGGGGGGCTCAGATCTCATATGCGTGTGTGTCGCGTGCTATATGGTCAGCAATCACAAAATTATATTTTAGCCAATCATTGTGCATTAGTTAAAAGAGAAATATTAGGTGGGAATTTGAGTTTGAAGAAGTTGAGGAATGGATACTCTATAGGAAATATTTTGGGGGAAATTTAAAGGGAAATTAATGAAGTTGTTTAGTTTTTTCATAAGTCAAAATAACAAACATAATTGTATGTATGAAATAGGTACAAATAAGTTATTATAGGAATATTACCAAGTGAAATACATTTGTAAATATTTTTAAAATCGAAAATAGTATAACCCCAAAGGAATTTAAAGTTTTTTTTTTGGGTATAGTACTCTTTTCGATATACAAAATATTTACAAATTTATTTCTGAAGATTCTTTTGGAAATTTCTTTGAGCTTTCTGAAGGAAAAATTTACCTAACATACAAATTGATGTAAGTTTTATAAGTTTAAGCACAAATTCTTAAAGAAAATGATAAATAATCATTTAGGAATTTTTCCTATAAGACGCTTAATTTATTTATTTATATGGGAGATAGTAAGGAGAGTTTAATATCCAATATTTCAATTTTCAATATTTTCTATAGTAGAATTATCACCTTTTAAAAGTATCCCTTTGTGTCTTGATTTGTTTAACTTGTTAACTGTTTTAAGACCTTAACTTTAACAATAACTTCTTTAAGGGGGCATATACACCTAGAAATTTTTTTTTCGAATATTTTTTGTTTTATTTTTTCAAAGTTTGATATCTTAAGAATGTCTGGTCCAAGTTTCAAGTCAAAATTCAAAAAAATTAAGAAGTTATAGCCAAAAAAAAAAAAAAATAAATAATAAAAATAAGAATAATAAAAACAGTTTTTTATGAAAATCGCAACTTTAAGTTCAAATGATTGGCATTTTGTCAAAAATTGATATATCCAAAATCGGCTATGATAAAGACTAGATTAGAGTATATATTTTGATAATCTATTCGGTTTTTTTAATTTTGGATGATTTTTAAGGTAACGGTATCTGGTACCGAAGAACTCCCTTTTTTTTTACCTTAAATAAAAAATTAATTACTCCGTTAATTTACAAAATGTTTAAATAAAAAATAATTAAAAAAAAACTTAAAAGTGTATTCTTTTACCTAAAAAAACCCCGATTCTATAACTCAAATAGACTATCTAAAAACAATTTTCAAAAATGCCCCCTCAACAATTTATTAGAGTTTTAATTTCTCCATCGGATATTATAGAGTATTTCCCGACCTGGAAAACCTCTGGGCTCTATCTAACTGATAAGCAAAAATGCTCAGCTCGCCGCAGGCTCTTTTCCAATAACAAAATAAATGTATCTCTCGTATAGAATGTCTGCGCTTGCGTTTCACTCTCAATTTCTCGAGAGATTGGATGGATGGATGGATGGATGGATGGCTGGCTGGGCTGCTGCTGCTGCTGTGAGGGTTAGGTGTGGAACGCAATCCAAAAGGGGACTGGGGGGATGCCATAATTATTGGGTCAGCGTGCGTCGTCATAACGGACGCTTCGTCTGCCGAAGAAGAAAAGACAAGGGCAAAACTAATTTCGGGCCAGCCAGGCCCCTCTTCTCTTGCGGGCAATTTCCAGTAAAAGTCAATGTCCAAAGGTCTCTTATAATATTTCGTTGGCATCCACAAATATGATTTATGAGCATTGATCAATTTGATGGATATTTTTGGCAAAAGTTCGCAAGATCGATACGATCGAGGATCGGATCGGAACCACCACCACCACCACCCTTAAGGCCTTTCCAAAAAATGCTTAAACCAATTTTTGATTTTTACTAAAACCAAAAGGAGAGCGAAAAAACAAAAAAAAAGAACAGCATCCGCGAGCTTAATTAAACGGAATCTCTTCCTGGCAGCAGCCTGTTGCCCTTTCTGTTCGCTTCTGTGTTCGGTGTTCTTGCTCCTCTTCGGTCTCCGAAGAAGCTTCAATGGTGGTCGTCGCCCCAGAGACACGATAAACGCGTACAATTGTTTGCACTTAAGATTTTTACACATGATTCAGTAGCCAGAAGACCCCGAGTTCCAACTCCCGATCCTGGCAGTCATGTCTGCATATGTTGCACTGCCACTCGAAATCGAAATCGGAATCGGATTCGGAGTCCAAGTCGCCGTTGCAGTGGAGACCCTGGCCCTGCCTTGGGTCTCTTCTATCAGATGCAATATTTGCTAACGAATAAATTGGCATTTCACAAGTTGCCCCTGACAGACAGAAGACGACTGCCTGGCTGGTGAGTTTTGAGTTTCTGCTGCTCCTGCTGCTGCTCCTGCTCCTGCTCCTGCTCCTGCTGCTCCTCCAAACTCCAAAAACTGGTTGCTTGTCTCGTCTCCTCAATTCATCCTGGACGGGCGGCCCCAACATGCATTGCAATCATTTTTGTTGAATCTAAAATTGACGCATCTCGGCTATGACTTCGTCATTCTTCTTCAGCTGCTTCTGCTGCTGCTGCTCCCTCTCCTTTCAGCTCCTCCTGCATCGCAGAAGGCGGCCAAGAAAACCCCAAGTTGGCCAACTACCGTGTTACGCGATGCTGGGCTAAAATGGCCAGCGCGTCGCGCATTTTTCGACGACATCTGAATCTGATTAGAGAGGCAGAAAGGCAGAAGGCAACTCGTCGTCCTCGTCCACGTATATATGTCCACGGCCTCATCCTCGTCCGTCCATCGCTTCAACTTGACGTGGAGGCTGACGGGCCAGGCAATGCACCTTTTGCACCATTGAGCCACCGAGCCACCACCGGAGGCAACTGTTGCAAACACAATTCGCAGGAACAGACATCGAGGGATCCTCGATTGATGCACAGTGGAGATTGATGGGTTTAAATTAGCTAAAAAAAATATATAGCTACAGAAAATATTTATAAAATGATCTAAAAATAAATATAAAACTATCTAAAAAATATATAAAATTATCTACAAAATATATAAAATTATCTAAAAAATATATAAAATTATCTAAAAAATATATAAAAGTATCTAAAAAATATATAAAATTATCTAAAAAAATATATATCTAAAAAAAATATATATCTAAAAAATATATAAAACTATCTGAAAATTTTTTTAAATTATCTAAAAAATATATAAAATTATCTAAAAAATATATAAAATAATTTAAAAAAATATATATCTAAAAAATATATATATAATTATCTAAAAAATATATAAATTATCTAAAAAAATGTATATCTAAAAAAAAATATATAAAATTATCTAAAAAATATATAAAACGATCTACAAAATATATAAAATTATCTAAAAAAATTTATTAAATTATCTGAAAAATATATAAAATTATCTAAAAAAATTTTTTTAATTATCTAAAAAATATTTTAAATTATCTAAAAAATATATAAAATTATCTAAAAAATATATAAAATTATCTAAAAAATGTATAAAATTATCTAAAAAATATAGAAAATTATCTACAAAAATATACAAATATAAAAACTTTATTCATATTTCTATAAAAAGGGGCAAGATAATTTAAAATAAGAAAAGAAAGATAATGTTTTTAGAACCATAATTTTTCGGGAATAATTAGGAAGTTTAGTCTCAACAATTATACATATTATATAATTATAAAAAAAATATATATCTATCCAAATTATCTAAAAAATATATATATAAAAAAAAAATATATATAAAAAAATATATATATAAAAAAATATATATATATATAAAAATATATATCTAAAAAAAATATATAAAATTATTTAGAAAAATATGCAAATATGGAAACTTTAAACATATTTCTTCATAAAGGGAAAATATCATTTAAAATAAAAAAAGAAAGATAATGTTTTTAGAACCATAATTTTTCGGGAATAATTAGGAAGTTTAGTCTCAACAATTATGTTTTTAATGAGAATACACATAAAACATCCTTAAATCCTAAATTTTCCAAAGCATTTTTAGTTCCATTTAAGATTTTTAATAATATTAAGAGACTGAAAAATAAAACTAAATTATGATTTATTTATTTATGATTTATTTAAAGTCTTAAACTTCTGATACAAGGAATATGGTATTTGTTCTTTACTTAACTTTATTTTCTTTTACTTTCCTTTTCCTTTTACTGAACTTTCAAGACACTGTGCCTTTTTGGCTGAAATTTTTGTGTGGGGGTTGCTCTGTCTCCCTTTTAACCAGAATTTAAAAATCTGCTAGTAGTCCCCCCATTCGCAAAAGAACATATCCTTTAGTGGTTATGCTTTAAACAATATTTTTGTGAGCCATAAATTGCATTTCATTGTCAACTCGCTTTATATATATATATTTATTTATTTATATATATTTCGATTTTAGCCTTGAAATGGTCAGTTTGTTTTTATTTTATGCCTTGTTTTTGGCCCAAAATTATTTGTATAAAAAACAAAGTTCGCAAAGACAAAAGAAAATGCAGAAATCTACTTTTGGCTGCCACGTTTTGTACTTTGCATAAATTGTGTGAAATCGTTGAGGCAAAGTCTCAAGTTTAAAACAAAAAAAATCGTATCCTGGACAGACCATAATCGTGTCCTTGTACAACAAAAGCAATTGCTACTGTTTGCCGCATCGTGGGCCCACATCATGTGGCATATATCATGTCGTTGTCGTAGACACAGCCGATGGCCACGCCCCAACGCCCTCGAATCGAGCGAAACAAAAACAAAAAAAGAAAAGAAGAAAAATCGGAAATCGCAAAACGCAAATCTGCGCCTGCGCACCATCTCCCAAAAAAAAAAAAAACGAAGAAAACTCGCTGTAAATTTGCATAAAATTATGCAAAATCATGCAATGCGCTTAGTGTTTGTTGTCTGTCTGTCTTCGGTGGGCCTGAGTGCGCTTCGTTTTATGAATGGAATGGCTTACTGGGGATGCAGACGAGGCCGGAGATGGAGCTGAAGCTGGAGCTGGAGCTGGAGATGAGGCGGAGCCTGACTGAGGCCGGGGATCATCATCATCATCATCGAGCGACTTTGCCTGCCTGCAACTTGTTGCCGCTGTTGTACATTAATGAAATTTGTTAGTATCACGACTTTTATGCCTGCTGCCTGTGCCAAACTCAGTCTGCTTTTGTTTTGCGACTTGATTTCTGATTTTCGCCAGTTGCTATGTATTTTTTTTTGTTTGTGCTTTGTGTAATTTGCATTACAATTCAAATATTTTTGCACATGTTTATAAAAGAGTTTATGATGCGATTATTCCATTTTTGGAGGTATTTGCTTAGATTTTGGTGGGGGGAGAAGGATAACATTTTAGGGAATAACTTCGTTTTGCTTGAGTTAGAAAATATTTTATATTACAAGAATATTCAGACATTAGTGTCAGTAAAAAATAGGATATTATTGAAATAGAATTTTATATTTAAGAAGGGTTTTTATAAGTAAAAAATTATTATTTGATAATGAATTTGGTGAAGTTATCGCTTAATTTAAAGTTTATACTTAGAACTTTTTGTCATTAAATTTTTTTTTTTTAATTTACAAAGCTTTTGAAGTTTTTGTAATAAAAGTTAAATCTCAAGGTCTTGTTCAATATTCGATTATTTAACTATTAATTTCTGAAGGAAACTTCAAATTCATTTATTTTATTTTATTTTAATTATTTATTTATTATTTATTTACGTCATTATTTATTAAATTTTATTTAAATGAAATTTTATTTTATTTAAATTGAATAAATGGTGGCTTAAATAAATAAAAGTAGTTAGAAATTTATAAATATTAAGACTTCACTATTTAAAGAATTTACTAATGACAGCAGTAAGATGCGTAACGCCATACAAATCTCCTTATGTTTAATTATGTCAACAATTTTATTGATTTATTTTTATGTATGGTGTCATATGGCTGTGATTTTTTTTTATATTTTAAATCCTTTAAAATTCTTCGATCTTATTTTGTCAGTTCGTTAACCTCTCACCGAGCACTATCTCATCACTCCATCATCCTGTAGGATCCTGGCTTATACAATAGCATCTCAAAAACTCCCACCACATTCCCCATGTTTCATCTGCGAATCCAATTCCCGCACAAAGGCCGTGTCAATCAAAGTTCGTCTTTATTTTTTTTTGTCACAATCGCATTTAATCGCAATTTTTAACATATTGATCTAAGGGGAATCCACAGCGGAGAATCTAACCAAACGGGGCGAGCATTTAGCCAAACGATGATGCGTATCTGGGTAGCGCTCTGGGATCTGTCTTTGGGGTGTTCCATCAGCGGGTTTTCTTATTTTATTTTTTTGTTAGTATTTTTTTTTTTTGGTTTAAATGCTGACTTTTTTGGGTTTTATCGCAGCAACTGCGCATATCTCTGTGTTACGATCATACCCACACAATGCGTGGAGTTTTGGGATTGGGATTGGGCATGGGTTTCAGATTGGGGAATGGGTTTGGGTTTGGAATTGGGGTCTGAGGGATCTCGGCTCTCGGGTTTCTATCTCAACTCGCTGGCAGTCTGCTGCTGGGATGTAATTTATGACAATTTATGCAGCGTTAATGTCGCTGGTCGCCCCGTTGATCGATGTCTGTCACTTGGATCTTGCGTTCTACGACGGCTGACTGGCTGCCTGGCTGCTTATATAAACTGCCCAGATTTTTATCGCTGGTTTCCTTCATACACCCCTCCCCCTGTCTACGCAGTCTGTCTTTGGGGATCTCCACTGTATTTGGCACCGCCAGCAGCCCCTGTCCAGCCCCGAGTTATGTTTATCAACGGCCGCTGTTGCATTTATAATTGAACGAGATCGAGATCGAGTGCGATTTGCATGATCCGCGGCTGAACTGAGCCCTGTTCTGCCTAAAGAGGCCAATCGATCGCATGTTTTATGGATGTCAAATACAATTGCTACAACACACATATTCTAAGTGGTTGCGCAAGTCCCCCCAACTCCTTTTTCTCTATATAAAATATGTAGGAACAAAATTGTTTCAGAAAAAAAACTGTCAGTCCAGGTCCCAATAAAAAGAGTTATTTATTTATTTATAAGAGAGAAGAAAAAAAACCAATGCCAAAATGAAAATCAATTTGCTTCGGAGAAACCTTTCAACGAAGTGGAAATGCCCTTGTCGCTGTTTCGCTGGAACAGATTCACTGCATAAAGAGTTTATGTAATATACATGAAGATATAGCTGGGTAAATCTATCTATCAGGTAGTACCCAAAATCGATCAGTACTCTTATGGAAATTGGGATTTAATGGCATTTTTAAAGAAAAAAAAGAGCTTGAGGTAGTTTTGAGCTAAAAATATAACTGAAAAGTAAGATTTTAAGAGAGTTTTTGATTTTATTTAGGGTATACCAAAAAATGTATTATTTGGTTTTAAAATATTCTTATTTTTAGTATCTTTAAAGCATGAATAAAATTTCAACAAATTTTATATTAAGGAATAAGAGCTTTAAAGACTTTTTTAGTAGTTTAAAAGAAAAACTTTTAATAGAAAAAAGGTAGCTAAAACCATCTGACTCTTATTTTCTTTAAAAAGAAAATTTTTTTTATTTATTTTTAATTTAATTTTTTTTAAACTTTTATTTCTTAATAGAAATCGGTTCTAAGATATCATTTTATGTTTCGAAGTAGTAATTTATTATATAGTACATATATATTATATAGTAATAATGCGTCTTACTTCATAAATGATAAAAAGGGAGAAAGTAAGCAGATTTTCTATTTTATATTCCTATATTTTTTAATAGAATATTTTTTTTTAACATTTATTTCTTAATAGAAATTGGTTCTAAGATATCATTTTATGTTTCCAAATAATAATTTAGTGTATAGTAAAGTAATAATGGGTCTTACTTTATAAATGATTAAAAGAAAGAAAGAGCAGATTTTTTCTTTTATATTTCTTCATTTTTTAATAGAATTTTTTTTTTTAACATTTATTTCTTAATAGAAATTGGTTCTAAGATATCATTTTATGTTTCCAAATATTAAATTAGTATATATTGTACAGTAATAATGCTTCTTACTTTATAGTTTATAAAAGAATAATTTTTTTTTTAATTTAAACATACTTTCCATAAAATAAAAGTTATAATTTATTTATAAAAAGTGTGTTTAAAGACCCCAATTAATTTTTTAAAATTATGAATCTATAATTCTTAAAAAAATTTGATTATTTCTTAATTAATAGTGACCCTACTATTATTAAGGTCACTAATAAATTTTCCTGAAATATAAAATCCAATTGAATAAAGAGAAAATATGAATTATATGTAAACTTTATTTTACTTTATTCCATGAAATAATTTCAAAAGTGGAATTCCTATGTCAGCCCTATTCAAATTCTTTCTTTATTAATCTTTATTAATAAACCCATTAAAGTGAATTCCCCAAGCAATCAATCTTTATTAAATATATTTATTATTAATACACTCTCAACTGTAATAATAAAATAATTAAAAAAGCGGTAATTTCTAGAGCCAATTCATACACTTTCGAAGGCTTCCCCTGTGACAAAAACAAATATCAAGGGTATTTAGCGAAAAATGTGTGGTGTTGCTTGGCATATATTTAATTTATTCACTGGACGTTTTGGCTGGCCGGGCAAATAAGGGCATGTCTGGCCAGTGGCCATCAGCTGCAAAACGCACCAGCAGCAGCAGTAGCAGCAGAAATTGCAACAGCAACAGCAGCAGCAACAGCAACAGCAGCAACCAGGACATGTTTGCCATGCATGCAGCAATGCGGCAGCTCTTGGCCTTCAATTAAACAGCAACAACAGCGCGCATAAAATACAATAAATAACTGGCCGGTCCCGGGCAAATGAAGAGATATAAACCAAGTCGGGGAGCCGGAGCCCTGCTGCATACGCAAAAAAGTAAAAATAAAAGAAGGCCAAGAAAAGAATGAAAACCGTGGCCGGAAAACGCCCTAAAACGTACAATCAGCAATGTTTTTTTTTGTTCTTGTAATTTTTTTTTTGCTGCGTTTTCGCACGCAGTGGGCGTGGAAGCAAAGGCGGGAGGGGGAGGAGGAGGAGTAGCAGGGATCGGGGCAAGGCGTTCGAAACGATCCAGACCGAAACGCTGGTGAAAAATTCCGTTTGTGACAATGATAAAATAGTTTAACCTCGGCAAAAGTCGCGTTTTGAATTTGAAATGCGATTTTTGTACCTGCGTTTTAGTTGGGATTTTTGCTGTTGTTGTTGTTGCTGTTGCTGTCTTTTTTGGTGTTTCGTTTCAAAAATTTATTTGTCGCTGACAACTGACGGACTGCCGAGAAGAGTGCGGCTATGGCTACGGCTACTGTTGTTGCGGTTTTGCGGTCCCGTCCCAGGAATCGAGGCTGCCGAAAGCCATGGCGGCGGGTGTCGCAGCTTGGCATTATTTTGGTGACAGTTTTGGCCAAGGTTTGGCCTCTTCTTTTTCTGGGTTTTTGGCCAATGACGTCTGAGGGGGTCTTAGTGGGTTTTCGGGTTAAGAATTTGCAGGGAAAATGGGTTATTTAATTATTTAAATATATGTGTTTTTTTTTTTTTAATATTTTACTTATAAATGGTAGCATTTTTCTAATTTTTCAATCATTAAAATATATTTTTTTTTTCAATATTTTTTTATAAATGGTAGCATTTTTCTAATTTTTCTATCATTAAAATATATGTATTTTTTTTTTTTAATATTTTAGTTACTTTTAAATGGTAGCATTTTTCTAATTTTTCAATCATTAAAATAAATGTATTATTTCAATATTTTACTTATAAATGGTAGCATTTTTATAATTTTTCTTATGTATTTTGGATTGTTAAATGATAATTCCTTGTAGATTTTGGATTCATCATTTTTTTTTTTTTGATTTTGTATATTTTTATTTACAGGCAGTTTTTTTTGTATATATTAATTATTTATTTTAATACATTTTTGAGTAAAATTCTTTAGAAAAACCTTTTTTTTTTATTTCAATATTTCTTAGCTGTTAAGTATTCTTCATATTTACTATTTAAAAAATGTTTAAAAGTATATTTCTACAGAATTTTAATATAAAAGAATTAAATTAAGTTATGAATAGCCTTCCTTATGGATTATCTTCTGTCTTTTTGTATAATAATCCTCAACAAATATTTCCCAAGCACATTTTAAAATCTTAAAAAGACAAAACTGAGTTAAAAATCAGCCTAAAATTCAGCCTAAAAATCAGCCTAAAAATCAGCCTATAAATCAGCCAAAAAATCTGCCTAAAAATGCGCAAAGTTTATTTTTGAAATATCTTTTACTTAACTCATAATTCTTTCAAACTGCAAACGCAATCCTCCCTCGCTTTTTTCCCTGGGACATACGTGCCACAGCCGTATCAAGCTTCTGTTGCATCTGTGTATCTTGGCTGACTTCGCGGTTGTCTCAAGACAAAACCAGTAGCCGGAGCAGCAAATCATAAGCTGCAAACCACAAAACATATTTTGACTACGAAATCAGAATGGCGATGCGGACAATGCAAAGAGACAGCGCGCAATGACAATATAAATAAAATAATTGCTGGCATAAATAAATTCAAAACGCTTGTAGACGTCTGAGTTGAGTGCGTGGAACAGATTTTTGGTCTTTATTTTATTTTCTTGTGTTGCTGTAACCATGGCGCTGCCTTGGCATTATGTGCGCAAAATTGTTAATGGCATTTTGCATGCTGTTGGCGGCGGAACCAACAAAATGCAGGCAGCTATAGCAGCTATCCTAGGCTTTCATTGTCGCCGGGCTCCAAACGAAAGACTTAAGACACGAACTTGCCCAGGGTGAGCTGCATTTTTTTTCGGCTGTCTCTCTCTATCTCTGTGTGTGTGCCACGCGTGTTTTGGGACAAATTCTATTTTTATAAACAATTTAAATTCAGGCAATTGTCAGGGTGTGTTCGACAGCGGGGACAGCAGAGTTATGTCTGCATTTTTCGCGCCTGCTTTTGTGGCAAATTGACAACAATTGCTGTTATTAGCTGGCTTGGCTTGGGTCTGGAGCGTAGCTCTGATTTATGCAGCTGGAATGTCTGTCAAGGGCGTGGACATACTTGCCGCAAACACGAAAAACTTCCGCTTTTTTTTTAAATGAGATCTAAGCGGTGAAGTGAGGTCTCTGAAAGAAAATAGGAAAAGCAGTTGGGGAATATTTGAAAGACTTCCTCACAGGTTCATGAATATTAAACAGAGAAAAAATAAATCAAAATTAATGCCGCCAGCCAACAATGTTTGCACACATTTCGCACATTAGGCCAGGGATTAACACTCCAGGAAAGAGAGTCGGAATCTTGAAATAAAATCTCTTATCCACTTAAAATCTATTGGTATAAGTTGTTCCTACCTCTAGCTGGCTTTATTTTTTTTTTTATCATTCTGCTTAATTTCTTGATCTGGGTTTAATCAGCAAATCAGCGTCAAATGTTGTGAGCTTGATGGCTGTCGTAAAAAGTGTGTGTGAGCACCTTGTGAAGGAAGCCTTTAGCCCCCTTTTTAATGACGCTCGTAAAAATGGCAAAACAAGCTCTAAATTAATTGCCGTGTGTGGGTTATTGTCATGAAATGGAATGAAATCAAATATAAGGGCCAAAGCCAAAGGAAGTAATGAATCAATTAAGTAGGCAACAGAGCTGAGGGGGACTAGTCATTAAAGTCAAGGAAGAAAACGGCAAGCGAAGATGTCTTAATCGGGAGACTACGAGTTGGAGTTCCTTCAACCTGTATTATTGGGATTACTCTCTTTTTTTATATATGTTTTATTTTTTCGAAATTGCCTTCGTTATATGCGCCAATTAGACAATAACATAACTAATGAATTTATTGTGTGAGCGCGTTTTTTTAAGTTGGTTTAATCCACACTCAACCATATATACCGATTATAATTGCATGTCATGATGGATTTTCTCACTCAACCCCTCCTCCTCCTACACTTGCATGTGTCTAGGCAATTAAACACCCATTTTTTCCTTCAGTTTTCTTTTTAGTTTTCTTTCCCGGACTTGATTGCTATATTTACCAGAAATTGCGCAGAAATTAAACGGAATGCAAAATATTTATTGTACCACAGTTGAGCCTCAAAGTGCCGACCATAAATATTTGTTGTTACGATTCGATTTGACAGCAAAACAAATTGCCAAAAAAATGGTAAAAAGAGAAGGCCGAAAAAAATAGCCATATTGTTATTATTGACTTGACCAATTAGCAAGCCCGAAGCTTGGAAATTTTTTACTATTATTGTTCGCCCTTCTTCTCATTTGGTTGTTGTTTCGTTCTTGTAGCTGGCAAGTTGTTGTTCGTGAGCGGGTTTTCTAATTCAAACGCAATTCTTTCAGTGTTTAGTTTGTTGTTTTTCTCTTGTTTTTTTTTTCTTTTTTTTTTTTTTTTTGGTTTTCCTCCGTTGCGATTCAATCACGTGCAGTGCTCGACAATAGATACTCCTCTTTGTCGTTAATTTTGTGAGCAGTTAACGATACCAGTACGAGTTTCGAGCCCCTCCGTTCGTCCCGCCTTTGCTGCAGGTGCAAACTGTACTCTAAGCCATGTTAATATGGCCGCCATGGCGGGGAGTTGGGCTGTGATTGTGGCTGTTATGGCCACGAATGCGGCGAAGAGCAATAAAAACAAAGCGAAAGGCAACAACATTATACAATGTGTATTTTTTGTACAGTCAAAAAGGGTAAGAAAGGGAAGTTAATAATAAATTAAAGGCACATTTTTTATCTTAGTTTATTTATATAAATATATTAAACAATTATTTTGGCTTACAGAAAATACATTTTAAGGGTAATATTTCTTAAGGTAACTTATGATTTTGTGATTTTATCTTGTAAGTTGGGTTACTTTTTATATTTTTTTTGATACCCCCGAAGTAACCCCTATTTTCACTCATAACCACTCTTCACTGTATGTGAGAAGCACCAAAAGCTACACTCACACACACACATGAACACACACTACTCCCAGTGGCGCGGGGGGAGGCAGTCAGTGAACTCGCATGGCCGCCGCACGAATAACGTTTCGTGACAACCGCCAACAACAATTGAAGGTTGAAGTTACACTCGCGGTGCGTGTGTGTGTGTATGTGCGTGCAACGCCATTCGGGCGTACCAACAAAATAAAATTATATACTCGCATATACAAACATATACTATATAAAAAAAAAAAAAAATTAAACGGAGGCCACGCAGCAAAAGCAACCAACCAACGTTCACCCACCTGCATCACCATTACTGCGTCTGCAACTATGTTTTTTTTTCTACTTTATTATTAACATTATTAACGTAGCAGAGAGGGGTGTAAGGGGGAGAGACTTCATTTTCAATGCCTTCGTTTTGATTGAGGAAATCACAGTTGTCGCATTGAAAATTCAGTGAAATTTTTTCGGTTTTCGTTAAGGCCAAATGGGCGTCATTTGTATGCGAAGACTGCAGCTATCGCTCTCATATATTTAGGCTTTAATTGAGGTGGGAAAAAAGGCCAAGACAGGTAGGTTTTAAAGAGACGGATTTAAGGTTTATGATAATAACAAAGCAGAGAAAAAAGATGGGTAGCATAAAGTGTCTTAAAACTAATAAACGTTTTAAAGTTAAAGTTAAAAATAAGTTATATATAATATTTAAAAAAAAATAAGAACAATTTTGCACAATATTAAAATATAATAAGAACAGTTTTCAAGAATAATATCAAGGAAATAGGTCAAGGAACAATTTTGTATACTTAAAAGTATTTTTATCTTATAATAATTTTATAAAAGATACATTTTAATACATTTAATACTCCCTCCAAATAAAAATTAATTAAACAAGTTAAAATAGAGATTTATTTAGATTATTTATAAAATTAAGCTTAATTTTTCACAATACTAAAATAAAATAAGAACAGTTTTCGAGAATAATCTCAAGGAAATAGTTCAGAGAAGAATTTTTTCTACTTTCAAGTTTTTTCTTAAATTAATTTTACAAAATACAAATTTTAAAATATTTTCTTCCTCCAAATAAAAATTCAAAACATATAATTCCGAGCTAAATTGTAGTCACATATGTTTCCCATATTCTTGCTTTTATGTAAATTCTTCTCAAAAATAAAACAAAAGACTTAGGCAACGAACTTGCTGTCGATAAAGAGGTTTCTGATGTTTTTTTTTTTCTTGGCTTCGCAGATGGAATATTTAGAGCAGAGTAAAACAATTAGGCAACGAACGAACTTGTTTGCCAGGGAATTGTTGATCAACGACTGCATTTCGGGGCCTGATTAGGCGACTCCAGGTCGGAGGGGGGGGATCTCCGATCCCGCCGAGATGTCTGTCAACGCAGACGCAAAATGCGGGGGCCATAAAATTAGTTGATGCTGTTTTGGCTGCCGTTTTTTATGGCGTTTCTTCTACGATTTTTTATATCGCAGACAAAAGAGTCTGCTGCGAGTGTGCGTGTGTGTGTGCTGGTATGTCAGGTCGTTTCCTTCGACAATATTTTCAAATTAACAACATTAACAGAGAGAGACCTTTTAATTAAGTTTCTTCTGTGTTGTGTGTTGGTTGGGAAACTTTATCGATTTGTGTCGCTGATTGGCTAGCTTCGGTTTGTGTTCAGTTTGGGTTTGGATTTCAGTTCGGTTCGTCTTTAGTTTTACTTTGGAGACACACACATGTGAAAGCTTTCTGTTACAAATCGGCTAAAATGACCATCAGGTGCCGGAGCGGCGTCTTAACTGCCTTTTTAGCTTTCGCTCGTTATCGGTCTGACCTCTTCTTTGGGCAAGGGGTTTGGTCATTTTAATGGTCGCCGTCGTCGCACACACTCAGAAATCCAAAAATCGTTCCCATGATTGTCGCCAAAGTGTTTTTTTTTTCTTTTTCGTATCCCCAATACAACTGCGATACGTGCTGCCTTTGACTATTTCTTATTTCTACTTCTTTGTTTTATATATGTACACATGCTCTGCTACAAAAAAAGAAGACTGAAAAAGTCACCAACAGAAAGAGAAAAACTTTTCTGATACCCATCGAGTTATCCATCAAGTATTGCCTCCTCTTTTCGACTCCGTTTTCTTAGGCGCTTAAAGCTTTTTAAGGGTTTTTAAGATTTTTATCTAACAAACTCGCTGTGCATACTTAATTATGTATTTTGAAATGTGAGACAGGTTGGCAAGGCAGGCATCGGGGCCCCGGCATCTATCTCTGGGTACGTCTGTATGTATATATTTTTAGGTACGGAACGGCAACAACTATTTCTAAAGTCCGGGTATGGGGCTGGGCCTGAGCTACTGTCGTTGACAACTTGGGCACAGCAGGTGCAGTACAGTTTCGAGATAAAGACGGTGACTTTTTTCGAGAGGTGAGAGAATGTCAGGAGGTAACGCTTACGATCTTGTTGGTGATATTGGAAGAGAAGGTGAACTAAATAGGGATTTACGGGGGTTTTGTGGGTTTTAAGGAAGATATGATTTGACACCAATTAAGTTTTCTTTTGAGAATTTTAAAAAGTTACAAAAAAAAGTGATTTATGTGTGTAAAAAAATATTTATAAATTTTAAATCAAAAACTTTACTCTACAGAAAGTATCTTAAGGCTTCTTAAGTTGTAAAAAAAAGCTTTGGGAACTAAGAGACATTAGCTTTAAAAGGCAAACATTTCAAAATTATCTATTTCGAAAACTAAGGAATAATCTATAATAATCTTTCTATGCTTAGCAACAAATATATAAAAATTTTTATTTATTTATTTTTTTTTTTAATATTTACAAATTTGAAACCAAAAACTTTACTCTTCAGAATGTGTCTCAAGGCTTCTGAAGTTGTAAAAAAAACTTTAAGAACTTAGAGACATTACACTTAAAAGACTAATATGAATTTTCAAATGTATTAACATTTAAAAATAATCAAAATGTTAAATTAAGAATAATTCTTTCTATGCTAAGCAATAAATATATAATATACACATTAAAAATCATCATCTAATCCTTTAACTCTTGATTAAATAATACTATATTTCATAGAACAAATAACACCACATTAAATATAACCCATAATCCCCTTCAGTAATCCCCAAATACGCGCCATAATGGTGCCATAATACGCATAAAGCGTTGATTAAAACCCTTGGTAATTCCGTTTACTTATCGCACTCTCATCGCTGCTGCTGCACTCAGTCTTCCTTGGTCTTGGCTCCACTTATAAGTTAATTTACAAAGCATAAACCAAGTCAGAAGGACTTGCCCCACTGCGTATGCGTAATGCATATAATTTGCAATATACCCAAAACAAAACGAAAAAAAAAAGAGAAATGTAAGAAGTAAATATAAAGATATGAAGTAGAGCTGCTGCCGCCCTTAAGGCCATTCAAATAAAGTTGTGAAGTAGCGCTGGCGTATAAATAACCGACACTTGACCGGCGATTCTATTGATTAAAATCAAAAAATGAAATTTATGCCACAGCTCAAGCTCAAGCTCCTCTCCCTCGATGCTAGCCAGAAGCGAGGGAGAGATGCTGGGCCGTGGCATAACTATGTGCCAGGCCATTTCATTTTTCAACAATTGGCCAAAACTACGCCTCAATAACCAAAACGGGGCGTGTGCTGCCACAAAAGTAATGAGCAGTTGGCCACGCGCGCTCTCCACGAGAGGGGGAAAAACACATTATCCCTTTGGGCGATCAGGCAGAAGGATGCAGACAGTGGAGACTGGAGCCTGTGCTGCCGCCGCTGCTGCACTCGAGCCTATAATTATAATTGAAATAAATTGATTTATTTGCTCAATATCGCCAGACTCTGGCCCGGGCCACGAACTCTATGCCAAAACGCATAAAACCATAAAGAAAAATGGCAACAATACAATTCATGGCTCGCTCTCTCTTCGTGTTGTGCATGGTCGTGTATATGTGCTTAATTGTTGTTATTGGTTTTCAAGCTTAGGTTCACAAAAAAATAAATTCAAAAAAATATTATATGTGTGCTTAGCCAGCGGCGGCCTAAAGTCCGGGCCAAACTGCAGTGACGACGACGACGACGATGACGACGTCGATAAGGTCATGAGCAAGTGTCATTGCAGCGCATAAATTATGACAGGAACGGGGGTAGGGTTTGGAAAATAAATAAATGTTGTACACAGGTTGTTGCCTCTAAAGCTTATGCTGAAATTTTGAAAAAGAGCTGAAATAGATGGGTTTTTTTAGAGGGAAAGAAGTGAAGAAAAAGAGGAGAGACCTCCTGAAAAATGTTGTATTTTAGTTTTCTTCTCTAATTGAGATTTTGAAAAGGTATTTATCTTGTAAGTACCTTGGAAAGTCTTAAAACTATTATCTTAAAATTTCTAAGAGCCGTAGAAATTGGTTCAACTCTGCTCTCTTGAGATTAGAACAACAAATCGTGTATTGACCGACGCACTTGAAGATCATTTGCTTCCACATTTTGTTGGTTTTTTTTCGTTATTTTTTTCTGCATGAGTTTACCTTTTTTCTTTATTTCTTTTTCTGAAAACCTAAGGCTTACTTTTTTATAAATAATTTTAAAACAATCCACTTAAATATTTAAATAGTTATATTAGAAATGTTCCAATCTTAAAACCTTAAAGTAAGCCAGAAAATACACCCCTAAATCAATGCAAAAATATATCGAATCATATAAAATCCCATATCTCAGTTAAAGTTTCCACTTAAAATGTTATTACCCAAAAAAGACATTGTAAAAATTCCTAGACAGCGCCAGTCTATCAAAAACAATTCCTCACCCAAATGCTTTGTTTGCCAGCCATTATATCTTATCATTAAAATATTTTTATGTCGCTTTAAATTATTATACACAAAGAGGTACAAACAACAGGGAAATATGAGCGTTAGCTGGCTACTGTTAAATGAGCACGTTGGGGCCTGGTCAGCCGTATGTCCCGTGTCCCGTGTCCCGTGTCCGGGGCACTCCTCTTTGGGGGCTGCCTTCTAACAACACTTACAAGTGCTGGAACTACATAATCTAAAAGCAGAAGCAGAAGCAACGACCAGCAGCAACAGCAGCAGCAATAATAAAATTGAAACTGATCGCATTTCGGAATGCTTGGCACGTCGCGCAGTTTATTAAAATAACTTGGCCAGAGGGACGCGCTGGAATGGGCTGGGGAAAGGGAAGGGGAGAAGAAGGATCGCAGCGCGGGGACCATCACCTGCTATGGGTAAAGAAAAATTAGTTTAATCATAAAAATGCTCGACATCGGCAGCGGCTGAGGAAGACAACTCTTTGGGGGCAGAGCTACCTGTTTTGAGCAAGAAGATGACTTCAATTAAAAGCTTTTAACAATATCACGTACGGCAAATCGCCGGTGAGGCGGGGCGGGAGAGTGGCCCGGGAAGGAGTCTGATTACATCACAGTCCTGTGGCGGCCTCAATGGAAGCGTCTCCTGCTGTTATACGAGGGTATTTTTAGGGTATTTTTTGGGTGTATTGTTAGATATATTTAAAAAATATTTTTTATCTGCAATACTAGAGATATATTTTTATATTTTAGTACCACATTTTACCATTATTATATATACAATTGATACCTTTTATGATTTCCTTGAATGAAAACTACATTAAACCTTCAGTTTTATTAACTAAAATTTATTTCTCTCAAGTATTTTTTAGCTAGAAGGCTACTTTTATAAAACTACAGGATATCTTTCAGTCCCAACACTTTATTCCCCTCATTTTACTCTTCTTAGTCAGTCAGTTATCAGGTGTAAAGCATCGCGCTCAAAGCGGTTTCAATGAAAACGCGTTTGTGTCCGAAGTCTTTTGATTTTCGCCACACATCTCTGGAGGATAGTGGAGCCTCAGATACCATCACCGACTGGAAAAAAAAAGTAAGCCAGAGAGAGAGAGAGAGAGGGAGGAGGAGACGAACCCCTGCACGTGCTATATATCCACCCCCGACATCTGTTCCTCCGCCTGCCGGCCGCAGATCAAAGACCAGGGTTATCCCTTGGCCAAGGCAAAAAAATAAATAAGAGAGAAAAGAGGAAAGACCGTCTTGACCATGTCACGTCAGGGCGTCAAAGTCTGTCTTTGTCGGCACAAAGTTTATATATATATCCCGCTCCCTGTCACCGGCTCTCCACAAAAGTTAATAACAATAACAGTAACAGTATAAGTAATTTCAGCCACAAAAAAAAAACCCGCAAATATTTCGTTCACTTTTTTTGGACACTGTTTTTTCTTTCGATTATAAAAATTTCATTTATGTCTTATGGTCGATTTGCAATTTCTGCGTAATTTGCAATGCACATTTTTCTTTTCGCTTGGCGCGTGCGATTTACGCAATAAAAGTGGCGTTTATGTATCAATTAACATTTATTTAACGCAAATTAAAGCGGTAAATAAGTAAATTATGTAATTTTAAGGTGCAATTTAGAGGACATTTGAGCGAGGGAAGGGTAATCAAGGTTATGTTGAAGGTTTGGCTTGGATTTTTTAAGGGGAAGCTAAATAAAATGTTATTTAAATACAAATATATTTTGTATTTTATTCGGAAATTTTTCTTATAATTAATTGTATTATAATTAACACAATGTTAGAGTTTGAAATATTTCTAAATATTTTTTATTCAATTTTTCATCAGATTTTTTTTCATATTTTTTAAAAACTTTAAAAGCACATTTTCACCCTGGCAATTTTTATGGCAAGGTCAAGAAACTCACCACGTTCCATTCCACCCCGAATCCACCCCTTGCTGCGGCGCTGGTTCGTGCATAGGCTAAGGGTCTAGAAGGGTTCACTTCCGTTTCCTATAAGACTCGGCATGACACTCGCAGGGACTTGGGCGCATAAAAACAATTGGAAGAGTTGATTGGCCTTTGATGTGTGGCGGGACAGGAGCAGGGAAAAAGTGTCAGTCGCGGGAAATGTGTGCCACTCACTGTTTTTTAGTGTATGTGTGTTTTTTGTGGCTAATGATATGCACCCCTCGAACTGTGACCCCTTCGAATGCGATATCCATCGTTTGACGCATTCGTTGTTTTTCGTTTTTCGTTTCTCCTTTTTTTTATTTTTATTTTTTTTTTTCCTCGAAAGAAAAAGGAACATGCGTGCCGTAGTTGGAGGCATAGTTTGCGAGCTTCTAACGTTCTGTTTGATGTCCTCACCTGGGCACAGGAAGAGGTTGCCCTTTTGACTGCATTATGCAAATGTTCTTTTGAAAAAAGAATAACAACAACAACAACTACAGATTTTTATTGACATATGTTTTTTTTGTGATTCCTTATGGTATCGGTTCAGCTTGGTTTTTTCTCGGTTTCCTGTCGCCACTTTCGGTGGGTGTGAACAGAGTTTTAATTTTCATACATTTTCCCCGGCTGTGCATTTCGTTTGAAAGTGAAAGAGAGAGCCCCACACAAAAGTTTATGAAGTTTATGGAGATTTAACGCCTTAATGAATTATTTATTTTTCTAGTTTTCCTAGTTTTCCAGCTATCGAACTCTGGAGTCCCGGAGTCCGAAGTCCGGATCATGAAAGTGAGTTAAGCAAATGCCAGAGTAAAGTTGTGTAACTCTTAAATTTGATGTTCCTAGTTTGCGTTTTTATGATATATATTTATGATGGGTCATATTGTTTTTTAACTACTAATTTATTATGGTTTAAACTGAAACAAGTTTGGGATGGGGAAAGTAGCTGGTGGGTTAGAAAAAAAAAAATAATATTTATGGGGTTAAGCCACAAATGGTCTTAAATTAATAAGAGTCTTATTAGTGTCAAGTTTTCGGTAATATTTTATATTAAATGAAGCTTAGATTTAATGTTTCTTGGTTCATTTAAAATAATTAAGATTTCTATTTAACATTATACTGTTTATTATAAATAACTCTAGACTATTTCAAGAGGCTTTAATTATTTCTATTCTGAAATATCACTCGTAATATAATGTTTACAACCACTCCTAGTGAAAATAACCTTTTAAAACTTAATTTAAATCATTAAATTAATTTAATATTAATTATTTGATGACATTATATATTTCTGACATTAAATATTAAATTCATTCAAGCTCTGCCTAGTTAATATAACCCTTTTAAAATTATTTTCACACTTTCAAGTGTTAGAAAAAGCTTAGATATTTAATGTTTTTGGTACATTTAAAACAATTTATTTTTATATTTAACATTATAATGTTTATTATTAATAACTCTAGACTATTTCAAGATGTTTTGATTATTATTATACTGAAATATCATTAATAATATAATTTTTACAACCAATCCTAGTGATAATAACCTTCTAAAACTTAATTAAAATAATTCAATTAATTTCATTTAATCATTTGATGATAATATATATATTTTTTTATTAAATTCATTATTTATATTTATTTGTTTATTTTATATTTATTTATATTTAATTCATTTGAGCTCTTCCCCGTTAAAATAACCATTTAAATCCCACTATTTAAATTATTTTCACACTTTAAAGTGTCAAAAAATACCCATTTTAAAAAGCCCAAATCCCTGATCTTCCCCTGATACTAGGCATACCCCATTTAATCCGCTTTACCGTCACATACTTAGCTACTTAACCGGCGATGAAAGCCACGCTTACTCCACACGAAAAAAAAAATTTGTGTCCAGGTGTTGCAACGCTTTTTTTTTTTGTCGTACCTCCTCTTCTCTCTGGTATATGTTTATGGGTTTCGCCAATAATTCACGACCCTGACGGGTTCGCGCGCTCTTTGCCTATGGGACGTGTCACAGAGCCGCAGAGATAAATTAGTTAATAAATAAAAAAAAAAACAGGGGGGAAAATACTAAACTAATTTGCATATTTTGCCCTTTGCAATGGCAATGCCAAAAGCCAATGAGGCGCACCAGAAATGCATTTGAAGCGAAATAACAATATCGGGAAGGAGGAGGAGAGGAGAACGGGTTGCCTGCCCCTCGAAAAAACCAACAATTGCCATTTTGCTCGCTCGTCGAATTGTATTTTTTTCTCTTTGCTCGTTTTTGTATTTTTTGGCGGGACGCTGAAAAATTTTTTTCTATTTTTGGCAGCGAGCTCATTTGCATATGAGACAGCAAGGATGGTTTTTTCCGGTGCGTGTGTGTGTGTGCAGGATATAGCAGGATATAGTGTAGGGGAATTTTTGGCAAACTCACTACGTAGGTAGAAAGTGAAAGGAAGCAAAGGATAAGCGGCGCCCTGATTGTAGACTCTCTTAACGGCCGTTGCATGCAAAATTGCAAAAATTGAAATTACAGGAGGCGACGCCGCGTAGCCCTAAAAAAAAGATGATAAATGGGTCGGTTGCATCCACGGCGAGATTTTGTAAATTTGCCTATATGGTATAGAGTATGGCTATGCAATTTGCCTAAAACCGGTGACCTTGCCAAAAAAAAAAAAAAACAAAATACAACAAAGAAAGGGTTGCTCAAGGGGTGTCTTCTTCGGTTGCTGTCTTGTCTGTCTTTCTTGAGTCTGTTTTTTTTGGCGCGCAAAAAAATAATCGAAAGTTGGTCGGGCATATGGTAAAGAGTTGTCCGAGGCTTCCCTTTCTTTACGCAAATTGATTGCAGCCGAGGATGAGGATGAGTCGAAGTCGGAGTCCTTCTAATGAAACGTTTGTTTGCAAATGAGCAGAGATATATCCTGCCAGGGGGTTGGGTAGGATAAGGGGGTAGGGTGATGGTTGTAAGGATTATTTGCATGAAATTTACTTTCAAGATGATGTAGGTAAGACAGGCAGAACAGGCAGCCAGGATTAATTGTATGGAAGAGTATTTAATCGATTTTTTAGGGCAGAGGATTTTAAAACAACTGATTAACCATTAAATTGAGTTTTAGAAATTAAAATTAAAGCATAGTTAATATCATATAAACAGATTTACATGTTGGTTAGACTTTAATTTAGACTTATATCCGTAAATATATTATTAATAATAAATATATATATATTAATATATATCTAATAATAATATTTAATAATAAATAATATATTTAAGAGTGAATTTAACAAAATTTTGGACTTTAAGACAAAATAATCCAAGACAACTGTATTTTAAATTGATTTTAAAATAATTTTTATCAGAAAAACTGTTTTAAAAAAATATATAATACCATATTAATTGACTTCTAATTTTAAGAACCTTCTTAAAAACATTAAAATTAATTATTTCTTAAATTACATCTAAGACTTCGATCAAAAAAACCTAAAAGCAACCCCAAATAATAAAAACATTCCTTTTAAAGTATGTTTTCCTGTTCCCAAAACAATTAACTTAAATCTCTACCAAACTAAACCTAAATTACGATGCCCAGACACACTTTAAATAAAAGTAATAAAATAAAAAATAAACACCTACAGCTTGACATAAATCCGATTAAGGTCAGCGTAATAAAATAATGGTTTTCTTAACCAAAATCCTGTTCGCAAAGCATTAAATACCGCTTAAGCGAATAAAATTGCTTTGCATTTGCCACAAATTAGTGGAAAAAAAAAAAAACAAAAAAATACGGCTACACCCACATATATATAGATACGAGTTTATTTATATTTATACTCGAGTGTTTTTGCGATAAACAAAGCGATCAAAAGCAGACCAGTTTATATGTCTTGATTCGGAAATTATGGCACTTTAATTACCAAAACAGACGCCGTGCCACGAAAAGCAAAACCCCTAAGCAAATTAATGCAAAATAAGAAGAAAATTATGCTAATAATTATAAGCAAGTGCGCCCAAAAAAGAGGTGTGAGAGGAGGGGAGGGTGTTTGCCATTTTTTAAAAATGCAGCCAAAATGCTAATCGAGCTCATTATCATCCAAATCAACGGCGCGCCGCGGCCACGAGAGATCTTCTTTCATTCATAAACGCAGCGCTTAGTTATGTATTTTTTCCTGTTTATTTTTTTTTATCATCGCTGCTCTTTTTTTTTGTTTTTTCTCGCATGCGGCGCATAATTATGCAACAAGTCCTTTGCCCGAAAAACGCGGCGCGTGCGCATTTAGCATATGCCGGTGGAAAAAAAAAAATTTTAAGAGAGAGAATCACCGGGGGGAAACAGGATTTATTCCTTCGACATTTGAATTTTAAATACAGCATTTTTTTTTCCCAGACTGTTATTTAGCGCCTCTACCTAATTATCATGTAAATTTTTGTCTAAGGACGAGCACACACACAATGTGACTGACTTTTATGTATTTTGTCACTCGGTTGTTTTGGGCTGGAAAAGAGGCGCTCGCTTGGCTTATTAATTATGCCCAAGTGCGTGGCCAAAGGATATGGTCATGGGAGAGAAAAAAAAAATGTAAACAAATTTCATGCAAATACGTTGTCCTCCGTGTCGTCGTCTGGCTTGCGTCTGCTCGCTCCCTCCGCTGACCTTAGTTTGCATAATTTTTATTTTTTTTTTTTGTGATTGAGCTCTTGACCTGCCGCAAAATGAGGTCCATGGATATATGTTAAGAATTTACGGGGGTGTAAGGGAGGTGAGTGTTACGGGGAGTGTGTGAGGGGTATGGAAATTAAGTGGTAAATATTTAAGGCTTGGAATAATTTATAAAATATTATAGGGGACTTCAAATTTGCAGGGAAAAACAAATAGTTTCTTAAACAAATTACTTACAACTAATTTAAATTTAATTTGTATATAAGCCTAGATTATATTTAAAATTTTTTTTAAATATTGCTTAAGGCTAGGATTTATAAATAAAAAAAATAAGATTACTTTAGATTTCGAAAACCGTATATATTCTCTGCTATACATATTTCCTTTTTCAAAAAATCCCTAAAACCGAATAGAAATCCCAACTTAATATCTCCTCCTCCAAAAAATAAACTATACATTTCTTTCAGTTCCCTATTTCTATATATATTCCTTTCTGAAGTCCAGTCTCCATTTATTCATTGTTCCAAAAGTTTTTTGAGTAGTTTTCCGTTCGATTCTTCTCATTGTCCCGCCACGCTCCACTAAATCAAAAACTGCACACTGAGAGACAAAGAGCTTCCTCTTGGCTAACAAATGTTTAACTATAACGATGCCACAACAGTTCCTTTAGCTATGCAAATTATTGTGCGATTTTTTTTGGCAATTTTGGCAAAACGGCCCATAGAATCAATGAAGCTGACAAATAAAGTAAATCAAAAAAAAAAAAAAACCATTGTGTTGTGGGGACATAATTTAACTGTAAACTAGTCAAAACACAGACTGGCTTACAAAAGCCAAAAAGAAAGAAGATATCGTGGAAAGAAAGGAGCATTGTCAAAATGACAAATAAAACTGATATGCATAACAAAAACTGAACAATAAACGGTTGGTTTTTTTTAAAGAAAAGTGTATTTTGTTGAGGGAATATGCTTTTAAGTTTAAGATTGAATTTAGGAATATGTATCCTAACTATACTTGTTTATAAATATACATCCTAAATATAAATATATCCTTAAGTTATACTAATTTAAGCTTTAAAGGGTTTTACTTATAGCTAATTTAGTTTAATAAGATTCAAATTTTCCAAAGGAAGAGTTAGTTTTAAAGAAAAGTCTTTGATTGATATTATTTACCCCCAAATTTTATCCTAAATTATTCATCTTATTTCTTAAGAAATTGAAAAGCAACTTTATTTTTGCTTAAATAAAAATTTTGCCCTAATTTATCCATCTTATTTCTTAACAAATTGAAAAACAACTTTATTTTAGCTTAAATAAAAGAGTATCTTGTCATGGTTTATTATTAATTTCTTATGAAAAAAAGTTGGATTGTTTAAGTCTTTAATTTATTTTTATTTTATAACATTGGAAAGAACCTGGTTTGAGGTAAAATTATATTTATTTATTTATTTTATTATTTAATCAATTGTACAAGGTTGAATTCTTTAAAAAAGAACTGTTTTTATCACTCAATTTGAGCAAATATTCACTACACTAAATAAATGGTTTAAAACATATTAAAATAAACCTAATTTCTCAGCAATTTCGTTACTGAAATATATAATATATATTTAAATTCTTAATTGAATTGTTTTCCTCTTAATTAACTTCTTTACTCTCTTTAACTTCCCTTAATAACTTGGTTTCATTCGAAAAAGAGTAACAAATAGAGAAGATACTTATACATATACTATATATAAAGATTTTCTTATGTGATTTCCTATTCACTTAAAAATTTGGGTTAAATTATAAAATGAAAAGCTTTATTTTCATTGTTTATAAAGACCTAATTTATTTTTTTATTTATAAATAAACACTTATTTTGCTGAGAGTTTCTTAAAAAGTAGTAACTCTGCCACAGAAATTAAATTTTTCCATCTTATAAAGTATATATTTTTTTTAAATTTTATTTTTCCACCAACAGTGTTGTTTTAATTTATCCTTTCAACACTATTAGTTATTAGCTTTATATTTCGCCATGTCTTTCACTCTGCGAATAAACCTTTGTTTTTCTTTGCAACCCTTAAGAAAAGAAAAGCCACACACACTCACAAAACGAAAGGAAAAGTTGTCTGGCCAAGGAGCAGCGAGGAACTGAAGCAAAGCTTCCTGCGGGAGAGAGAAGTCCTGCCGACAGGCAAAAGCTTCCCTGTGGCTCCCGTGCTCCTTGGAGACCCGGCATATCCCAGTCTCGCTCTCGCCATTACGAAATGTCACTCTTTGCATGGGAATGCTGTGCTCTCAGCGCTCTGTCTTTTTTTTCGCCGTCCCGAGATCGCCTGGCATTATATTCCTATATATGCTGAGCTCTCTCTTTCTGTGTATTTTTTTTTTTCGTTTCTTTTTTGGGGGCGTAACGCTGGAATACAGCGAGTCCAATAGAGCGCAAGTCGCCTTCCAGTTTGCGAGCGCCCCTAGCGCCATCCCGCTCTGCGCATTTGCTATCTGCCCTGCTCTGGCGCTCGCCCGAAACCAGTTTCCCTTGCCGGCTCTGCTCGCCGTGTGTGTGTGTGTGTGTGTGTGAGCGGTACGGGGTGCGGAGTGCTGCTTGTGCGAGTGTGCGTAGCAGTGTGTGTGTGCGGCATACGCTACGTAGCGCTGCGGTGCGAGACATGACGTTAGTTCACTTCGATAGCTCTGCGAGTCTGCACGTGAATTTTCCCTGAGCTCTCCGGCTGTCTGTCGAAATTCTGAGACAAGAAGAAACGCAGCAGCAGCAAAGAAAGCTAAAAATCTCTCAATCGGAATCGAGAATCGAGAAGTCGACAAGTCGAGAAGTCGAGAAATCGGAAACGGAAACAACACACACACACAAAAACACTCTCTGAATTCTTTCCAAAACTCAGAGAAGAATCGTTCCCCCAAAACACACGCGTCTTCTGTGACACATTTTCAAGCTAAACAAAATAATAGCAAAAATCGTTAAATATACCCAAAAAAAATAAATTCAAAAAAGTGCCAAGTGTTTAAAAAAGTGTTTTTCTAAAATTATAAATGCAAGAAAATACAATAAATATAATACAAAAATAAGTAAACGTGTTACCAAAAAGCAACCAAGTTTTTCCGACGGGAAAAAGAAAGCTAAGGAAAATTTCAAATACAAGAAAACTTGTTGAGCGCCAAGGAGGCCAGGAGGAGGAGAATATAGGATAGGACCGAGAGGAGCCTAACCGAGATTTGGAAAATTTTCTCGCCTGCCACGTTGTACGTAAAAGACGTCAAGACGGTTGCCTCACGGTTCGAGTGGAATGAGCATAGGGACCCCGGTCTTCCTTTCGATCGATCGGTGTACAAAGTCGTTAAACTGAGCCCCAACTTGGAGCCCTACCCCGCCAGCGTGGAGGGCCTGAACAGCCCCAGAGCGGTGGGGATGGCCGCGACCTCGTACATGACCCCGCCCAGCGGTGATCTGGACATGGCCCTCGGCGGCGGCGGCGGCGGCGGCGGCGGTGGCGGTGGCTATCACACCTCCTCGCCCCGTTCCGCCGCGGATGCCGGTGAGATGAAGTACATGCAGCATCATCATCATCATCATTCCGCCGTCGCCGCAGCAGCAGCCGCACACCATCAGTTGCCCTCGTCGCCGTCACCCAACGGTCAGGGCAATGGCACTGGCCTCGGACTGGGGCCCGGCTCGGGGCTGGGTTCGTGGAGCACCCTGCATCCGGATCCCTGGTCACTGCCCACGCATCATACGCATCATCATCCCGCTGCTGCCGCCGCTGCCGTTGCCTCGGCGGCGGACACAGTGAAGCAGGAGATGTCACATCTGTCGCAGCAGGCGAGGATCCAGCAGGGCATGGCCTCGCCATCGCCGCATGCCGCCTGGCATGCCCCACATGCCGGTCACTATCCACCGAGCGGATCGCCGCTGAACTATCATCACACGATGAACGGGATGCTCCATCATCCGGCCCATGCGGTCCATCAGAGCGTGGCGCCGCTGCATCATGCTCTGCGAACGGAGTCGCCGCAGCTGCACATCCACGCCCATCACATGGGCGGCGGCGGCGGCGACCGGGATGCCATCAGTGGCGGCGAGGAGGACACACCGACTTCGGACGATCTGGAGGCCTTTGCCAAGCAATTCAAGCAGCGACGCATCAAGCTGGGCTTCACCCAGGCCGATGTGGGTCTGGCTTTGGGTACCCTTTACGGCAATGTCTTCTCCCAGACCACAATCTGCCGGTTCGAGGCACTGCAGCTGAGCTTCAAGAACATGTGCAAGCTGAAGCCGCTGCTGCAAAAGTGGCTGGAGGAGGCGGACTCCACCACCGGTTCGCCGACGTCCATCGATAAGATAGCGGCGCAGGGCAGGAAGCGCAAGAAACGCACCAGCATCGAGGTGAGCGTGAAGGGTGCGCTGGAGCAGCACTTTCACAAGCAGCCCAAACCCTCGGCCCAGGAGATCTCCTCGCTGGCGGACTCGCTGCAGCTGGAGAAGGAGGTGGTCCGCGTGTGGTTCTGCAATCGGCGGCAGAAGGAGAAGCGAATGACGCCGCCAAATACACTCGGTGGCGACATGATGGACGGCATGCCGCCGGGACATATGCATCATGGTGGCTATCATCCGCACCATGACATGCACGGCAGCCCCATGGGCACCCACTCGCACTCGCACAGCCCGCCGATGTTGAGCCCCCAGAATATGCAGTCCTCCGCCGCGGTGGTCTCCGCGCATCAGTTGGCGGCTCACTAGCAATCAGAAATCCAGGAGTCGAACTCAGCTGCAGCTGCGTCCACTCCTGCATCCCTCAATAGCCTAAGCCAGCAGCAGCAGCAGCAGCAGCAGCAGCAACAACAGCAGCAGCAACAACAGCAGCAACAGCAGCAGCAGCAGCAGCAGCAACACCTGCAACAGCAGCAGCACACACCGAATACACCTTCCTCCAGTGCGGGATCATCGGCCACGATGACCAGCCAGGTGATGTCGCCGCAAAGTCCGCTGGGCAGCTCTTCCGCTGGCAACAACAACAACAACAACAATAGTAGCACCAACAATAATAATAATAATAATAACAATAACAATAACAACAACACGAATAACAACAACGAGGAGCAAGTGAAGCACCACCAACAGCAACAGCAGGCCTCCAGCATTGCAGCCGCTGCAGCAGCCGCCATGTACATGGATCCCATGCGCTACCAGCATCCGCATCACCCGCATCCGCATCCGCACCAGCATCCGCATCTGAATCCCGCCCACCATCCGCACCTGTTCCATACCAGCGATCAGCTGCAGCAGCATCCATCCCAGCAACAGCAGACGTCCGGCAACGGAGGCAACGGAGGAAGCAACTCCCAGCTGTCCCCGGGAGCTGGGAGCAACAGTGGCCTGCCCCTGCAGCCGCCCAGCTCGGCATCGCCGGCGGGCTCGGCCTCGAGTGTCCTCGGCGGTCACCTGAATCTAAATCCGCTGCACCAGCATCATCACTACCAGCACCATCATCACCAGCAGCACCATCATCACCATCAGCAGCAGCAGCAGCAGCTCCATGCCCGCCGCCTCTTCGAGTTGAGTCTGCAGTTTGGCGCCGCCGCTGCCCCCGGAGCCGTGAGGCACTTTAATAGCTTCGGTGGGGCGGGCGGTGCTGGCGGGGAATAGCATTCGTCGGCCGCCTGGTTTGGCTATGAGTCCTCCTAGGACTCGGCGTCGAACGGGTGGCCGCAGTTCAAGCGGGAGCGGGAACGGGAAAGGGACAGGGACAGGGAGCGGGACGACGGGGAGCAGCCCTAGAATCGTACAGTCGAACTTTTTCAGCGTGGAGCTTCAGGGAGTACTTTTTTGAGTTTCTATAATACAGTTTGGGGTTATCCTTGAGGTGTTATAGGGTTTTATTAGAGTTTTGTTAGTGTAAATTGTGTTTTTTTAGACGGAAACTTAAGTTCGAGATTTAAATTTCAAGAAATATTGGTTAGTTTTCTGCAAGTTATCATATTTTATATGTTATCTAAAGTTTAAAAATAGTTAAAAGGGTAAATTTTCAAAAAATATTTGTTAATTTCATAAATACCAAACAGTTAACAAGTAAAACTTTATTAAAAAAGAAAATTAATTTCAATTTTAAGACCTCATAAAAAATTGGTACTTCCGAAAAATCTCTATAAAAATCAAACTTTGGCATTTATAGAAAGACTTAAATCTAAAATACGTTTTCAAATTCTCAAAAACAGCCAGAAATTGTCAAAGAAAAACATTTAAAATTGTTAAAACGTTAAAAAATTCAAATCCTTACAAAATTTTTCAAAATTCCTAAAGAATTCAAAGCCCGCCTTGAAAAGTTTCGACTGTACAATTTATAGGAATATAGAAATAAGATAAGGTCTCCATTAATGATGATGATGATGATGACGATGTTGATGGGGTTGAGAGCATCATCTTTTTTACCAGTGCATTAATCTGTGTTAAACTTCAGCTTAAAGAGGAGAGCAGGGAGAGCGATGGCCGGAGGCTGCCATCCAACAGTTTAGTTTTGTTTTTAAAGTTTGAAAAACTTGCTTAAATTAAATCAATTTAAACTAAATTAAATGTAAAACGAAATCGATTTCCTTTTTGTATAAAGCGAAATAGAAACACGCAATTCAAATCAAACGTGAAACCAAGTGATGTTGTTTTAACCTAAAAAAACTAAATGCTAAAAATTAAAACTAAAAACTAAAGAAAAACTAGTTAAAAGTGCGACCCAAGTGTTAAAGAAACCAAAAAAAAAAAATAAGAACAAATTCCTCAGCTGCTCCACCACAAGCAAAAGGTAAAAAAGTCCACAAAAATATATATGTTTTCGTTCTTTGTCACACTTTGTCGCCGCCGTCTAGATCAAGTTAAAAAATTAAACAAAAAAAATTTAAGGAATAAAAAATCAAGGCTCAAGAAAGGCCCCAGTCGGTTCTAGCTAGGGTTTAGGTTCTTAAGCAAGCCGTGTTTATATATATTATATATATATAGCCAGTAGATTGTACTCTAAAAAATTTATATATGACATCAAAAACGGAAAACAAGCAACGGACGAAAAAAAAAACTAGAATTTAACGCGCGGCGAGATGAAAATGGTATAAGTAAATATTAACGAAAAAAAACCAACACCCAAAACATTCTGTAAATAAAAACTTACAGTTAAGTCATATTTTTTAGCTTTAAATGCAATTGTAGATTTTTTAAATAAACCCCCTACGAGAAAATCATGAAAAAACACAACTAAAAAAAAACCAACAACATTTATAATAAATATATATATAAACTGTAATTTCTAGGCGGTAATTTTTAAAGAGTTTAGTTACTTAGTACTGTACTTTCTATTGTAAGCCAAGGAAACGAATGGTAAAAACCAACCACAAGAATATAGCTAAATCTTAAAATTAAAAAACAAAGAAATAATAATCAAATACAACCACAACAAATGCTAAATTGTAATATATTAATTGATGTACATTGAAAAAAACAAAAACGAAACACATGGCAAACCTAAATGCTAAACAACAAAAAATTGAAATTATTTCAAAACAAAACAAAAATAAACGAAAAATTGTGTAAAAAAAAACCTCCTCAATTTGTGTTTTTTACTCGTCATTTTTTGTATACTTTTTTCTACTTTTTTAAAACAATCTTTTGGGTGTTACCTTATATATAAATATATTCTAGACATAAACAAAATTTTTGTTTAGTGTACTCTTTGTTTTTTTGGTATGTTGAAAAACTAAGCTATAAGGAGAGCGATTCGAGAAGTGAAACCGAATATTTAAGATTAAGCCATGCCCTCAACTGTATAATAAATTATATATACACAAAACCCACACATATATGTGCAGCAGCAAAGTCAACAAAACACACACCACACACACACACGAAAAAAAACAGATGAAAAACCAGAAGAAAAAATGAAATGAAAAAGCCAGAAAAAAAAACTCTTAAAAAACAAATAAAAAAGAATATTATTCGAAAAAAAAAGACGGTCCTCTTATTATTATTTAATTAGCGCTCTGTTTGTTTTGGTTAATTTTTTTCTCGTCATTTTACGAGACAGTTTTACAGACATTTTACTGCCACCTTTTGCAGAGATGCTGCTGCTGGGCGTTAATACCTCGGATATCTGGCGATAATTGCGCGTATTTATTAATTTCATTTGTTTGCTTAAAGTGTTCGAGAAGCCATTAAACAATTAAGTGGGCATATTATAATGCGATTGCCGACGTCAGTAATTAACTAACAAACACCCCTCGCAGATCGAGTTCGGATCGTTAATGAAAGTTGCCATTAAAAAGCGTGGCAATTCGTGAAATTACCCTTTTTTATAAGGCCTTAAGTGCCCCAGAAATTTGATGGATCTCCTCCTCGAGAGGTTCCTGGTCAATGCTCAAATCGTCAATAAATATATAAATATTGACGTCAATCGGCGGTCGATTAAAGTGACAATTTGCCAGATTTACGGGGTTACTTTTGTTTTGTTAAAAACAATTTAATGGGGTTAAGGAATCACCAGCAGTTTATATTTTACACTAAAAATTTATTGAAACTTGAATAAGCAAAGGTGTCTCCTAATAATTATTACTTTAAAACTATTTTCAACTCTGTTTAAATTCGATGTTGTTTAAATTTTAGTTTTATAGAAATTCACACCTGGACTTACCCCCTTTAAATGCCTTTTAAATTTTCCCAAAAATTATTATTAAAGCCCCCCTTTATATTAATATTCACCTAAAAAATGCAAAAACAGAATCATAAAATATCATTAAATGTGTCTCATTGCCCCCTGCTTTGCCACTTGATCGAAATCTAATGTGCCGCACGCTTTTAGCATTTAATTCATAATTTAAATGCATATTTCATTGGATGTGTTGATTAACAATATTCGCAGGCCCCGAAAATGTTATTGGTTAGTATGAGTAATTCCGCATAAAAATTGCATCAGCCTGTAAATATATATGAACATATCCTGAACCCTCTCTGAAAGCCAGTTTTAGGCTTAAATATATATATATAAAAATTGACAGCGAAAACAATAACAAATGGCAAATAATAACAATAATATATAATACAGAAGCGCAAGTGCAATGATTTTTTATTTATGCGACGGCATTAATGCTTTAAACACAAAACAAATAACGTCGTTATTTTCGTTCGAATTCGAACTTTTTTTTTGTGGCCAATAATAAGCGAAAATTAAACATGAAAATTATATATTTTCTATAATACATCCATAACGAACGCCCACGCGATGCGCTTCATGCACTTGAACAATATATATATATTTATAATGCCCAATATATAATTATTCTCTCTCACTCTCTGGTCTCTTGATTATTATTTTCTAACACAGAGAGAGAAGAAAAAAAAAATAGAGACGTCGAAATGAAGTGTAATTTAATGGGGATACAACATGGCGGCCACTGCCCACAATCAGCCTATTTATTTATACGTTTTATCTATTGCCACCTGCCATTTTGGGGGTAGTTGAAGCACACACACACACTCTTAGTACACACGCACACCCACTCTGTGCCTGCCGCCGCCCCTCGGGCTATATAAACTTTTATATGGAAAAGCGGAAAGGAAAGGTTTTTTTTAATGGTCGAAATACGCTTAAAGAATTTATGGGATTTTCAGAGGATTGTCCCAAACTGAAATTTTGGGCGCAGAAATTCCTTGCTGATTAATCATAGTTAATGGATTCTAATGGCTGATTTAAATGTGTAATATAATTCAATATGTTTAATTTAGAAGGGAAATGTTATTAGGTTTTAGATATATATAGATTTTATAGAAATATAATTTGTATATTTTTGGATATCCATTTTATGTTTATATTTTATTAAAGATATATTTGTGGGTTTGGTTCTATTATAAGTTGAACTAAGGGTTTATTATGGGACTAATGACCTTTTTAATAAATTGTATCTCTTATTGAAACTGTTGAAATCCAAAAAGAAATATATAATTGGTTTTACAAAGGTTTTTAAATGATTTAAGTATCACTACTAAATTTTCCTAATTAATACACCCTTTTTTTTTGGCCTAATTTATATTTTATAAAATATTTATTTGTGGGTTTGGTTCTATTTTAAGTTAAACTAAGGGTTTATTTTGGGTCTAAGGGTTTTTTTAATAAATTGTATCTCTTATTGAAACTGTTGAAATCCAAAAAGAAATATATAATTGGTTTCACAGGGTTTTTTTTTTTTAATATAAGTATCTCCTCTAATTTTTCATAATAGTTTTTTGCCTAATTTAACGTTGAAAAACTATCATAAAATTCACTACCCAGGAGTATTGTTTATTTCCAACTCCGTTTTTGGTTCATAAAATTTATATGGCCCACCTTTTGGAGCACCTAACATGCCGCATTATGTGATGATAAAAGAAAAGCCACTAATATGCGAGGGCAAATTGTAGTTTTCATTGGTTTTAATGTGCCCGTGCGTGCCAAGTGCGACGGCAACACCCCCTCCTACACGCAGCACAGCAGCACACCCTCCCCTATATATATATACTACACTATACCCATTCGTATCTATATCGGAGTGAGAGAGAAACCCCTCCTCGAGGCAAATACCGACATTTTCATTATTATTATTTCGAGTGGAGTTGGCTTTTTTATTATTTCGCGTGGCAAAGCAACACGCCGCACCGCCGCCGCCTGCTTTTGTGTGTGCTTTTTGGGCTGCGTGCATACAACCGTGTCAATAATTACCCGTGGGACTGACACGACCAACGAGAATCATTCAAATGTTGCAGAAGCTGGTGCTTCACCAGCCCCGGCTAACAATGGCGTAAAAACAAAAGCTACAGAAGCTGCCACAGCACAGCTTGGTAACGGAGTCGCAGTCGGAGTCGGGAGAGTCGTCGCCGTTCCACAATGGCCAAGGCATATTGCCATTGTGGCAGCAACGCGGCAGCAACTCGGCTAAAATGGCTGACACTAGTCAACGTCACCCGAAGTCGTCGGGGGCCCACAACTGACGAACTGGGTGACTGACCATCCCCCAGGAGCGGATTGTTCAGGGTTTTTTAATTTAAAATCAAAAGGGGAATTTATTTAAAAATATTTTCCTGGAGTTTTTCTTAGATTAAACTTTGAGAAATTATGAAAAATGATATATTTTATTCGAATATATTTGTCGATTTCAAAATGATTTAAAAATATATTATTAACATACAATTTTGCACAATTTAAAGTTCTCTGAACTTTAAAATAAACCATTAAAATTTGAGAAATTACAAAATTTATATATTTTATTCTAATGTATTTTTCGATTTCAAAATTATCTAAAGATATATTAGTAATACACAATTTTTCCTATTTTAAAGTTTGCTTAACTTTAAAATAAAACCATTATAATGTGTTGAATATTTATTAAGTTTGTTTTTATTATTTTACTTTTTTAAGTTAAGCTAAAATTTTAATAAACATTTTAATAAGTGTTTTGTCTTCAAATTAAATTGATATTTACAATATTTTTGAATGAATCAGACGCCTAAAGTATCTTATTCTCTTATGTTTACTTATAATTTCTTAGAGTATCTTTTTTGTCCAAGTTTTTGTTTAAATTTTATTTTAAACCTTAAATCCGTCCCTGTGATTGGACCACACTTTCAGTCCGACAAAAGTTGGCTTTCGGCTTCGGCTGGTCGACTTTTTCACTGGCATTCGGAGTGTCGGGGACTCCCGGGGTCATTATCTATGCTTCCTTTGGGAATTTTCATTTTCTTTTTCCCGCTCTGGTTTTTTCTCGTTTTCTTTATTTTACTTTTTTTTTTGTGAGTTCTTGCCGTGTGCGTTCGTGTGCGACAGTTTGGCCAAAAAGGAAACAAAGCAAAAGAATAGATGAACAACACTTTCCAGATGGGAAGTTCGTTTGGAAGAGCATATACATAGATTAAGTGTGTTAAGTAAAAAATTTAATAGGGATATGTGTGGTTTAAAGCCACTGAAATACTGGCTTAATATTCCCCGAAGCATTGTTTTGCTGTAGGTTCAAATCAAACCTTAAACTAATTACAAAATTTATGGCCTCTCGGAAAACTTATTAGACTGAAAGTCAACAGCGTTGGAAATTCTTTTTAACAACCCACAAAAGTAAAAAAAAAATATAATAAAAATAGAGAGAGATAGACACTCCCACACATCAGCGAATTAAGCTGTGACTCTGTGTGTAAAATGCAAGCGAAACAAGCCACAAATTGGGATGCGGCAGGCAGGTGGAGGTGGTGCCAGTGCTGGTTCCATAGGTGATTCCAAAGGTGGTGTGTGGTGTGTGGTGCGGTGGTGCGGGGGCGACACCTTCGACTGTTGGAGGCACTTACGGCGCTGGATCAGCCTAGACACCTAGACAAATAATGCGGGCATGCTATATATGGAAGATTGTTCTGATATATGTGTGAGCTCTACGGGAAATTACAAGGGGGAGGCTTTAAAAGATTTTGAATTAAATGGGGAAAATTGATTAAAACATTTCCATTATCAATTTTCTTTGGGTTAAGAAAGCTACAAGAATGTTTGGGTTTAAAACTAATTTTATAAAAAAGGTATTTCCAGGGTTAGAAAAATATTTGCAGACATATCTTCCCCTGTTTCTTTTTCTAGTAAATAAAATATAAACTATTTTTTCAATTATCCCAACTGTAAAGGTAACCACCTTGATGGCAATTCTCACACCTGTAAATATATCAAACTCATGGGACCGCCCTCGCCTCCATATAGCCATCTACGGCGACCATCGACTCGGAGACAAACACGCAAACATCTCTCTAATAAGCAAACGCAATTGATGCCTGAACCATGACATTGTCGCCGATCTCCGGCGGTCGCCGGGGGTCTCCCTCGCCGTCGATCTCCTCCAGTCGCCATTTACGTCTTGTGTGCAGTCGCGGGGCTAAAAACTGTTGAAAATGCGCGGGTTATTAATGGCTTTATAAGCTGCTGCTGCTGCTTGCCAGCTCCCGCGGATTTTGGCAAGCAAATTGGCAGCCAGTAGAGTTGGTCCGAGCCTGAGTCCAAGTCCGCGAAACCAAGACCGCCGCAGCGATCGAGCGGCGCAGTGTCAAAGCCAACCACTTTGCTGTGTTTTTTCATACCTTGGGAGTAGAGAGAGCCATGAAGGGTATACTGTATTTGAGCAAAATTAAATTAAAGGATCTAGAGAGCTGAGATATATAGGGAAACAAGGATCACATGAAGTAGATCAGTCTCTAAAGGGGAAAGCGATCAAGGATTGTTTTTTTATAGGCTTTGATGAGGTTTTTTTTTTGTTTCTGAAGATGGTAATTGAAAAGTTTTTATCAATAAATAATATTTAATAAAAAATAACAAATATTTAGAAAACGATTTTGTATTTTCTTGGCGCCCACGGGTGGGCTGAGCTTCTCCAGGAAGTTTTTTTTTTTTTTTTTTTTTTTTTTATTATTTCAAGAAATATTACTATACATAAACAAAAGATTTATAATATAATAACTAATTTAAAGTGCGGAGTAACTAGCTACAGTGGCCATCGACTGGACTAATTAATACAGATCTTTAACCCCACCGGGGTATCTTATAGTCGTTTCCATGTCTCTTATTTGCTATTTTTATTGGAAGTGCTGCTGCTCTTTTCGCTGCTGTTTGCACACATTTTTAACGTATAAATATAAAGGCAATGGGTAATGGGTGGGGTGGTGGTGATGGTGGTGGCGCACAGATAAAGTCAAACTGTGGGCCACCCTGGCCCAGGTTTCGGATCCCTTTCGAACTACACAAAAAAGCGATACGAGTAAAGAAAAACAAAAACAAAAAAAAAACTACAATTTTCTCACACACTATTTGCAGACAGTCGCAGACGTTGCTTGACATTTTGCCAAACCGGCAACAAGGTCGCCCAGCGCTCAAGATAGCTATCTAAACGCAAATACTAGACAAGTGCACTTGGAGAAATTGGGATATTAGGGAGCTAAGTTGGTTTTCCAATATTTTCTTTTAAAATATAGATTAATTTTTATGTATTTTCTATATGTTTTTGTGAGTAAGAATGAATTACAAAAGACTTCTAAACTGCTTCCAGTCTTTTCTAAAAAAGTTAAGCTCACACCTCTACTATTTGCATAATTTATACCTATTTCTTGGAATATTTTCATGCTTTAAACTGTACATTTTCCCAGTGCATCTCAGGTGCAGCATAGAATTTAAAGATTTGAATTTTTTACCCGGCAAATGGCCGTGAACGAATGCCAGCGGCATTCAAGTCAGCAGCGGTCAAGTGCATGGGGAGAGCAGCTGATTCCACTGATTCTGTTGATTCGCCGGCGTTGCAGAGTCTCCACCGTTTTGCCATAAATCTCTTAATGAAAACCGGCAATAATCTTTTTGCCGGCGGCGGCGCAGAACCGAACCCAAAAACCCAAACGGAACACCAGCATCCGCGGAGTCAAGCGCGAAAAAATGCGCAAAAGAATTAATAAACAAAGTAGCCGGGCATGTTGGCATCTGGAGCTTGGGGGATGGATGCAATTCAACTCCGCATCCAATCGGGAGGAGCTCTGGGATTGGGAATGGGCGAGTTATTTTCTGCGCATGCGCGCACGTGCTCAGGAGATGTCGATGAGTCGCCGACTCGCTGAGTTTTCCGTGGCCGCACGTTTTTGCACTCGAATCGGCTGCCGTTGCGCATGCGCATCATCAAAAGACAAACAACAACGACGGCGACGACGATGGCGACGACGGCGACGAGTCATCAAAGCGCCAGAACCACTAGCTCCACCTCCCCACCGCCAGCTGCATTTGCATTTCTAATTTTTCCAGCATTTTTTCGCATTTGCAATGCAACGCGAACGATGCTCGGGGCGGCGTGTAAAGGTGGAAAATGTTGCGGCGCCGCCGTTGCTTCAGCGTTTCCTCATGCTCATATTTGCCGTAAGCCGTAGGAAGGAAAATTTTAAGAATTACTGCCAAAAAATGCAAATCAAAAGAGTTAAACAAATAAAGTAAAATAAAAACAAAGAAAGCCAGTTACGAATTCATTTTATAAATTGATAAACTATTAATTTTTGAAATTTTTGTGATTAATATTTAGTTTACTCTTGTTGTATCATGTCATGGCTTGTCTACACTTCTTAGGGCCTCTCTCTGCGCTTCTCAACAGCCGCACCTGGGCCAACGTTATACTTTGATCACATGCAAATATTTGAAAACAATAATAAAGCTTATGCAAACCAAAAATATCTCCAAGCTATGAACATAATGGTGTTGTCGGGTTGTCTAGACTTTCAAAATGTGACTGATCATTGCGGATCCAAAAATATGCGTTGATTCAAGCTATAAATTCGCCGCCGGAGCCCCCTTAAAATACAGATGAAGAAGTTAAAGTTGAGTTTTGTAAACTTTTGGGATTTTTTTTAATCTTTTCCGAGTGTTGTTAGTTGGCTACCGAAAAATATTAAACAAAAAGCTCTCCCAGCGTGACTGAAAATCAATACAAACAGAGGCTGAACACAAAATAAATGTTTAAATATTTGCAAAAGAAATCGCTGGAACAGAGGTAAAAAAAAGAAGTCAAAAAGAGAGAGAGAGGGGAAAAATACAGAAAAAAACCTTTGGCAACGCGGTAGCCATAAATCAAAGTCGCGTTAATGAAAGCGCAATTAAAACGGGCTTTCCAAGGCAAAAGGGGGGTGGTGGCGTGGCAGCGGTGGCATATATTTGGGCCAACTTAAAGCGCAGGAAATTAAATTTTATGATGCCGAGTCGCATTGGCAGCTAAGTTGGCCATTTGGCCAGACCCAGACCCCAAATGCAATTGTTGCCGCCGTCGTCGTCGTTGACTGCAGTTAAATTTTTGCAGTCGCCGCCGAGCTTGTAGTTTCTTTGGCTGTCTGAAAAGTTGCACAAGGTTGGCCAAAACAACAACAACACGAACGGAGTCGCGCCGTTGACGGCTGCTAAAAACTTTTATGCAGCGCCACTGACACCTACACCCACACACCCAGACCCATGCAACACACACACCACTGAGCTATAAGCCCGGCCAGACTTGACCTACAAAACGCCGCGTCGTCTGTGATTATGGCGCCCTGGGCGTACCACTGGCTTGGGTTCTTGGGTTCTTTGGGTTCTTGGCTTCTTGGACTCCTTGGCTCTTCGCCTCGCGGGTTCTTTAGTTATTTAGCTCTGCGCCTTTTTTGACAAACTGCAGGCAACTTGGCCAAGTGACGTAATAGCCGGATCTAGATGGATTTCGCGGATCAACCGAAAAAAATATATAAAGCTAATTTAAGCTCAGTCTTGATAAATGCGATCATAAAAGTCATAAAAGAATGGGTAAACTTACACTAGAGTTCAGTGAATAGTTGATACTCTTATGATGGTTCTGTAATATCAAAGAAGGATAAGTGATAAATTTTATTTTGAGTCTTAGAAGTGAATTAAAATGCGATTTTTAATATTTAATATATTATAAGTAATATGAAAATATATATAAAGTACAAAAATAAACTTTCTTGGCTAAAAAGGGACAAAATTGATTTTAAAAATGTATTTAAAATGGGTATTATAATGTTTAATATATTATAAATAATATAAAAATATATATAAAATACAAAAATAAACTTTCTTGGCTAAAAAGGGACAACATTTATCTTAATAGTGTATTTAATATGCAAATTTTAATGTTTAATATATTATAAATAATATAAAAGTAAATATAAAATACAAAAATAAACTTTCTTGATAAAAAAAGGACAAAAATTGATCTTAAAAATGTATTTAAAATGCGAATTTCAATATTTAATTTATTATAAATAATAATATAAATATATATAAAATACAAAAATAAACTTTCTTGGCTAAAAAGGGACAAAATTGATCTTAAAAATGTATTTATATGTATTTGTATGTATATTTAATATGCAAATTTTAATGTTTAATATATTATAAATAATATAAAAATAAATATAAAATACAAAAATAAACTTTCATGATAAAAAAAGGACAAGAATTGATCTTAAAAATGTATTTAAAATGCGAATTTCAATATTTAATTTATTATAAATAATAATATAAATATATATAAAATACAAAAATAAACTTTCTTGGCTAAAAAGGGACAAAATTGATCTTAAAAATGTATTTATATGTATTTGTATGTATATTTAATATGCAAATTTTAATGTTTAATATATTATAAATAATATAAAAATAAATATAAAATACAAAAATAAACTTTCATGATAAAAAAAGGACAAGAATTGATCTTAAAAATGTATTTAAAATGCGAATTTCAATATTTAATTTATTATAAATAATAATATAAATATATATAAAATACAAAAATAAACTTTCTTGGCTAAAAAGGGACAAAATTGATCTTAAAAATGTATTTATATGTATTTGTATGTATATTTAATATGCAAATTTTAATGTTTAATATATTATAAATAATATAAAAATAAATATAAAATACAAAAATAAACTTTCATGATAAAAAAAGGACAAGAATTGATCTTAAAAATGTATTTAAAATGCGAATTTCAATATTTAATTTATTATAAATAATAATATAAATATATATAAAATACAAAAATAAACTTTCTTGGCTAAAAAGGGACAAAATTGATCTTAAAAATGTATTTATATGTATTTGTATGTATATTTAATATGCAAATTTTAATGTTTAATATATTATAAATAATATAAAAATAAATATAAAATACAAAAATAAACTTTCATGATAAAAAAAGGACAAGAATTGATCTTAAAAATGTATTTAAAATGCGAATTTCAATATTTAATTTATTATAAATAATAATATAAATATATATAAAATACAAAAATAAACTTTCTTGGCTAAAAAGGGACAAAATTGATCTTAAAAATGTATTTATATGTATTTGTATGTATATTTAATATGCAAATTTTAATGTTTAATATATTATAAATAATATAAAAATAAATATAAAATACAAAAATAAACTTTCATGATAAAAAAAGGACAAGAATTGATCTTAAAAATGTATTTAAAATGCGAATTTCAATATTTAATTTATTATAAATAATAATATAAATA
>VNJU01003396.1:0-12227 GCA_008042675.1 Drosophila seguyi
GTGGAAAGTGCTGACTTGTTGGGTCAGCTTAACTTTCACGTACCGAGTAGAAATACTAGATCCTATATTCCCTTAGTGCTGCGCCATTGTAGAACGTCCTTTCAATTGCATGAACCCTTTAGAGTTTTATGTGCAAATTATAACGATTTGTATATAATAATTTCAAACGTAGATAGCCTTCCTAAACTAAAAACGTTAATACTAACCCACTTAGTACGCAAGCAAGCAAACAATCTGGCAGCACGCCAGTAGTTACTTCCTCGAATTCCTTCTCTATATTTTCATCTTTCGCGCCTACTAACACCTAACACGAACAAGCACGTGCTTGGTGTCATACGGGCCACTTGAGTGTACTGATCGTAGTGCATCAACGTCCACATAAAAAAAAAAAGAGGAAAGGACAGATGGAGAACCGTTTCGTTTATATTTAGAATTCAGATTAGATTTTTTATTTTTAAGCCGACTCAACTCATTAGTAAACCAACAAGGCTTATTCGAGGTTGACGGATAGTATAACGGAACACATTCAGGAAAAAATGAATTCATGGCACTGTAAAAAATATCCACGGCTTCAGCCATGTCAGTGCACCTGTATAGATCGGACCAATTAAAATCAGATATGAAGTTATTCAGCCGTTCGAAGTCCGCCTTGCAAAAGCAGAGGACTTTTTTGGCTGGACGATCAGAAATATTCTTTAACTCAGTCCCAATGTCGATAGTCACATCAAAAGTAGGATGATACTGATCTTCGGGTAGCGTCAGCGGCGCCGCCCTGGCTAAACTAACTCTTGCCGGGTTTGAGACGAAACAGAGATCAAGCAAGCGCTCTAGGGAATTTCGCACATGATTGACTTGACACAGCGAAATGTCGAACAAGCCAGAAATAAAATCATGCTGTGTGGTGGTAAAAAGTGTATTTTAGGAATTGGTTGAGGACCAAATAGCCCCTGGGATATTAAAAAAACCTAGAACTACTAAATGGTCCCTATCCGAAAGTCGATTGGAAACCATCTGAATTGCGGAAAGATGGTTCCAATAAATAGGAAGTTCCGACATAGGAGGAATGAAGGAACAAGTAATAAAAATAGAGCTACCATTGACTGATTGGTTCACGCAAAGGAATTCAACACAATTGCACTCCTCGAAAGTCATTAATTCAGACGCAAGAGTGGAGTCAACCACTATGAGGACACCACCTCCACGTCTGATAGGCCGATCCAGCCTATATATCGTGAATACAGCTGGAAAAACTTCGGAGCTCAGAATCTCCGGCTTTAACCAGGTTTCTGTGAACACAATAACCTGGGAAGCAAACGAATCAGAATACAATTTGGGAAGCTTACTACGTAAACCTCTTGCATTCTGATAGGAAATAGAAAGGTTATTTATTATGGTCGAACATATTGTTTCAAAGAGTTCGTTTGGGACATTCATTTCGAAAGACGAAATGTCCCTGGCATTTTGGCGATACAGACTGAATGTCTGCATTACCAATATCGGCCGGTTGTCCGGGCCTGACACCCTTGGCAGGTAAATTAATGGGGCTCTGAGGGGTCAATATTTGAGATCCCCCAGGGGACACTACGGAAATCACCGGGGGCACGGGCCCTCCCGCGTCACATTCGGGTACCGAATCTTTTCTGCCTCTCGACCTCAGAACCCTTTGGATTCGGTTCTGAGATCGATGGCTAAGCCGAGGGAGGCTGCTGTTGGGAGCACGCAGCGGGGCTTAGGGATCCGTCTGTATGCTGCAGAACAGTTGCGGTTTTTTGCGCCTAGGAGTCTCATTTAATAGCTTTAGGCTATTAAATTGTGTGTCCAGCGCCAAGAACATATCTTGAGTTTTACGAAAACTCAATAATACTTATTTAAAACCGTTTTTGGTTTGACATCATCTCCCTTTCGACATCGCGACAGGCCTCACAACAGTACCGCAGACCGATGTTTTTTCTCACATCGTCTACCACCCGAGCCCGAATACCAATGCACTTGGAATGCATAATGTTGTCGCACAGCCAGCAGCCGATTGTAAGATCAGCAGAGGTAATAACCTTTTTACAGGTTTTAACCCCACAGACAATAGCGGACATTATTTGTACTTACCACTGTACCTTTGCCTGAGGAGAGATAAGAGTGCAGCTGCACCGAAAAAGCAAGCTTTTAGTTTAGTTGTCGCGACGGCGCAAGCTAAACGGAGAAGGCACAAAGAGTAATGCAAAAATGCAAAAGCAAACACTAGCAGCACAACTAAAATGTCAAGTGTGTCGCGGTCAAACCCGAGCACTGTGGGAAAAAGTGGAGAGAGATTACGACAGTTCTTCAGAGCTTATTGCGGCATCCGTCGAAAGTTCAACTGTAGGACTAACACTCCAGACCAGATATGAAGATTGTTTCTCGGTCTACGAAAGGTGTGTTGCCAATCTCTAAGAGCTCATAGAGAAGGCTGCCTCTCCGTCCTATCTGGCTTTCGCCACCATCCCAGCGCCCACTTCCACTGGCTGCCGTCTACCACCAGAGGACACCGAAGCTGGGGATTATCTTCGATGGCCCACCTTCAGGGATTTTTTCACAGAGTTAAACATCCGAAATTCGCGTCTTACACCGGTGAAAAGGTTGTTCCACCTTCTGTCCAACAGAAGTGGCGATGCACACGCAATTGTCTCAAAGGCACCGTTGACAAATGAAGGTTTTGTTTCCGCATGGCCTTACGGATCGCTTCGAGAACCAACTCTTGTTGGTTAATAGCCAACTGAAGATTTTACTCTACCTTCAAGAGTCCGGGGTCGCCTTAAAAGAGCTGCAAGGCACCATTAAAAGCTGTTTAACAACCTTACAGATCTCCTCGGTTTAAGTCGAGGCTTGGGATTGCCTCCTGGTGTATATGGTGTCCTCAAAGCTTCCCAAAATCACACTTTCCTTGTGGGAGCAATCCATACACAACAAGGTTGAAATTCCAACCTGGAATGATTAGGACGCGTTTCTGACAGTGAATGGCAACGATCGCTCCGAGTACATCCGAAGACAGCAACTCTGCTTGAATTGTTTTGCTCGAGGGCACCGGCACCAGGACTGCACTAGTGCCAACTCCTGTTTTACGTGCCGCGGACGCCATCACACCCTTCCGCACCACGACAATCCGGTTCTGACCGTTCCACGATTTTCCGCTCCATCTAGTCCACGAGCCGAGCCTATTGCGAGAAACACTACAACTTCCAATGATCATTCAATGTTCAAGTGTATTTTGCGTCAGGATCAAGAGCTGTCCCGCTCGGCACGGCGAATATTAATATCTACCATCTTGGTCGCACCTTTCAAGCACTTCAACCGAATCAAACTTCCATTCAAAGCAGTCCAGACCCAGGTTTCCGGTCTCAATCAGACAGTTTCTGCTCAATGCATGAAGTTCTGCAAATTTTTTATTCGCGCTCCCTCCAGACCCGGACTACAGTTAGATGCGACTGCTTATGTCTTGCTTTAACTAGCTGGAAAACTTTTATCATGCCACATTTCGAAAGATCTCCTGAGGGAGCTTCCTGATCTCCCCTATAGCGGATCCGACGTTTTTCGAAAGCTTCGAAATCGACGTATTGATAGAAGCTGACATTCTTCCGTGTGTACTTCTGGAGAGCTCCAAGTGCAACATTTTAGGCTCTCTTCTGACACAAGAGACAATATTCGGTTAAGTGCTCATTGGCCCAGTGTCCACTTCAGCCGCTCCCACCGTATCTGTTTTTTTCACCCGAGTTTCCTGCGCATCCAAAGGTCCATTGGACCAATCAGCACCATCATACGCTCCTGGGCACCTCCTTACTTCTAAGTCCCACATTACGGACCATCATTCACGCTCTTATTTTATTCAGATGTGAAGAGCACGTCGGCTCCTCACAAATAAATAAATATGCCCCTTGTACATTTCTTTCCCACCCCAATAGTTAATAAGATTATAAGTAATTATAAATAGATTTAAGGCTGCGGCAGCCGCAATCGATAGTTAAATAACTATCATAGCTAACCCGAGCCCGCTCCGCTAGCTTGGCAAGCCAAGCGCACATGAACACACGCATACAGGCACTCGCAAGAAATCCACCACGAAAAAGTAGGTCACATGACCTACGACAACTCGAGCAAAAGCAGAGGAGTGTAAGAGAGAGGGAGAGATCGTGCCATGAAATCAACCCCCGAAATTTGGCACGCGCCCGTGAGAGAGAGGGAGAGAGGGCGATCGCGCCAGAAGTTTCTGGAATGTCGAGAATGCAGCGAGAAATTGCGCGAAGCAAAACGTCGGGGAGTTTGTGTGAGGAAGCCAACGTGAGCAGAAGCCAAACTGGTGCGTGCAAATTATAACCGAAAGTGCGACAAAGTGCCAAAACTTAGGGTTTGTTGTGTGACACCTTAGCCAAGGAGGAACCAAGGAGGAGTTACCGGCCACCCGGAGGAAGCAGAAGGAAATCGTCGAGGGAGGGAACGGTGATGCCCGGCCCATGACCAGCGGGGGAGCAGTGCCGCTCCCAAAACCAAGCTGCGTATGCGAGCGGGAGCGAGACGGGTGAGTGGCAGACAGTGAACCGCAACGAGGTGGCTACGCGTGTGTTTTAAAACAAGTAAATCTTGGCGAGCCTCGATGCGGTATCACCATAGAGTCAGGTCAGATCAACTCTAGTTAGACCCTAGTGACCCTAGATTTAACCTCACTAAGTAACGGTGCCGGGAACACGTGAATGTAAAATAAGCGAAATAAATGCACCGAGAAAAATTTCAAAGAATAAGAAAATGTGTAAATAAAATTAAGTGAAATTTAAAAACCTGGAAGAGAATAAAAATAAAAATGAATTGAGATATACTGAGAAAATGTATGGAAATAATATTATTTGGGAAAAAATTAAGAAGAAAACAAGAGAGCTACCAATTTAATATAAAAGTCTGAAATAAAATGAATGTGCAACTAGGAAAAAATCGGAAACTAAACCCACTATTCTCCGCAGAGTTAATTTGTGCGAAGATAATATAACCGCGACTTCTGTCTGGGGTCAGGCATAGCCGACCGCATAGTTTAAAGCCCGAGAGGCGAACCAAATAATTATTCCTAATTCCTAATCTCACGTCAGTCCACCGCGTCATCAAAGTCACCTTGTCCCCAATCTTTATAAATTTTTCTGTAAAGGGACTCTGGCGGGACTGAGTTTCTTATCCTGGCCAAAGAACTACTTCACACAGATCATTACCGACGTCACTTCAACGCTAGCCCAATTTCTTTTAAGAGCGGACGGACCCGTGGTACTCATTCCTACCGTAGCCAAGTCTGCACTAAATCCATCCGCTACAGAGAGATCCACTCGATTTCGCCCAAAAGTAAACGTTCCCGAGGTACTTAGTCCTACCATAGCCGGGTCTGCCCGGTGTACGTCCGAACCGGAGAGATAACACATCCTTACTTCCGATCAACTTCGTTGTTTCAACGCCGTGGGATGCGCCCCGATCGCGGCATTTGCTGCCTCTCCGGAGCCTGCAACCAGCCATAAGAAGGATGACAATGTTGCAGCCCGTGATTGCAAGGGGGGTTCCGAAAGCTTGGCTGCTCTTGCGCTCCCGTATGTCGGGCCTCCACGCACAGTTCATCGAGCGTGCGAATGATCGCCCGCTCCCCGCTCTTCTGCACTCTTCCGCTGCTCCTCGGCCCCTTTCGTGGACACGCTCTCCGCTCCGTTCGATCTTCGGCCGCTCCGGGGAACTCAGCCGCCGCTCCTCAGCCCTCTGGACTCCAGAGTCTGGAGCTTCCACGCTCACCTCCTCGTAGGCTCCCGCGCCCCGAGCTCAAGCCTCGGGACGGAACCGAACTCTGCAGTCGGCCGCCGTCGATCTCACGCTCTCGCTTTAGCGGAGTAAAGCGGGCGGGAGCACGGCTCTATGTTTAAGCTTATATTAGTCGTGTCATGTATGAAGTCAAATAAAGCTGTACTGAAGTTACCCACGACGCCCCCGCCTCTTCGTCTTCGCCTTCGTTTGGACTACTTTGGGTTTTCCAATCTTTCGCCTGCGCCGGGGGGATTTATTTACCATTTGCTGCCATCTTCGGTGGACTACAGGCCCCTACAAACGCTATTGTTTAACGCTAGACAGGTGCTCTGGCACCTAGAGCTTTGATAGCCGCTATCAGAGTAAATTCTCACTTTGGTACTATGTATAAAGGGCTCGCTATTTTGATAGTTTGATAAAAGTCGATTCAACCCCCCAGATCTCAGGGAAAATCCCAGCCGCCACACAAATTACGAAAAATTATTACAAATTATGAGTGGGTTCGGTAGAAAACCCAATTCAAGACCCTTGCGAGAGGATTTGGGTGATCACAGAGCTTTACATTGTAGGACGCTTTTTGCTTGTCTATTTCATTTTTTACTGCGAGGATACCGAGGACCCTGTGGATGTTTTGGTTACGAATATATGGTATATTGGTGCCCCAGTGATAGTACGCAGGATTTTTGATTGAGCACGCTATATTATTTATATGTTGGTTTGACTCGCGTTCCTCCAAAGCTGGGAGCCATAGGTCCAGATTGGCTTAAGAGTAGTGTTGTAAAGCGGAACCTTGTAGTCCAGATACAAGGCGATCGGAATTTTATAATCCAGTGGAGGCTGCTTTTTAGATGTAGGTTCTTGCATCCGATATGTCTACCCCAGGTTAGACGTTTATCGAGGTGGATGCCGAGATACGTTACCTTCATTGTCTTGGGGAATCTGCGTGCTATTCAGGCAGAGCGGAGGGCAAGTTTGTCTGTTTAGAGTAAACGTTATGTGATTACACTTTAGTCCGTTTATTTTAATACGCCAATCAGAAAGACACTTCTCGACTAGCTTGAGGTGGTTGGCGAGTTGAGTTGTTGCACGGACTGGGCATCTGGAGCGGCTGAGGATCGCAGTGTCGTCAGCGAAGCTGGATGTTGTTAGTGGGTATCTCGTGGGAATATCTGCGGTGTAAAGGACGAATAGAGTTGTCCCAAGTGCACTGACTTGTGGGACTCCAGCTTCGGTAGTGTAGTTGTCGGAAATCGTAGTGTTGCACCTCACTGCGAAGGCTCTGTTGTAGAGGTACGATTCCAGGAGTTTATGAGTTTACCCAGGCAGGTGTGCTTTGATTTTATGCATAAGACCTTTGAGCCAGACGCGGTCGAATGCTTGAGATACATCGAGGAATGTTGCGCTGCAATATTCCCTATGCTCGAATTCTGTTCGAATCTCTGATGTTATTCTGTTAATATTGTGAGCTCCCATATATGGAATTTTCCGCGTTAGAAGACGCTTTTCGACAGCCATGATAATAAACTTATTGGTCAGTAAGATTACGGGATCGTGTGATCTTTTCCAGGCTTCGGTTCGGTATCATTATAATAGATTTTTTCCATTCACTTGGGTAATCGCCGAGGCTTATGATTCCATTGAAGAGTATACAGATAACCTCAATAGCACAGTACGGAGTTCCATTATTAATTTTGTAGTTATATGGTCACCGCCCGGAGCTTCTTTTTGGCTTTAGCTTCCTAATGACTTTTGTGATCTCGTACGGCCGAATTGATGTTGGCGTAGATTCCGTTTCGGAGTCGATTTGCGAAAGGATAAAAATTGCAGAGGGCTTCGGCTGAAAGACGCCCCCGAGATGTAAAGCAAATGTTTTGGCTCTGTTTTTGTCGCTACGGGCCCAGCAGCCTGACGAATTTATTATCGGTTTCAATTGGAGAGCTAAGATTTGAGCCTCTTCAAGGGATGCTTTGTGCTAGTTGGCGAGAGTTTTCAATATATTTTAGTTGTGCATTTTCAGCTTCTTGCTTCAGAGCCCGGTTTGAACAGCGTTTGGTTTCGGTAAGGCGTTGCTTTGAGCATGACGATCTACTGGTTTGCCACGCCCGACGCAGACACCTCTTTTCAATTTGCAGGCTGGTGTTGAGCTTTTTTATTTTCTCATCCTTCCGTTTTGGTGTTGAGATCCTAGCTACTGCGACGAGTCCTCTTCATGAACGGCGGTAGAGCAGTCGATGTCCTCTTCGGTATTTAGTTGAGGAACTCACATAATTTCTCTATTTCATCCAGTTAGTGTTGTGCGACATCAGCCTGTAGGGGTGGTCCGAAATATCTGGGTTATCAACAAAGGCGATTGGTCAAATGAGAGATCCTGTAGGGCCATGGTGCTTATTACATCGCGTAGGGGTTTTTTTTTTTGTCACTGCGAAATTGATTAGATCTGGGATCTTTCTGTGGTCTGCAGGCCAATATTTGGGGGTACCAGGAGAAACATAGTGCAATTTATTGCCGTTGGCATTCCACATGAATATACGAAAATTCGACATTTATTATTTGGACTGTTGTGCTTAAAGCAAATGAATCACCATATTGTGGTTCTGAACAAGGGTTTGCATAGTTCTTTTCATGAATGACATGAGTTATATCATACTTTGTTGGATAATAAACATAATGGTTTCCAATTTACTTTCCGGCTGCCCTGGTATCTGCTGAGCGTGTTCTGGGTGTAGCTGGAGGGGTTTCCATCCCTCTTCGTAGGGATTCGGCGTAGGAAATGCCCTTGGTGGTATTTAGCGGACCGAATGATGATCTGGCTGCCTTGGCGAAAAATACGTGTGGCGTACTTTTTGAGTATTTTGCGTATTTTTTGACGCTGACGCTTGTCGCATGCGAATCTTTAGCTCCTTGTAGACCGCACAGCCTCTTTAGTTTGCCGTATGGTTTCCTCCGCAGTTGCCACATTGTATCCTTTGGGTGTCTTCTATGCTCTCGGAGCAGTTTAGGGAGTTGTGGAAGTCTCGGCAGACTACGCAGACTGTCCGAAATGTACAGTACGTCTTGGTGTGTCCAAAGTCCTGGCAGTTTGTGCGTTAACAGGGCCGCTGCGTTTGTGTGGTTCTTCCACGGTGATAATTCGATGCAGTAACAGCTGCAGCTTGTATGTGTTCTTCCGACTTCGTTTGGATTTTGGTTTCGTGTATGTTTCCTTTAATAAGTGGAACAACATGAAAATTTGCGTCCCCGATCAGCGCAACAATTTTTTTGACCAGGGTGTTTGACCTTTTTTGGCTTGGCATTGATAGCTCCATGATGTGGGAGTTGGGGTAAGCAGAGTAGGTGAGCAAGAGCTCGCTCTATTCCTGTCTACGGTCAGCAAAGTAAACCAAAATTTTGGAAAAGTGATGATTTATTTTTCCACATAGTCTCCTTTTAGCTTGATACACAGTGCTCCATATTTCTTTAACACGTCTGAAAAATACGTTTTCTCGAAGTCTGCAAAGCACGCCGCCGTGGCGGCGATGATCTCCTCATTCGACTAAAATTTGTGTTCGGCGAGTGACTTTTTAAAGTTTGGAAACAGAATGCAGTCGCACGGGGCAAAATCTGGTGAACGCGGTGTTTGAGGCAGCAGTTCGTAGCCCAATTCGAGCAATTTGGCGTTGGCGGCCGTGTGAGCCGGTGCGTTATCATGGTGGAAGTGGACTTCTTTCTTTGTCAAATGGGGCCGTTTCTTCTTTAATTCGGCGTAGAATCGGGCCAATATTTTGGCGTAGTACTGCCCTGTAATCGTTTTTCCCTTCTCCAGGTAGTCGATATGGATCACACCTTGTGAATCCCAGAAAATGGTGACCATCACCTCTCCTGCCGATGGGACAGTCTTCGGCTGCTTCGACTGTTCCTTGGTCTCTGGTGTGTACCAGTGGATCCATGTTTCGTCAGCTGTCACGAAACGGCGCAGAAACTACTTCGGATTGCGTTTAAGCAGCGTGTAACACTGCTCTGAAATGGTCTCACGGTTCCGCTTGTTGTCTAGAGTGAGCAATCGCGGCACCTATCGCTCCGACAGTTATCTTATGCCCGAAATTTCATGCAGGACATGAACCACGCAATCTTATAAAATACTTACTGTGTTAGCTATCTCTCGTACCTTCAATCGGCGGTCTGCCAATACGAGATCGTGGATTTTTGTAAAGTTTTCCTTCGTGGTAGCTGTTATCGGGGCGACGTGCGACCACGTTGAAATTCGTCATACCAATTATTGATGGTCGCCATTGAAGCTAAAGAGTATCCAAACGCTCTTTGATCTCATTGCGCGATTTCCCTTCCAGAAACAAGAATCGAATCACCGACCGATATTGGTGTTTTTCCATTTTTCTAAAAACCTCGGACGCTGTCGCCTTCATAGCTGTTAAAACAAAACTACCAGTCCGATCCGGCTGAAAGTTCGACAGAAGCTTTCTAAGAAAATGTAGTTCACGATAAAAAATTACTCCTGCGATACTGACGCCATAAGGCGGAGAGGCTAAGTCCTTATCGGATTTCTTCGCGTGCTCTGAAAGTTTAAGCTTTATGCCATATATCTTGGGCATGTTATAACTTGGGATCTTTGATATTTTTGTGATTATAATTAGGTTGGGTTAATACCAAGCCCGCAGGATTTAACCCAATTATTTAATTGTTCCACCCAGTTCGGCCATTACCGTCGTACTCGTGAGCACAGCACCTATCCATTCTCTGATGCATCTTTTAACACCTATCGTGCCTTCTATATCGAAGAAGTTGGCCCTTGTGTATTCTTTGAAATTTAGTGCTTTCTTTATGAAACTCACCACTTCATGCAGTGCTGTCTCTTTCGTTCGATCATTTTGGTATGCTTGTTGGGCATCCAACAGGTGATCTCCCTCCGCCTTGGCTCTTATGTGTAGGTCCATTAGCCTTTCCATCGTCTTCAGGATGAAGATGTTAGGCTGATTGGTCTATAATCGTTTGCTATGATATGACGCCATTGTCCGAGTTTATACGCACATTCCCTGGAAAGTGAAATGTTTTTTTCACGATCAGAACGATACAAGTTATACCCATGTCATTTAGCTAAAACATCACTGATATTTGGGAGAAACCATGTTTCAGATATACTTATAACATCTATGTCTGCGTTGACAAAGAGGTACGTAAATTCTTCAATTTTTCTTGTCAGGCTTTGAGCATTTTATGGCAAATTTTCAGACCAGTTCTCTTTTTCCAAAATGCGCAGTACCTCACGCCTATTTAGTCTATTTTTATTTATGCAGTCTTCCATGTAATCCAAATAAATTTTTTAACTTATTAGCTCCAAATTTGTAAATACACATTGCGACCCCGACACCCAAAGAGGGGGACCAGTGCGCAGTCTTCCAGATCAACAAAAAGGCGGAGGACATCCTTTACCCTCGATACGGGAAGATAACGTGGGGCATGGGTAGTGTCTACCTGCGCCTCAAAAAGCGCCACCCGGAGGACAAGGATGCGCACACCCAGCAGGCAGGCGAAGTGGAGAAGGACCTAGGTCTGGACTCCATCGTTGATGCCGCCCAGGGGATGACGCTCGAAGTCTCGGAGGAGGAGGAGGAGGAGGACGGTGACTTGACAATTATAGTCAACCAGTCCCGAGCTGATTTAGGTACCCATAACATTGAGGGTACTGCAGCTCAACCTCCATAAGAGCAAAATCGCGTCGGCGGAACTCCTGATCGCCTTGGAGCAAGGGTCCGTCGACATAGCTTTGGTCCAGGAGCCGTCGATTGCCTCGAGCAATTTCATTGCCGGACTAAAGTCCTCATCACACCATGTTTTACGAGGGTCGTTTGATAAGTCCGTGACTTTTTGTATTTGCCGCGCACCTGCTCTAAATACAACACTGCTCCTGTCAGCAGTTATCGATTAACAGCTGACTGTAAAATTTTGAGAAAGCTGCGTTTCTTAGTTTGCGTTTTATAGGCATTGAAAGCAGACGATCTCGTGAATTTTAACGAAAATGGAAAAAAGTGAATTTCGTCTGCTAATTAAGCATTATTTTTTGCGTAAAAAATCCATCACCGAAACCAAGGAAAGACTTGATAAATATTATGGGGACTCTGCACCATCAATTTCAATGGTTAAGAAATGGTTTACTGAGTTCCGTTGTGGTCGTACCAGTACAAGTGATGCCGAACGTTCAGGTCGCCCAAAAGAGGTCGTCATGCCAGAAATCGTCGACAAAATCCATGGAATGATATTGGATGATCGGAGAATGAAAGTGCGTGAGGTAGCTGAGGCTGTAGGCATCTCAACTGAACGGGTACATCACATTTTACATGAATATTTGGACATGAAAAAGCTTTCCGCGCGATGGGTGCCGCGATTGCTCACACACGACCATAAGCGCACTCGTGTGACCATTTCAAAGGAGTGTTTGGCGA
>VNJU01003398.1:0-227378 GCA_008042675.1 Drosophila seguyi
CTTTCAAATTTCAAAAATTCAAATTTTGGTAGAACACTTTTGAGTATTTTCTGAATTTGGAAAATTTTCAAAATTCTAAAGGGTGGGCAAACGTGGTCAAACGATTCTAATCCGATTTCCAAAAAAAAAATTTGAAAAAAGTAAACTTTTTGATTTTCGAAAATTTTTGAAAATTTTCTAAGTGTCATATTTTTTAAACGGGACGTGGTAAAAAAAAAACAAAAGGTGGGCAAACATGGTCAAACGAAGGGTAAAGATGGTCAACTTTCGAATTTCAAAAATTCAAAATTTGGTAGAACATTTTTGAGTATTTTCTGAATTTCGAAAAATTTCAAAATTCTAAAGGGTGGGCAAACGTGGTCAAACGATTCTAATGCGATTTCCAAAAAAAAATTTTGAAAAAACAAAACTTTTTGATTTTCGAAAATTTTTGAAAATTTTCGAAATTCCATATTTTCGAAACGGGACGTGGTAAAAAAAAATAAAAGGTGGGCAAACATGGTCAAACGAAGGGTAGAGATGGTCAACTTTCAAATTTCAAAAATTCAATTTTACCCAACCTGGCTTCTTTGAGCTAACATTTATTGGTTATTCACTATTTTAAAACTCTTTCAAAAACCTTGAGTTTGACGGCTTGCAGCTTAAATACTTTTTAGTTTCCTGAAACTCATTAACTTATATAAATTTCTTAAGTATTTTGTTTCCTCAAATATTTTGTGTCGTTATAAAGTCGCAATTTGCTGACGTTAAAATATTTCCAGCTTCTCCAGGCCTCCCCTTCTAGAGCCCCTTTAATTTTTAATGCCAACCGCACAGACGATATTTACTTTGATATCGGATAACAGACTGTGCGGCACATGTGCGGAGCAATAAGTTAGCAAGTATTTTAACAAACAGGCCGAAAACACATAAAAAAAATGGTGTATAAATAAATTGAAGGGAGCCATGAAAATTAACGAAGAAGCAATGTATGTAAGTTGGGGTTAAGTAATGCCCTGGGCACATTAGCTCTTGAAATTTTCGGATATATAAATGTTTGTTAAATTTGTTAAGTTCATTATGTTGACCCGCTGAACTACATTAAACCAACAAATTGTTGGGGTTATAACGAAATGTTTAATTAGTGTGGTAGGAGAGCGGGAGAAATTTTCCTAAAAAAAAAACGGACTGTCATTTTGGATGTGCAAATCTCCATGACAGTATGGCAGAGTTTGAAGAGACGAGCTGACGACCCACTGCAACCCACTCAACCACCAAACCACTCTTCTTTTTATTACCGGTGAATCAGATAAATTCGCACTGGGAAAAATATGTTTAGTCAGTTGTAAATATTAATATTTAAAATATATTTATAATACAAATATATCAATAGAAATAGGATCTTTGACATTTTTTAAATTCTGTAAACCATTTGTTCTTTATTGTCTGATATTTTTTGAAAAGTCAATAATATTTTTAAAGTTTATTTCTTTTAATAGCATTTATTTTCAGTGCACCTATCGACAACTGTGCTGGCTACACATAAGCCATGCTTATTATGGTTTGATTGCCTGTCGGATGGTTGATTGCTGCTGTAAGTCAACAATTGCTTATCATTTTGGCTTCGACTCTCACTTTACGCACTAATTGAATTACGGATAAAGGTGGGAGAGGAGGGAGCAGAGGATGGAAAAGAGGAAAATAAGAGACAGGAGAAAGAGGAACTAGAACCACACCAACACACTGTTAATTGACATTGGAAGCGTGTCTAATGTCGCTCTAATATGATTTTCGTTGGTCTGTAATAATGCAATTAGTGGGTAATATCAATAGAGGGAGGATATGGAACACTCATTCCCCATATCTCTATCTTTCTCGTTAGAAGTCAACACGTGGGCGAAGCCCTCAAAATATGTAGTCACACCCCAAGTTCAAAACAGGTCTGAAATGTTTACATATTTACAGGGGAACGTTTGTGAAGAATATTTTTGACATATATATCTTTTATAAGAAGACAAACATTAAGGTTAATGAATAAATTCTAACTCTTAGTTATATCATTGTAATTTATTTGTATTTGTCTAATCAAATTTTGAATTACTAGCACTTTACGAAAGAATATAAATCTGAATGTAAAGCACTAAACTTTGAGATAAGAAACTTGATTTCCGCCAGAATTGTATTTAAACATTTTAGAACATTTTAAATTTATGAGCAATAATGAGCTGTCATACAATTTTATGCGGATTCTTCTTATGCAACTACTGATGTATGAAATATTTTCCCTTATAAAACATTATGATCTCGATGATATGTGATAAGTGAAAAGCAAATATTATTAAGATTCAAAACATATTGGATGTGAGCCAACAGAATAGAATAAAATTCCCAAAAGCACAGTTGAGGTTAGCAATATAGGGGGCATATATTTAAATGCTTTAAAAATGGATAAGTTTATAATATTTTTTTTTATGATTAAAAAGCACTTAATTTAAAAAAATATATATTTTATTTATAAGCATTTTGCAAATATTGACAACAAAAATGTGCTTAATTTGACTTTATAAGCGAATTTATATAAATAACTTTTAAACCTTAAGAATGATCTTCAAGTCCTAACAGTATAAAATAAAACGAATTAAAATTAAATTACTCATTTGATTTTTGTTGGCTAAAGTGAGTTTCCTATATTAGAAATCATTATGTTTGTCCTAGATTTAAAACATTTCCATTTATAAGATTTAATATGTTGGCCTCAACTGTATATTTTCGAGTGTTCGTGTTGCAATATAGAAAACGTGTGCGTTTGAAAGTGGGAAATTCTGTTGAATAAACCAAAAAACAAAAAGACCAATTTCGCATTCAGACAAATTTTATATAATTTAATTTTAGTTCCACGAATAAGCACCTCCCCACGCGTTTCGAAAAAAAAAACACAAAAAATAAGGTAAACAAAACAAAGGTGACATGCATTGCTGGAGACACACCCACACAAAAACAAACACACACACACATAGACAAAAGTACTGCAGTTCTGAAAACGAAAATAAAATAGTGAAAACATGGGGAGAGTGAGCGAGAGGGGTCATAGACGGAAATAAAAACAGTGCTTAGTAGCAGGAACTTACCAAAACGGCGCTCTCTCGGACCAGCTGCGAGACATTCTCTCTCATCTGCACCGCCGAGCCGAGCTTATTTAAGCCCCGCGTAAATTTTCGCTCCATTCTGTTCTCTTTTTAGGGATCAAAAGAGTTGAAACAAACAAGTTGTTGTTGTTGTTGTTTTGCAAAAACCGGCGGCGGTTCAAAAATAGAGAGACACACGCAAGCACACATACACGCACGCAGTAAACGCACGACACACACAGGCACAAGTGGACAGGATGCGCTGCCGACTGCGCAGCCAACGTCGCTGCCAGCGATGACTAATTCGTTATCCTTTTTTTCCTTATGCCTTTTTTCCTGGCTTTCCGGCAATTTTACCTTGAAATATTCACAATTCTCCTAGGAAGTTACATGCCAATTTCTGGATGAAGGATTCAGGAATTTCTTTTTATTTAATTCATGTTATACACAAAAACACTAACACAAGGACGTGAAAATTCCCACGCCCCTTTTTTGTCGCAGGCGAGGAGGAGCGTTGCGTTTTTGCGAAAACAACACGCATACACGGCAGGGTCGGAGCATCCCCATAGAAATCATAAACAATAAATTCTTTAATGAACTAAACACAGCTGTTTATATCGTTTTATTTGCACTGCTGACTTATTTCTTGTTATTTTTAATTTTCGTGTTTCGGAACAGCGTTTGTTTAAAGCAATTTGTATCGGCGATTCGTTTTATATATGTTTTCTATTTGCCGCCCCCGAATTTTTCGCAAACTAATTTTTCCGAATGTTTTTGCCGCGATTTTTCTTTGAATGGCTCGCTGCAGTCGTATTTATAGGTTTCCGGTTTCCGATATATTTATATATCGATATTTTTCTAAGGATGGCAGTTTTATATCACAATATAAACATCGATATATCGATATTTGATTAGACTTTTCCGGTATTTCGATTAAAAAAATGAAATATACCGTATTTGTAAGATATATATTAAATATTAACATATTTTTATAAAAAAAAAGCATATTATCGAAACTATTTTTTTAAATATTCCTAGCTTCCGGCCTCAAACAGGGCTGCCAACTCAATGGGTCGTAAAAAGCTTGTCAGAAAGCTTTACAAATCAAGATATTGTTATAGTAGCTAAAACATCTAGCAGACCTTTGCACCTGACGCGGCATATTATTTTTATATATTTTCTCCCTCATTGAATTAAATTTTATATATATTTTGGTCTTTCTTATTTGTATGTATTCTACGGTTTTAGGAATCATTGTCCACCCCATTTATGTATTCTCTCCTTATTGGAGGGAAACTAGATGCTAAATATAATTCCAGCTAAGGAATTTATAGCAATAAAAACTGCTTAAATTGCAGCAGGTTGCAGGTTTTGTCTCTCTCTAACCCAGACTATCGAATAAAGATGGAAAAAATCGAATATATAAATTAAAAAAAATATTTGTTTAACGACCGCCGCGGTCCACAAAAAAGTGCGAGTCTCGGCTAAGGGTTAAGACGTATTGACGTTCGCAGACATCTATGTAAAAAAATTTTTTTATTATTTTAGAATTACGGTTTTACTATTATTAAAATCGGATCCTTATACCATATATAGTAAATGTTAAAAAAAAAAAATTGTATGGTATCTATAAATGTGTTACTTATTATTTTCATTTCATAGTACTAGTATTTAAATATTTCAGAAAAAAACTAGGAAATTGCCAAAAAGTTTCCTTTTATGAGAAGCTATACAACCCTTAACTTTAAGTTCCTTTTATAAATATAGTAATGTATATTTAGAAAAAGATCTATAGTTTTATCTGCTTTTCTTTTTTTTGCTTTATAATTTCTTAAATATTTAAATAGAAGTAAAATGAAAAATCTCAAAGTCATCGATTTTGTCGTAGGAATATATTAATACACCTGAAAGGAAGCTAACTTCGGCGTTTCGAAGTTTAAATACCCTTGCAGTAATTAGAAGAAGAAGAAGATGAAGAAGAAGAAAAATGTTCTGACTTTTTCGCTTTCTCGGGTACTGTCATTAAATAAATGTTGCCAATGCAGAATGTTGCTGGCGAAAAATGTTGCAAGCAACAAAGGCAAAAAGATATATATATTCCTATGGCAGCTATATGATATAGTGGTCCGATTTTGATAAAATTAAAACCGAAATTTTAAAATAATACTAAATGGTCAGATCTAAAATTTTATGCAAATATCTTTAAAATTAGCTAAGCTATAATTTTTTTCATTAAAATGTACCGATTGTTCCTATGGCAGCTATATGATATAGTCGTCCGATCCGGCCGGTTCCGACTTATATAGTAGTGAGAGCATATAGAAGACTATCTGCAAAGTTTCATTCAGATAGCTTCAAAACTGAGGGACTAGTTTGCGTAGAAACGGACGGACGGAATATATATACTTTATAGGGTCGGAAATGTCTCCTTCACTGCGTTGCAAACTTCTGACGAAAATTATAATACCCTGCAAGGGTATAAAAATGTTTGCAGGCTGAATAAATAGACACCAAGGTAATAAAAGAAGCTTGATCGAATAGTCCAACTGCAATCTGCTAGGGTAAACAACCTTAGGCTTCCCGAAGTTAGCTTTATGTTTTGATTAATAGAAATATACTAAGAAAAGCAGGAATCACAACAATTGTAAAATATTTCATATAGTGACATAGCTCTTAGGGACAAGATTTTCGTAGATTAAAGAAATCCATGAACTTAATATTAGTATGTTGATTGTACGAATTCTTCTCGCAGGTTGTTATCAAATTCTGAAATTCGTGGGAAAAAGTATCACTAAAGAATTCAAGGAACTTCGATGTTCATTTTCGCGGAATGTTTCTACAAACACATATATATATTTCTTATCAGTTATATTGAATATCTATTGGCCTATAAATAGAGCGAATTAATAGCATACCCAAACAGTGTGTTAAAAAAAATTCTCAATGTTCGGTTATTCTGCAACAATTGTATTCCTCCTGGCATTGCCAGCTCTTCACGCTGCCGGTCCTCCACCGAAGTTCGAGCTGATCGGATCGAGGTCCTTTTACATCGAGAAGAACGCTACTCTGGATTGGTATGAAGCTGCAAGGACCTGCCGTCGGATGGGCGGCGACCTGGCGACCATTCGAAACCAACAGGAGCTGCATCTTATCGTTCCTAAACTGAAATGGGACTCTAAATATTGGCTGTCTCTCAACGATTTGGCTAAAGAGGGCACTTTCGTTCCCTCATTTTCCGGCCAGCCAGCACCCTTCCTGAACTGGAGGCAGGGACAACCCGACAACTACGACTATAACCAACACTGCGTTTTTGAAATAAATTATTATATCTACGACAGTGTATGTCATGAAAAGCATCATTTCATTTGCGAGGCATGAGATGAAATGTATGTAAAATAAAAAGATATAATAAATTCAAGTAATTTTCCTTTGAAAAAAGAACAGTTAAAGGGTTTATTTTAACTAGAACCTAATTTCAATGAGTTCTTTTAGGTCTTATATTGTTAATGGAAACTCCACTTAACATTTTAATTACTTGTTTTGAACAGTGCTTGTCAAACTGTGGACTTCTGTTTAACTCTCTGCTAACTCGGACACTATTTCTTGAACTGTAGTTGTAAAAATGGTAAAGAAAGTTGTTGAAAAAAAAAAATATATATACAAATCTCTATGAGTTAAATTAAAGATAAGAAACTTTTTTAAGCAACTTTACTTTAAGCATTTCAACATAATTTTGGTAATTATCGTAATATCTCCCCACCAATAAAAGTCAATCAATTGATTCTTTATATATTCCATATATTTTGTATATATTTGTTGGTGTTTCTATACTTTACACAATAAAAATGATAATGCATCTCAACAAAAACAATTATTCGCGGTACTTAGACAAAATTCATGCTTGCGTGATTCGTAACTTTTGCTCTTGGAATTGTCTTTCCAACCTACTATATGCTTGATTTCATTTTTGCGTGGATCTCTCTTATGTCGGTTATTGGTATCGTTATCGTTAATCGATTAGAAAATAAAGATAGTCATAGTGAATTTCGATAGATCCGAATGCGGATCGAGAATTCTAAGGCGCGCTCCTACACATATGTACAACGAATGCGCGCCATGCAAATTATTAATGTATTCTCGTGAGTCATTGGCTCATCGATTATGCGGTTTCTGCATTTGGTTAAACTTAGAAAATAATTAATTAACATACGGTTTAGGTAAAATTATTTAAAGCAACTTAAACTTAAGGTTAACAGTTCCCTCTTGCTCTGTTCGTTCTGCTGGTGATTTTTGTATTAATTAAAGAGAAAATCATATCAAGTCGATCATAATTTAGTTATCGTCGATTATGGGGGGATGAAGTGTGAAACGAGAGTCACAGTAACAGTCACGGCAACAGTAACACTTTACGGGTGCGACTAACGAACGAGTAACGGTTTTGTAAACCTCAAAACTTTGCTACAAGTGTTTGTTTTGTGTGTTTGTTTGTGTGTGTTGCGATTATAATCATAATATGTATGCATATCTATATCGATCTCTGCGTGTGATGCTTTGCGATTGATCGCTCTCTACTTAGGATGGGATCTAGAATAGTTCTTTAGGGTGTTATTCTTGCGTTAAATATGCTTAAAGACTTATATTATATATTTGGTGTACTTTTTTGAGTTTTGTGTTCTGTTTTGCTTTAGTTGTTTTATCGCCTTGTTTTTGTTTTTTGTTTTCGTTTGTTTTTAGTTTAGTTTGTAACTGTTTGTATGTTGTTTATATGTAATAACTTGTCAATATGCGCATGCCTGCTGCCACCTGTCCGATCTCTATAGATCTGCACATCTACGGCTACGTAAACTAAATATAATACAGTTTGTTGTTTGTTTTCCATTTTGTTTGGGGGTTTCTCTCTTCGGGGCTACGCCACTGTCTGCAAATCAACTCGCCAAACGAACGACTCCTCCAAAGTGTTATACACGGCACAGTGGTTACTCCCTTCCGCCTCCTGCCTCGTCCGAGGACTGCGTTTGACGCTTAGATAGGCGATATGGAGAGCGGAGCTGCTGCGGTATCCGGCATGTATTCCTTGAGAAGATCCCGCAGTCGCAGGATCTCCCTCCCAGCTGCCGAAAGATCGCCCTGCAGGGACAGTTCCCGCTCCCTTAGCCGCTTGATGTCGCGCTGACAGGTCTGCAAGAAATACGAAGGATTTGGATTAATATATCTTCTCATTAAAGTTCAAAGCAAATACCCACCACATTCTGCCTGAGAAGGTCCAGCTTGTCGCACTTCAACCGCGTCACCTCCTGGCGCAGATTCTCGATCTTCATGATCGTCTCATTGCTGGGCGAGCTGCCCATCATAGTGGACTGGACGCCGTCCAGGCACAGGGAGCACGCCTTGGTGGTGGCCTCCGCGGAACTCATGCTCTCCAGCCCCGTGTCGCTGTCTATGTAGGTGGCACCGCCGTCCAAATGGGCCATCATGGGGTCCAGATCCACGCTGTTCAGGCTGGAGTCATCGCTCGTCTCGGACATGGTGGCCACGGCCACAACTCCATTTTGGGCGGCACTTGCTACCGCTGCGGCCACGCCACCGGAACCGTTTTGTGGCAAAAGTCCTCCATTGGAGTTGGTGTTGTTGTTGTTCGCCTGGCGAGAGGTGATGTCCGGCGAGGAGGAGGTGGACTCGTTCGAGGATTTGGATTTGGACGAGGACTTGGAGGCCGTACGACTGCAGGTCTGTTTTTTGGGAATATAAAGAATTAGGAAACTGAATCTTCAAATCTCTCTCTTCGAACTTACATTCAAATTGGGTGTCTGCATTTCGGGATGCGCCTCCTTCTTGGCATTCAGAGTGCCCAGCTTGGTGTTCACACTGAACTTATCCGTCTGCCCGGGTCCATGGCCATTTCCGGTATCCACGCTCTGCGATCGCACCCGCATGATCAGGGCCTTCTTCACCGTGTCTATGAATCGGGAGCCAGCATTACCGCCGCCGCCGCTCTCCGCCTTCGGGGTCTCGGGGGTGGGACTGCCGGCGGATGTCTGGGAGAGATCGGCGCCCAGAAAGTCGCGGGTCTTCTCGCGCAGCTCTTCCACCAAGTTCTGGAGTAGCGAGGTCCTGGTGCGCTGCTCCAGCTTGGCGAACTTCTCGGCCTTGTAGCAGGCGTTCTCCGCGTTGATCAGCTTGGTGAGTATGAACTCCTTAAACTCCTGACCCTTCCGGAAGACGGCCGGGTTGGGGAGCGTGGGTCCGAAGAAGGGTACATCGTCTCGGGCCGTGACGCTGACCTTGTAGCGTGTGTGGGGAGTATTCGGCTCGATGGGCTGCACCACGATGAAGGCGTGCAGGAAGTGGCTAGCAATCATGTCCGGCGAGAAGGGAGTGTTGGTCTCCTGGAAAACGATAGCCACAATGTCATTGCCAATGTGCCGCTTCCGCTGCAGCTGCTGCGGATCGCCCTCGGTGTGGGGCAGCAGGGTGGAGACATGGAACATGACCTCCCGCTCCTTAAAGACCTCGTACACGGCCGTGTCGCCGGTGTGTCCGTTCTGGATGTCCAGCCCACCCCTGTAGCCCTTGTGATCCTTGAGGCGAATCCGTTGGCCCAGGACGTCCAAGAACTCGTCGAAGGCCGGCGAGGTCATCTGGTTGCCGAACAGCTCCTCCTCGGTGGTCTGTCCATATCTTTGGTAGAGCACTCCGAACTTGAAGTGCGAAACGAGGACATGTTCGTCGTAGACGCTGATCAGCTGCGAGGCCTTGGGGCACAGCACCGGCATGAAGTGGTCCACCTGGATCTGCTCGTTCAGCAGCCGCACCATCTTCAGCGGGCTGGGCTGGGCGCCGAGGCACGAGACCGGAATAAGCTCATGCATTGTTCCAGTTCTCAGCCGGAGCAGGATGCGCATGTGCTCCTGGTTGGCCACATTCTCCGTCTTGATGGATATCAACACGGGGCCCAGCTGCTCATCCTGTCCCACCAGATTCGAGTGCTCCCTGGCGGCATAGAATCTCCGATAGCATTTGGCCGTGTCGTCCGTCTCGAACTTGGCCATCCAGGTGGTCTGTGGTAGCAGAGGATTGCCCCGGGCATCGTAACCGCACTCGTGCTCGGTCCCGTCCAGCCAGTAGCCGCCGAGCTGGGGTAGAAGGATCATGGGATAGGGCGCCGACTTGGCCAGCGCCTCCTCCAGCAGTCTCTGCGAGGCGGGAATGGCCGAGACGATGGAGGAGTTGGAGCTCACCGACGACTGGGACTGGTAGTGGTGTCCATTGGACAGCATCTGGCAACCGGAGGCGCTCACCACGCCACTCAGCTGCGGGGAGGCGGGCGTGGAGCTGCAGGCGGAGCCGGACACTGTCGAGGTGCTGGAGTGGTTCATCGAGTGGCGGAGCGTCGCCCGTGAGCCCGAGTGCTGCAGGCCCCCGTTGTGCGGATGGGCGTGGCTGTCGTGCGGTGAGTGGGGCTGTGGCACGCGCTCCTCGCTGGCGTTGCTGCCGCGATGGTGGCTCTGTAAGGGGAAAAGATTATAAATCGTAATTAGTTTAAGGTTTTTTGACGAGAGTTTTTTTATTTTTTCTGCTCTTAAATTAAGAAAATACAATAACTATTCTTTGCTGATTACTGGACACATTTTCTATACCCCAAACATATAGTTATGGCTGCTTGATCCTGAGTGCAAATAAATATAATTTTACACCCATTCTCCGACTCCGTCTCTGATTATTCAAGCGGGATATAGTGTGTCAGAGGACCATGTGTGGCAACGGCTCTACCCAGTCCCTATGCCAAGCTCTCGACAACTGGGGCCTGATTATGTGTGTGGGTGCCACAGTGGAGCCTCCCACATGCCAACGGACAAAGAGCGGCTCGGCAACACACGGCTGCATTATAATTTCATGCAATTATCGTCGACGAAAAGCCACCCCTGCCCTGCCCTGCCCTGTCCTGCCTCTGCCCCGCATGCAAATGTCCCGGACCCCGGGGGCCATGTGGATGGATTGGATAATGGCGGAGCAAGAGAGCTCCATGGCTCCGAGTGCTGCAGCCAGCGACTGTCGATGCCTTTGCAATTTTGTTGGCACAAACTATTTGCAAAAGCGCCAAACAAATATGGCAGTGGGTGTATGGGTGTATGGGGGCAGGGGGGCGTGGATTACGTGATGGATTTGCGCAGAGGGAAACTCGGGCTGGGTTGAATTTTTGATAACATTAAGCCAACAATTTTCATTTGACATGAGCGGAGCAGCGGAGCCCTGGCTGGCTGCCTTTCCAAAGCATTTCCTTTTCAATTCCTGGCGCCACTCGAAGCCTTTGTCTAGTCCCTAAACAAGCGAGCATATTAAAAAGTTCCCTTCTTTTATTTGCACATAACAGTTTTTCCATTTCTACGAGTCTTTTGTTGCATTTTCAGGCGCCCTGGCCAGCAGCCAAATGGGGTTAAAGTGTGCTCCAAGGGGTTAAAGGGAGTGTGTGCGCTGAGGTTCATCGATAGTTCGTGCCTTGATTTAATGGTCTGCCGGCTGCCAATTGCAACTGCAGCTGATGGCTGGAAGTAATGAGACGCCAGGAAGTTTGGGGAATGCAGAGAAGGAATTGGGGAAAGAAATAGGTTTGACACAGACCGGAGGAGGAGGAGGTGGGACACCTCTGGAGGTTCCACTCACTTCCACCATCGATTGCAAGGTTAGCCCACTCTGTCGATTATTCAAGCCGAGTGGTTTCCAGTTAGCTGACTGCACCGCTAATGAATTGCATTGTCAGTCATTTGGGTGCATATCCAATGGATTTTGACATCCATCGCTCAGGCATTCGCCGGGTTTTGTGTATCTGTAGTTGTATCTGTATCTGTATCTGTATCGTGTGAACCAAAACAATATGCAAATGCATATTTCCTACTGCAACTCCCTTTGGCGGACAAACAAACCAAAACGAATGTGGCAATTGAGGAAAATTAATAAATTTTGTTGTAACTCTAGACAGTCACTAGATGGATGGTTGGATGGGGAATTAAATGGAAACTAGAGCTATGGAGCTATGGCACTGTGGAACTATGGAACTGGAGTGGGCTTGTTGCAGAGACACTGCTCATAGAGCCGGTCACGTCACACGCTTAGTTGGCTTCATTGGCCGAGGGCGGTTGCCCTTTTAATGTTTGCTTAAATGGCAAATGGTAAATGGGAAGCGGGAAATGGGAAATGGGAAATGGAAAAATTGGGAAATGGACAAGGGGGAAACCCAGCCCCGAAAATAGATAGTTCGTTCGGATAAGCTTAGCTCACCCGTGTTGTTGGGTCAACAAAGGAAGTCGGCTAGGCAAGTGAGTCATCTAATAGGGAAAACTCTAGCTCTAATTTACCCCCTCAGTTAATTTGTCAAGATTTCCACTTTGGAAATTGGTTTTCGGTTTTCGGTTTTCGGTTTTCCGTTCTCCGTTTTCTTAGATCTAATTAGGAAAGCATTTGTTCGGAGGCTGTAAGAGCAGCAGTATTAGGCACAGCCGGACAACTGAGCAAACCGGAAAATGCCAAAGTTAAATGTAATAAAGTGGAAAGCATGACGAATGTAGAACTTGCACACAGAACCAGAAACTCAACGCTGACAATCATAATGCCGACGATGATGATGTTTATGTGCCGATTCCAAGGAACTTAAGCGGATTACAGTCGGCGCGTACACACACGAGCCACAAGATGGGGAAAAGTGTTACGAGCTGAGATCTAAAAGAACAAGCAAGAGACAAAAGCACAGAGCTCAGAACGCGCAGAACACGGCGCAGAAATGGAACCAAAAGTGAGGAGAACCGAAAGCGGAACTACAGCCATCTGGCAACTTGAAGATGGGGGCATCCAGTACACAGGGAAAAATATATTCTAAAGGGTAATTCTAAAAGAAGTCTGAGGGATTTCTGGTACCAGAAGTAGTAAAGGTTTTTACTATATCTTTTATAATTGATTTAAAAAGAAGTTAGAATGTTTTCTGGTATTAAAAGCTATGTGGTTTCATTTCATTTTAAATTTTCCTTAGTTACTTTATATTATATAAACTATTTCTTTCATTTCTCTCTCTGTCTTAGTGGCATCATTTCGAGGTTAGTGGGGTAAAGTGAAGAGAAGGAAGGGCAGTCCCCTAGGGCAAAGTCATCTCCTGCATTGAACAACCGATTTGCATACACCGAAGGGCACCGATCTCTCCTCACCATACTCAATCCTTGTCCCTGTCTGGTCATATTTCTTTCCTTTACAGACACCCCCATGTGTGCAAAATCCTGCGACGTTGCCAAAGTCAACAGTGTTTCCCTGTTGTTTTTTATTTTTCCCTGTTTATTTTTTGTTATTGTTTCGGCCTCAAGTACAGGCGGGCGTCATTAAAAATGTGCATTTTGCATCCAACGCCCTCGCCTCTTCACAAAATGAAAACAAAGTACATATATAACAAAAGCACAGGAAGCCCGGGCCCCTAAAAAGAGGGGAAAAAATGGAAAGAAAGAAAGGAGGATGTCAGTCATCGCCAGAGGGTTTGGCAGCCACTGCAACGCCTTCGAAACTTTTGATATTATTAATATTTTTCCCTGTTTCGCCTCTGTGAATATTTTATGCAGTTCGCATTGCTCAACTCGGAAAGTGTGACACATGCGAGTTCTCCAAGTGATTGATATATGTGTGTGCTGGGTCCTACGCACGTGAGACAGCAGAAAAGGAGCTACAAATGTGGATATATGTTATGGCGACAAATCCACAAAACCCCAGAGCACATGATTTATTCGTGTCTCCGAGGGTGAAACAAAAACACACACACACAAGTCAGGCTCGAGATTGAAGTGCTTAAATCAAAAACGCATAAATCACAAGTGTCAAGTCGAGGGTAGAGAGTAAGTGTCAAGCTGAGGATGGAATTAGCAAAAGGTGTCCTTGATTTGTGCAACAATCGAAGGGGTATTAAAATGTTAAGGATAGTTTTCCAGGCTAATTGTGAATTAAGCTTGCTCAGAAGAGTTGCCAGATACCTATTTTTAGGCAGAGTTATTAACCCTTTAGAAAGCCTAAAGATCATTAAGCAGAACTCTATTAAAACCGCTACACTCTTAATGGTCTAAGCCCCAGCTGCGACGCACTTTAGAACCTACTGAAAGCTGATCTCTCAACTCCGAATTCGTGGCACGTCTCTGAGTGAGTCCAACTGAGCACGAATGTTATGTTTGAAACGCTTTCACAAGCTTAATTAACATACACTCATGAGTGTCTTATCGCTTTCCATAGAGCAGAACAAAATAAGTGTTAAAATAAGCATAAAAAAGAGCTTCTCATATCGTTTATTGTATATTAACGTATAAAATTCCTAGAAGCTTTGGCCACTGCAATCGGAATGAGATCATGTCTCGGGTGTGCAAATAAGTGTATCTGAGTGAGCTCACACACCCAGAGAGTTGGCTTTTTAGGGGGCGTTATTTGTGTTTGGCCAAATTCGCTTTGGCAACTGGTTCGTTTGGTATTTATTGAACACCAAACACGGCCTAAATATGGCAATCATTTGTTAAAGTTGCTACAGTTTGGCGACAATTTCATTAGCGGAACAAAGCCGCAGACAAAACGTAAAAGATTATATGGCTGAAAGCGAAAGGCAGCCGAAAATGGTTTCAAGATTGCCATAAATTATGCAAGCTACCTGATTGATTTTTAAGATCCCCTAATTAATAAAAAAATCATACATTATTTGCGCCTTAAAATAGATTTAATTGCAGTGGAGTTTCCGAGTCGGAGGCGAAGTTAGAGTTGCATGTGAAGTCTTGCTGTGTGACCCAATTTGTGCGCAGTGAACCCAACAGCCGGAGTTGTTGCTGGTGTGCGGTGTGCAGCATAAAATTAGCTGCGACAATTCCAAGGCAAGAATCAAGAGGACCGAGAAGCCACTCCACCGTACACTCGATTCCATTCCCACACGCCCACGGGAAGCAATTTCCCCCTGATCACCCTCGGAAGGTATGAGGAGCATGACTTCATGTCACGCCTTTATGAGCAGCACAACACACCGGGGCAAGTCGACGAGGGCAGCCCCGTAACAAGATATTCTGCAACCAGCTAAGGCTGAGCTGGAAATAATAGCAGTGTCATCAAGGGTTTTTGGGGGAATTAATAATCAGCGACAAGTATCTCATGGAAGTCAGTATTTGAAAGCTAGAGAGGAGGTTGAAGAAACTAAAGTAAAGCAAGATCTAAGCTGTATCTTGAGGTGTTTCTAGGCAAGGAACAAACTTTACCAACTCATAAAATACTATATTCAACTATTTTTTTTTTATATTTCTGATATTTCGTTGTTATAAACCTAACCTAGACTGTAGCTTTCTTTGGCTTTCGTGAGAGATTGACCAACCTTCTCTACTCTCCCGCTTAACCCTTCTGCGCATGGGCATTGAAGCTGCTCCGTTTCCGCTCCACTGGCCCTTAGAGGGGTGTGCGATGGGTTAAGACTTTGTGTAACTTTGCACATTTAAATTACAAACAGCTGACAAAAGTTTTGCCGCCAGAGCAAGTCCAAAGTGGTGGTTGCCCAACCAACAACAACCAACGCTCCTCCGGCTTTTTTCCTCGAAGACTTCTTCTCCCCCTGCTGCTTTTCATTATTTTCCTTCGCTTGGCTTGCTTTTCTCATAAAATAATTGCTCGTGTGATCGAGAGGCTCTGCTGGCCTTTGAGTGGAGTTACCAACTCCGCCCCGTGGAGACTTGTGAAGTGAGCTGGCGAAGTTCTTTTGTCTCACGAGAATTTCGGCAGCCAAGCGTGAAACATGGAAGAATGTTCTTCTGGGAGAACGAGAAACCTTCCTAGAATCTTCTCTCGATTGCTAAATTGCCAGGCCCAAAAACATGTAAAACATTGCGGCTTCCTAGGAAACTCTTTTCTTTTTTTGCGTGTTTTTAAAAGCTGTTGTCAACAGGGAACAAGAGATATATGTATACACTTCCTGCCCGCAATTAGTCGGAAAATGGCAGCTAGCCAAGCCGTAGGTAAACCCGATTCCCATTCGCAAGTCAAATATTGATTAAACAAGCCTAACTGGAACATAACTCCTCGAACACAACACACACTCTCGTCCATATGGGCAACCAACGCATTGTTTACTTGGCCAAAACAAGGCACCAATCGAACGTGGCTAACAAATTGGACGTGCATATTGAATTATTGAAGGCAGCTTCGATTGCCTGTGGTTCAAAATGTCAACTGCAGTTGTGAGTGAGGGAAAAGCTGGCCAAGTCAAGGGACTTTTCTGGCCCAGAGAGGGCTGGCAGACAGACAGAAAAGGGAGGAGACTGCACAGGAAAAGGTATAATTAATATTGTTGAAATGCAATTAAGTTTAGGGAAGGGCTAAAACAAATATATAGGTATAGATACACTTGGATCAAAGTTTTAATTTTCGTTAAATAACTTAGTTCATTGGTAAATAATATAATAAGGAAATGTGCTTTATAGTGCGCGGAAATCTATAAATAAAAGTATATAAACTTAGCCCATTGTATTTATTATTAGCTCTAACTCTGCAAGTCCTAATTCGATTATATCTCTATTGAAATTCAACTTTTCCCCCAGTGTTCAGATTGCAGTAATCCGCACTCTAGGTTGAGCCACTCTCGGCTTACTTCAGGCTATTTGTCAGCGAATTTTGCTGAATGATTTATGATTTTTTCGACTGGTTACCAGAGGGGGGAGTGGCTGGTGGGTAGAAACTGTAGGGGATCTGACATTTCTCTGCTTGATTTTTGCCCGACAAAAGTTGCCTGACCACCCGCAGATGCGTTGGCGTTTTTCGTTTTGCGTTTCTGCGGCATTGGCAACATTCACTTTTTACTGATGCCGTATCTACATGTGCATATGTGTAGCTCTCGGAGGGAAATACAGCCCAAAAAGTGGGTCAACGCATGTCGCCAGGGAAATAAAATAAAAAAAACCCATTTACTTGTTTATAGTATAGTGAGGCTTCCCGCCCGATTTAACACTCGGTCATCGTTAATCTTCATTTATTTGCCTGTGCTGCCGCATATGTTGCATTCGGTATTCATTATTCATTATTCACGGGTTGGCTCCCAAACTGTAAATGCATCGCATAAGTGGCAATTGCCGCAAATTGCTTCCTCAGCCTGAAGTTCGCTTATTTATAGCAAATCTTTTGACGCCAAGTGAGTGGCCACAAGTGCACTTCTTCGCCGCAACGGCAACCCCTTCGGGGTCCCTTTTCCGTTGACTTATTTATGATCGCACACGAGACTCCGGCTGGCTCTGGCTGTCTCTGGTTTTTCTCTTTACTTTTTTTTGTTTTTGAAAGGAAAATTAAGCGGCAGACGCCAGATGGAAATCAGCGAAAGGCTCGTAAAACTATTCTCAGTACTGCGACTCCGACTCCGCTGATTGTTTACATTGAAAGAGTCGAAGCGACTTAATGGCTGACTAAGGAGTAATGGAAAATCCTGAATCAACTGAATAACGATTTGCAGAAGCCTCATAAACATGTAGATATATAAATTATATCTATATATTGTGTCTAGCCATTGCAATCGAAAATAAAAGAAATGTAGGAGCCGTAAATGCTACTGCTGATGGTGTTTTGTACATTTCGGTGATTGTCTTTTCTGGCTGTAAACAAAAGGACAAATTAATTAAATTTAACGTAGATACTACAGAGAAAGAAATCTGGAGTGACAGGAATATATAAATTAAACTAATTAAAATTAAGGAAGGTATGCAAGTGCCTTATTTTTGTGATAGGAATTCATAAGAAGAACATATCCTAAAACCTGAAATACCAGCAGTTTCAAGCTTAGCCTGATTACTGTTTGTAAACAATAAGTTTAAAAATAAATATTTATTCATTTATTTATAATATTACAACCTTTCATGTGAACTCCCTTGATTCCTTTCTCAGCTCATTGCCAATTCAATTACCACGCAAAATTGCTCACTTTTTGTTCGGCTTTACAACGTGTCTGGCATAACTCTCAACAGACTCTGGCATATAAATCAATATATTAGCAGTCCATAAACTTAATAAGCCAGATAAATAACCAAAGCATAGCCACTGGCACGCAATGCAGTCAAAATTGAGCAAAGCGAAGGAGAGACACTCCACTTTTGTAATCAATCATTGACATCCTGCAGAGTGCATTTCGGAGTTGGAACATCATTGGCCAATTGCATGTTGGATGCCAATTAAAAAATTCCCAAATAGCCAGCAGCAGCTAGAAAAGCACTAAAAAAAACACAGTCTAAAAAAAAACGTGAAAAACAATAACAACCACAATGGGGAGTCATGCAAGCGGCAAAGTGAAATGCAAAATGAAAATAAAAGCCAGGCCTGAAACCCAGAGTTGAGCAATGATCGAACAGCAGCACCGACAGCCAAGTAGCAGTGACCATTGGTCAGCGGATTCGAGTTGGCCAAATCGCCATGCCCACCTTACCCCAAATGCAATGCATTTAACACTTTCAACACGGCCAACAATCGCTTTGGTGATTCATCTGGCGTCGGGTTTTCGTTTATGCTTTGTTTATTTATTTACTTTTTTTTTTGGTTATTTGTTGGTTTTGGTCTTTGGGTGCGTTACAGTTTGTCAGCCACTGTGAAACTTTCTTTTTACGAAATATTTATGAAGAAATTCACACAGCGCACAAGAAGGGGCATCGCAGATAATAAATACAGTGAAAGCGGTTTAAAAGTAAAATATATTGAATTCGGATAAATTTACATGGAGGAAAATGCTTGAAAATAAAATCGTACAATATTAGTTTATAGAGTTAAGTACTTGAAAATACATATTTATATTAATTTCTGAAGCTTTAAATACTTGGAAACAACAACAGTCTAAAAGGAAATATACAATTAAGCTTTCTATTTTGAACTAATTAGAAATTAAAGAGGCTAAAGCACACCTAGGTAATTAAAGATGTCATTAAATATTCCACATAATTAAATATCTCTTTAAAATATTCATATAAACCTAGGAAAACTCACAGAGTCTTCACTGTACACATTAAAGAGCTTCGGCGGGCGGGTTAACTGCTCGCTGCTCGTTGTGGGCGTGTTAACCATTTTCACAGCCCTTTCCCAGCTCATTTGCCCGGGGCAACGGGATTTCGGTCTTTGCCTAATGAATTTATCTTTTTCTCTGTATTTTTTAACACACAACATTGCGAGCAATTTCATTTAGAAACTTTCTTTCCCAGCAGCATCATCGGGCAGACAGATAGATGAACAAAAAACCGGAACAAAATCTCGGGAATTATCTTGAGGGCATATCATGTCTTTCTGTCAGTCTGTCTGACAGTCTCCCTTTATTATTATTATCATTATTATTATTTTATTATTATTTCTTTTTAAGTTTTTCTCGGGTTTGACACGCACGCAAACAACGACGCGGCGACGCTACCCAAAACCTTGGCTAAGTCTTTGGGTTATTTGTTTCTTGCCCGTCTTAGCCGCATTTGAATTGATTTGGTCTCTTTGTTTTTTCTTTGGGTCTTGGCAGCGCAAAAAGAACCAGAAAATAACAAATCTCTAGAGCTGAAATTCAATTAACAAAAGCCATAAAAAAGTGACGGAAAAACAAATGAGATTTAATTATTAATTGAACCAGAGTCAAGGTTTCTCTGCGCCAAAGTAATTTACATACAGATGCAAATAGAAATATGTGGCATCGAGATACGAGGTAGGTATATATCTCTTCTGTCTCTTGTTTATATGAATGGCGAATGAGGTCAAGTGGGTTGATCGGATCCGTCAGATGATCATAATTTTTGGCAGCAAATCAATCTGAGGCGTGTGGCCAGTGGAAGTGCGGGTGTCTGATGGCAGATGGAGATATTTTATTTGGCGAGGAGCACCGCAGGGGAATTCCTATTGAGTGCTGTGTAAACACCAGAACAAGGTTGAAGATGTGGTTTTGAAGATTTCGAAACTGAAGAAGACCATGATATATCATTCAACAGAGAAGTAATTAATACGCTGTTTATCTAATAATTATTAACTGATAATTGGAAATGTATCTTTGATCAAATTTTATTGGGAAGTTTTATTTAGTCATAATTTTTTAATCCGGTAATATGAGCTACCATTTTCAATGCTTTAAATTCACACAATTTAATTTAATTTCCCAAAGAAACACCTACAGTCTTGTGGCCATTTCTGTTGCCGGTTCATTGAACCAAATAAAGCAAAACCTACGACGATGCGACAATCCCATTTGTCATCTTTGTGGCTGTCGGTTGTCTCTGGGGTAAAACTGGTGACCAGGTCGCCCAGCAATCTGCCAGATAAACCCCACCTTGCATCGTCTTCTGTGACAGTTTACAAGGCGTCATAAAAAACACAACAAAAAAATAAAACAAGAACGGCAAAAAGCGAGGAGAAATGAACTTTTTCGCACTTGATGGCCATTAATTTCTTATGTGAGTGTTGGTTTTTATTTCTGCCTTTTTTTTTTGTATATTTCTGTGGCGTGCTTTGGGTTCATCTGGCTGCTTCTTTTACTGTTGTAACTGTTGTGAACTCTGACATGGATTTTGGCTTGGCGTGACCCAAGAAGTGTGGTGGGTACGAGTACTCACGCCGCCTTCTGTGGCTCTTAAAAGTATTGCCAACGTTCCAATAAGGCTAATGGCCCAAAGCCCTCGATCTCTATGTGTGTGCTAAAACGTGTTTTTCTGTTTTCTGAGCCGCCTTAAAATGTCAACTGACTGATCGGCTTATGCGAAAGCCTTGGTTATGAATCTATCTGGTGTATCTTTGTATCTGTATCTGCAATGCTCGAGTGAGCTTTATCAGCTGCCTGGCTCCTCTCTGCATTTTTCTGTATTTTTTTTTTTCTGTGTCAGCTAATTTCAATGGCATTGTTGCTGCTGCAATAACAAATAACCAAACAACAAATAACAAATAACATTTACATGGAGCACACACTGAGCAAACGCTTTTCACACACAGTCAGATTTTTGAGCTTTTCTTGCCAGCGAAAGTTGGCAATAACAATGCTTTTCCGGCATGCCGGTAGGAAAAGAGATGGCCGGAGATTGGCAGCTGCCAGCGAAGAGAGATGGATACAAGCAGAGAAATATCTAGTGAAATTATAATGAAATTAATATTTTTTAGATGCCAAAAGAAGCCGAGTTTAAAGGGTTTAAGTTAGCATAAATTTACTTGTTTAATTAATTACTTTATCACTTTATTTCCTTTTGTTTTTGTGTGTGTAAAAAAGAGTTTCTACCAGTAGGAACTATTACAAGGTTGTTGCTGGTGTTTTCATAGTGTTTGGGCATAAATTAAGCCTAAGGTCGTGGCTTGGCCTGCTGGCAAACAACAGTTAGAGACAGCCGAACGGCACAAAAGCAGTTAAGAACACACAATGCCAACACATAATTTACACATCACACATAAGACTTAATCGGCAGTAGATCTCCTCGGAGTGGCAATAAAAGCCAGACACAATCGATGCCTGGAAGTGGAAAACAAAGGCTTATATCACACACTCCCAGTTCCCGGAGTTACCTGTTCCCAGTTACCACTCTTTTGATCTGTTCTTCCTCCATTCTCGCTGGCATGCTAATGATCTTCGATCCCAAGCCACTTTACTTAAACACGCCCCATTCATAAATAATTTGCTGCTAATTTTTATAATTTTCTTTGGCAGTAATCTAAGCAATTCCCCCTCTGCGGCTCAATCAATGTAAACAATGTTTTCCGCTTGTCATTTTTCCTTCAAAGCCGTTGTTTTGAGGGGCACAGAAAACTGAAAGTTGAGCTGGCCAAACAAGTAAACTGGTTTGATTTCAAAAAAGAAAAAAAAAAAAAACAGGCTAAACAAAGCTTGGCATTTGTTACGAGCCAGTTACCTCCTCCCGCTCAGTAAGTCGATCCGCTGCCTACTGACTCTCGAAGCTCAGGCTTGCGGGGATCAGGCTTAGTTGAAAATCTTTGTCTAAATCCAAGCTCCCTTACTCAATGCAACTGTAGAAGGTCTGCCAGCGGGTTCTGCGGAAAATTCTGCCAGTCAGGGTATCAAGTGATCAGAAACTATGCTGAAAACTAAGCCAAGGCGACGAGCTTTAAGCAGAAGAATAATAAATGTAATTCTAGCTTATGCAGAAAACAGTGACGAAGTCTGGTTAAACAAGCAAGTAATATTGAAAAGTATTATCATTAAAAAATGTTTTTAATACATATTAAATAATGTTTAAAAATAAATACGCAACATTTTAGACAATAGATCTTTAAATGGGCATTAAAAAGCCTTTAAATTTAACTTTAATTTTTAAAATCTTGTAAACCAAATATATAATAAATTATTTGTATAGTTCAAGCAGATAAATATTAGTTATAAAAAGCAATTAAAAAAAGTTATCAATTTTTATTTAATTATTTATATTATATATAAATCTTCTTCTCCCCTTGAAGCTATCCCCTTAACCCCATTACCTCCTCTGTCTCCCTCTATCAACTTGACCCTAATTCGCTTAACCCCCATTTCGATGATTGTCCCGCTCTTTTTATTGGCCAGAAGCATTTTCGATAATGGCCAAAATCGGCTGTGGGAAATGGTAAACTGTGCTCCTCTCTTTTTTTTTCGGTGGGAATTACAATTATCAACAGCTAGAAACGACATTTAATTAGACTAAGAAGGTTTTTATTTGCTTTGGCACATTATTAACCCATTAGTGGCCGAAATGGAAATGGAATTCACGCTTAGGTCATCACAATTAGCCGAGTTGGGTTAAGCTGGGGAGCCTTGTGGGTTTCCCCCTCTGGAAATAATTTGATTACCGCGAGTGCAGCGATGACCTCAACGTGTAATGGAAAACTCATTAAAACGGCTTTTATATATATATGAAGTATATACTCTTTTCTTTTGCTTTCTTCTTTGGCTTATTCACCTGAGTTTGCACCTGTTTGGAGCCAACGCGTGCCAAGTGAAAGGGAGGGAAGAAACCAAGCCGAAGAAGTTTGACCGCAAGATATACAATTTCAAATTGGCAGCTGCCGCCAGCAGCTGACACCTGAATTTGGGCCACCGAAAAAAGGCCATAATTAATAAAACAAAATATATAAAAAAAATCAGAAGAAATACACAAGAAATAAAAGCAAAGCCAATGGAGGAGAAGCGGAAGCAGCAGAAGACAAATAAATCCATTTGGGCCGGAAGTGCCAGCGAAACTGGAAGCGAAAGCGAAACCGCAGAGAAGCCAAAAGGCGAGCATAATGCATCCTTCCGTCTTGGCTTCCTTTAGCGGTCTCGCTTCTGCCCCTCCTCTGCGGCTCCTCTTCCTGTCCGGCTGTCAGGGATGATTGAGCGCGGGTAGCTTCCTTTGCACAGAAAATAAAAATTACAGAAACACACTTTTAAATCGAACTAAAATGAAGATGTCAATTCTAAATCTAATTTTATACTTTGTACTTTAATTTATATCTTAGCTCTTTAGATCACATTTTTTACAACTTTTAAAATATTTTTTTCAGTGTCAACACTCGACAGTCTCACTGGTTCTTGGCATGACGTCAACAAACCCATTTTCTGGGTCACTCCCCGACTCGGGCAACAATAGTTTTATTGACATTTTAGCCCCATCTAATGGATGGGCAACCCTAAATACAGAGTTGTCCCACAATCGAAATAATGATTGGTTATATCTCCCCTCACTACCCCCTCTCACTTTGTGCCACCCCCAACATGACAATGTGTGTTTATAAGCGGCATTTATTATTTTATGACAATGACGGGGCAAAGTCAAAGGAACTAAGCCAGGAAAATGCTTGGAAAATGGTGGAAATTATGACCAAATGGGCGTTCTAGGGACACGTGTCACAATTTCCAGGACAGTTGGATCTCAAAGTGGAGCAAACAAATTGCGTGCCAGCCATCATAAATCTCCACTTGAGGAAATTTAAAATTCATTACAGTTTGGCAGGGACACACACACACGCTGGGGGCAACAGTTTTCCAGGTACAAGAACAGGTAACAACTGGTCAGGCCAAGAGAGGCAGAGAGAGAGAGAGCGAGAGCTTGCCATAAATTTTAAGCCAATGCCAGACATTTTTATTAATGACGCAACGCAACGCAGAATTCCAGTCTTATGCAAACAAGTGGCAAGTGACCAGAGACTACCAAGACTAGATTTCTTGGGTACACCAGAAGGAAGTTGTAGTCAATTCTGGTTGGGAAATAATATGAAGGAAAACTTATAATTGAATAAAATATAATACTTGCTAAGAGACTTTAAAAAGATTTATTTCAAGCCTTTAATAAGGTTTGTTGTTACCTTTTCCAATCACTTTAGCCCCTTTTTCGCTCTGTGCACCTGCTCCACCTCTCCTTGCGACTGAATTTGTTGCCTTGTCTGGTGGCAGTCGCCGTCTAAATCTCAATTGCAGCCTCTAGAACCCAACTTGCATAATTGCCAAGGCAGGCACAGAGAGGCAGACACAGCGTCCGCAGAGTCGAGGAAATCCACAAAGACCAAGACAAAAAGTGGCCGTTGCAGTTAGCCGGGGTTACCGTTAGGAGAGGCAAGCCAAGCCAAGCTTTTCCGACATTTTCCCATAATCAAAGAGTAACAAAGTTGCGTCGTCTAATGCAATAAAATTTAAGACTCTTTTGTACAATGGCAGAGAATATGGTTGCAGATATAGAGTATGGTAGTACTGTATGCATAATCCCCTTTCGGATCTCTTCTCGTGGGCATTGTGTTACCATTATAATTATTTGCCAGGCCATAAATTATGGGAACGGACAGGGTTGCCACATAGCTTAATTGCCGCCACATTGGAGTGCGAGTTTTTTTCTTATTTTTTTGTTAACCCCCTGAAGCCGCTCTGCAAGCTAATGAAACATTTTGCCAGCAACTTGGGCGGGGAGTTCATTAAACTTGTCTCATAAAGCGATCATTGTGATGATACCCCGATGATGATGGCCTAGGAAAGCTGCGTGTGATGAAGACATTACTCGTTGGTGTCAGGCAACGTGGTTTTTGTCTCGAAAAAATAACTTAAATATTGCAATAAATAATGCATGATATCATGTGCAGGGAATAACAATATTTGGCTTAAGAAAAACCTATCCAGTCATCCATCATTCGCAGGAAATAAACCAAATTTGATTTCCCATCGCCATAAATCTCTGTCTCCAAGATGACCTTGTGGCGTTCAGTCCATCCATTGATGGCGATATTAAAACATAATCACTTGACATGTAAATCAAGTGATTAAATCGCTGGCTAATTAATCAACATTGGCTTGATTGCTTAATTGCGAGCACTAAACGCTGGCGGAGAAAACGAAACTGAGACTGCAGAGTTTAAGCTCAGAGTGTGCGTCTGAGCAAACAATTGCCTTAATGTGTGGGCAAACATTCTCGAAATGGCCCAAACACGGGCTGAATGGATGGCCCAAAAGTAATTTCCGTTTGGGCCTGCTCCATGAAAATGTCAACGGATGTCGCATGTAATTAAAACTTGTCACAAGAGTCGAGCTCGAACCAACTTTGAGTCTTTCCCACGCGATGCGGACGTCAATGCGGATGCGGATACCCAAGGGTTATTGGTTATCCCTCTGCATTTTCCTATAGTTCGGGCCCAATCATCTGGGGAAATTAAATGGAAAACTTGTCAGCTGTGACAGAAATCGATTCTGGCTTTTGGCAAAAAAAAGTTCTCCTACGGCGACAGTGAAAGTAAACCACAGCTTGGCTGTCCAAGGAACCAAAAAAAGAGGGAAAAGTAAACGGAAAGAAGACAGAGAGCGACTTATGGCTAATTGAGCACTACACCTGTCCCAGGCCCAAGCCGCCAGGTGAACGATTAGTCGCTGCCTTTGGTTCCTATGAGCGAGCTGATGGCCTAAGCCGCTTAAGAGATTTCTTTTGTGTGCACAGGTAGAAAATAGGTATCATTCTCTAAGTGATATATCACCTATCGGTCTTAATGAGTATTGTTTTCCTTTACAAATTATATATTTATGAATAGGATTTTAACAGGTTTAGAGAAGCTCTTAAGCGCCTTCTTATTGATTATTTAAAAACCACAAACCCTTAACTTTTTTTTATTTCTCCCTGTGCATAGTGAAACCTGCCTGGGAATGAGAAGAGCAGCTTAGCTCCCAACTAAATCCTTTGCGGGGTAAGGGAACGTGCCGTAAATGCCTCACCAATTACATTTGGCAAATTAAAAATCTGTCGGGATATTATAAAACCCCAAGCAGACGGTCTGGTCTATTGCTTTATCATTCCCTTACTAATCGGATTTGGCTCATAATTCATGAGCATAAAAATGTTTGAGTCCGGTGTTTTTTTTTCCGGACCGATCTCCCTCTGCGGGCTATTCATCATCTGGAGTTTTCTGTTTTTTTGGTACAAACCTGCAAAGAAATAAGAGGGGAAATTTTTTGCTTTAGTTTTTTTTGTTATTTAAGGAAGTGAGCAAAAATAAAAAATACATTTCAAAAGGGCAGCTGGTAACGCCCATCCCTTAATACATATATATTTTTTTTCTCTTCCCCCAAAAAAATAAATTCCACTCGTTGAGTGTTTTTTTTTTACAACGTGGGAATAGTCGACAGAAATCGGGGTTAAAAACGGTCAGCGATTTATGCGAAATGAATCTTTGATGCGCAAATTGCTGGCAGGCACTGTTAAACACAGTGGACGAGAGAGAGGGAAACTAGGTCGCCGCAAGGATTTTTCACTTGCCCAACTGATTTGTAATGCAAATGAGGCAAACGTGGCGGGTAACTAGTGCAGCAGAGGATAAACATCCTTGTGCAGGCAAAAAGGAGCAGGAAACCCGAGGAGATACACACACTCACGCACACTCAGAGTGCACTTCATGGGAAACAATTGCCCGGCGAAGAGGAGCGGAGCAGGTGCCACAAGGAACAAGGAGCCCGACGGTACACAAAAGCCAAAGGAGAAGCCAAAATAATAAGCAGACAGCTGTGCACAGGGTATGAGGATACTGCAGACAAACTCAAGTGGAGGAGTGCTCGTCCCAAAAAATATATACGTACAAGATACGGGGAAAAAAACACAGCATAACAAATTGCCATCGGATGTGGGATGCGTGCAGGACCCAGGAGTGGCAAAAGATATATAACTGGGCTCTGGGTACGTATCTGGTCAGCTAACCTTGCAAAGGAGTTACATTTCACGGGGGAAGAGCCCGAGTGGGAACCGCAAACGGAACCGAACTCCGAACACCCAGGAAGTGCAGCTAATGAGGTGGCCAAGCCCACAAAATGACACAACAGGGATAGTGAAAAAGGTGGATTTAAGGGAAAATGTACTGTAAAAAAATCATGTAAGATATACATTACAAATTATTTAAAACCTATTTATTTAACGACCAAAAATCAACAAATTCTACATGCATTTGTTCCTCAAGAAACCCATACTTCCTCTTCAATGGAATTTTTCACTTACTAGAAATATTTTCTGTATTTATTTAACATCATCTCAGACCAATCCCTTTATTTTCACATTATCTAAGCAAAGTATCGAATCCATTTGCCACCCAAAAGATGACCTAAGCCAACCCATGACCTAACCCAAGCTGGAATCCAAGTAAACCATTGAAAATCTCCTTTGAACAAATGATGATGATCATTTGCAAACACTGCCAAAATGCCCGATGAGCTTTGGAGGGTGCGGGAAGTGGGAGCTGTAAGTATTATATAGGTTCCTGTGAGTGCGAGTAGCTAGGGACACGCGGGTTGGAGCAGTCTTGGCAGTGTTCGTGCTTGGACAACATGCTTCATTAGAAATGTAACATGTGTAGCACCCGTGGAAATGGGAATGGAAAAGGGATCTTCTCCTCTCCACCCGCTGCATTTAGAGCAGTGCCAAAGGATTACGCAAAAGGCATCCCTCTACCCCTGGTGCCCCTTTCGGGGAGTTCCCCTTCTAGCCCCCCCTGTAACCGACCGCACTCAAGCCTGAAATTGTTCGCATGGCGAATGGCTCGTTGCATTTAAATATTAATAAACATGGCGTGCCGGGGCAAAAAGCGCCGAATACCGCGTTCCGAATGCGAGCACAGCTTTTTTTGCTTCTTATATTTTGCTTTTCTTGTTTTTTTTTCTGCAGAGTTTTTGCGGGCCATACGTGACTTCCATGAGTCAACCGGAGCCGGAGGAGTCAGCCTCCTTTTCAGCCATGTCTCCTGCTCACCCCTCCTGAACTTTGGCCAAAAACGTTGGCGAGTCAGGCGAACGAGAAATATTCGCCATAGTGCCGCTTTTTTCCCCTGGAGCCCCAAAGGCGCACCTTTTTTTTTGTGTGCCCCCACCCCCCCAACCCAAAGCCCACCTCCCCGGCCATTTATTCCATTCACACAGTTCTTGTTTTTCGCCTCGTTTTGCGGCTTGCGGCGGCGGCCCGGTGCCATGTCATAAGCGAGTTGCCTACATATTAAATCATCATAGAGCCATGGCAAAAACATGGAGAGAACAGCAAAAGGGTTGAGCCGGTGGGCAGTCGCTGTCCCCCATAACTTACGATCCCCTTTTGGGCACACGGGCGCCGGCTGAAAATTACAATAAGCATATGTCGGAACGCCCAAATGCAGAAATGGCAGCGACAACGACCAGAATTAGCCATGTCAGGAGAGCAAGAGACACCAAAGAGTGGTTGTATTATGGGATTGGTAAGAAATTAGCAAAGTTTGAATGCCCTTTTATCAATAAACTTTACAAAGTATATATTTATTTGTTAATCTTCGTTTTAAAAACAATTTTATTGACTATAAAATACTTCTTATACTTTATTAACTGATTTTATTAAGTGTATTTAATACCCCCTAGTTCTTTTAAACTCTCTTTAACAATAGCTTCTTGTTCAGCTAAAGACTGCCCATAAATCACCCGTAAAACATGTATATCTCTTAAAAGGTTGAGGCTACTCTAAACATTTACCCTACCCCAAGAAGGTTACTAATTTTCAGAGGAGCTCTTAACATTTCCGTTAGGGCTCAAGACCCCGGACAGACGCAGAACCGAGTTGGCAACCGATCTGATCCGGCCTTTGTCTAGCCCGATATGACATCATCTGTTGGGCCAAATGAAACGAGACAAAGACAAGACAAAATAAATAAATAAAAATGACCAAAACAACAGAGGACTGACCATTTGACGGTCCGTTTGAGTTCGGAGCCAAGGAGTCCACCGCTTCCTCCGCCACAACAAATCATCATCAGCTGCTGAGAAATTTATAGGCAGCGGTGACAGCGAAAACAATTGGCCGCAAAACGATCGGAGCTGACATTTAAATGTTTTATAATAAATGTCAATTGACAGCTGACAGAGTGGCCAAGGAAGCGAAGGAGCCGACGGAAGCGAAGGCTTTTACCTGGAGACCATGTATGCTATTGGGTTTTATTTTTTGTCCCTGCTGTGGTCCAGGGAATTGCGCAATCTGCACAGGAAGCTCTTTAACCCTAAGCGAATTTCTTGGTTTTTTGTCACTTTTTACGACTGCGTCATTTGTTTTATGTTTACAGCCCATTTGACCTTTAGTTTTTGTCGCTGTCTGTTGGCTGTTAAGTTGTATTCCGGCAAGCAAACAAGAACATATAATTCTTTTACGGTCGAAAGGCCTTGTTCTGTATTCTGTTTTTTTGGGACTGATAATAAGCTTGTTACCCCCCCTAAAAATAATCTAGTTTCGGGAGGTGTGTCCCATTTGGCGGCGGCAAAAATCAATAATGAATTCTTTATCGTATGCAAATACACGGGGACAAAGGCAATTTGTCCCGGCTTATCGCTTATCTAGTATCCGATTTGTTGATATTTATTCATTGGGGGGAAGTGGAAAATTTCCGGCTGCATTGATAATACGCCAGGGGTTCGAATGCATTCACACCGAGATCTAAGCCAACAGTCGTAAATATGTGTCTGAATGTTTGTGGAAGATAAGGCAGAAACGAAAACAACTTTTCGAATTTAAATAGGTAATATTTATTGATCGAATAGTGCACTCGGTACGTGTTAGTGGTAAATAGTTTATCAATAGAAATGTTTAACTGAAACCGTAGAAACTATCGACTGGCTCATTTATTTGCAAAACAGCGATTTCGACGTGACTGCTTAAAGTATGATCGTAAATAAGGTAATTCTGTCGTACCTGGCGCTGGTTTTCAAATGTCTCCCCTCCACATAAACATTTCACAGAGAAATATATTTATTTTTTACGAGCCAAGCAGAGACAAAAAGTCAACGATAAACAATTAACTAAAAATAAACAAAAAGTGTAAGGGTCGTGTGACATGGTGTAATGAGGATTTACAGGCACGGCCCTGCCAGTGGTTACTCCGCAATCCCGAACGTGACATCAACACATGGCTCGCCAGCCCCTAGAAATTCAGGTAGGAGAGAGCCTAAACTCTGTACCGGGATTCGTGGAAATACACGCCAACTGCCTACAGAAATACTAATATATGTGGAAGGAGAGGCAGAGCGACGAGACGCCTGTCATTAAGGAGCAGGCGCCAGGGACAGGAAACTGAATTAGTGCCACCTACGCGCCCACGCGTCCTGCTCCGCAGGATGTAAATTGACTTGACTCGATGTGAAAGCGGCGCAGAAAAAAAAGTATAAATAAAAATAACATGGAAAGAGTAAAAATCGTAGCGCAAAGGCAATTTGTGGCAATTAAAGATACATTCGTATCTGTGTATCTGAGTGTGTGTCTGTGCGTGTGCGAGTGCAAAATTGCCTGTCCATTAGCAAAACGTTGATTTTGTGTTATTTTACTCAATTTACTTGCCATTGACATTTGAACTTGACCGGGTCTGATTGAAATAGACCAAAGAGTGTGTGAATAGAGGCAAGAGATTTATTGAATACCAAAGCGAAGAATGGGAATGTTAGAATGAATAGATAGTTCGAATCTATAGTATTCGGTATTTATGGGACACTGCCGGGCAGTTTTATAGAATGTTATCCATTCGGAATTTATGAGTCAAGAAGCGGCTTTTGGTCTTTTGATTTTTGTTCTGTAAAAGTGCATATTTTGGATATATTTTAGAGTGACTCAACTCACGAGTGCCTGTATCAATTAGGAGAAATACAGAGTCTAGACGGCCAGACCGAGCATGAAGGATAGCTAAGGTTTCAATTTACAAGCTGTATCAGTAAGGGATCGATTTCGAAGCAATTGCCAATGAATCACTGGGAGAAAAAGGAATTAAAATTAAGCTTACTTTATTCTAAACATTAAATTCTTTCAAGGAATTGAGAACAGGTATAACTTGTTCTAAGTTTAGCCTTAAACGAAGTAAACTTGAAAATAAATCATTATTTATTGAACTTCATTTAAAATACTCTGATTTGTAGTGATTTCTCAATATATTTTCCCAACAATTTCAATTATATTTATATTTTCCAATCTCTTTCTGTTCTAATTTTTCCTATGAAAACCATTTTTTTCAGTGACTTTCAATGCTAGAAAACCTCAGTGCAACCAAAGGCCACTTGGGTGGGTGGCTTCCATTGCGATCGGGTGACTCTGCGGCTGTTTTGTGAGCTGTGGTGTGGTGGTGCTGTGGTGTGGGGCCCGTCCGCCAAATACTGTTGCTCAGACACACCTTGCACACGAAATAACCGCGAACAATGACGCTGGCAATCGCAATCGCAATGCCTCGTAATTAGCCACGTTTGACTTTTCGTTGGGCAACAAACAATGCAAACTAAAGCGGCGGAGAAATAAATAAAAATATACATTTTCTATGCTGCCTTTCAAATGGTAAGTGAATAGAGAAATATTGTAAAAAATTGAACCGAAACTGGTTTCCCGCCGCCTTCCATTTTGCCACATGTCCATCAAGAGCTTTGCTAATTGACCTCTGAAAATTGAATCTGCGGTCGGGTTTCCAATCCAATCTCCTGGCTAGTTAACTGAAATTGATTTTGATTTTGTTATGCTTTTGCCTCCGCCGCGTCTAATTAAAATGAAAGTTTTTTACCCCGGCAAAGTGAAAACACCCGTGCCCGAGGGGGGTTCGTTCGAGTGATTGTGAATGCAGAACGCGAGCAGAGAGAAAAATGCAAGCCAATTGCACTTGCAATTCCAATTTCAATTCCAGCAATTTCAAATGTCATAGAAAGCAAACGAGTCGACAGGCAAATTGAAATAATTGCCAAGACAGAGAGTGAGCAAAGTGTTCCAGAGCGAATCTGAAAAAAAATATATGCAAATATCTAAAGCCAAAGAAATCGAGCTGAGAACTAATTGGTTCAAGAATTCGAAAGTGATGCAAGTCGGTCAAAGAAAGTGTCTTGAATTGTTCTGGAGATGAAAATCTGAGAAAATTCTCCCATCTAGAGAGAAGTCAGCTAATGATTGGATCAACCTTTAAGCTATCTTCGATTCGTAATGATGTCACTGATATTTTTCAAGCGAAGACTCAATGAAAAAGCCTCATTCCCAATTAAGCAATAATCTTCTTTATTCAGGTTTTTCTTCTATAATTCTATAATTAAATACCAACTAATCGCTTACTAATGAATAATTAAATTTGTGTTTATACTAATCACAAACATTGTTTGTAATTATTCACTCACTCCCTTAGTTTACTTAACCATTTCTTGGGTATTTTAACTAGATGTTTGCTCAGTCCCATCTCAGCTGTCTGCAGTTGGACAGCCACTGGTTAACTTATGATTACATAAGCTGGGCTTCGTCTGAGCGGCTAAGCCAAATAAACTTGTTCGCTTAACACGAGAACTGTGAAATCAGCTACGGAGTAAAAATTGTTTGTAAATAAAACTCGTTTTACACTCGCGAGGCAACAAAATAGGCAAACGGAAACCTGTACTTAGAGTGGTTTTTGTACATGTAAATTTTTAATGGCACAAGTTTTTCATTAAACACATACCTACTTCTCGTAATGTTGCAGTAATAAAACAGCAAAAATTAATAACATGGCATGCGTAGAGTGTTGGAAAGATGTTAGAGGTGGAATATTGAACACAAGTTAATGCAAATTGCGCAAGGAAAAATTAGGAATTAAAGGGCAAACTAGTTTGTTAACAACAAAAGACTGACAAATACAAGTTATCAGATACATTTTGATATATTTTAACGGATTAAAAGAAAGTGAAAAATTAACATAAACACAAGAAAGTTATTTATTGATTATTGAATAACAATTATTAAAAAATTATATTAAAAATGTGTAAATAAATTCCCATATAATATTCATTGGTCATGGCATTTGTTTCTCTCATAAATCAGCCTGGCCCAAGTAGCCATTGTACAGCAAACGTCATGACCATATGCTTATCGATTGCACTTCAGCTGCGATGACAGACAAAGATTCGAGAGGCGAGTCGGGGAGAGGCCCTTTGTGCGGGAGGCAACCTGAGGCAAAAACACTTGCAGCTGTTCCACATCCACTGCAGTGGCATTCAGCTATTCCAGTACCAGCAGCGGCAGGAACCGAAACAGAACCAGCACCAGAAGCAGAAGCAGAGCGAGTACCCCGGGAACCATACCATCAACTGGCAGCTGGCGGTATGAAAGTTTTTCTGGGTCAGCAACGCATTGGAAGCAAACAAACAAACGCGGCAGCGGCTGCTTATGGCAACTTTTCACATCTCCCGGGCCCGGGCCTGGCCAAACAAAGACAACAAAGCGTGGCCAGAAGACAACAGCCGCAAAATGATTCCCCAAGCCATCTCATCTCGGCCAGTTGGGGATAAGCATCTCATCTGTGGCTCTGTCTCTGTTTTTGCCTTTGCTTTTGGCATCAAAACTGCAGCCGGAGCCTGCCTATGCAACTATCTTGGCTTGCCATCTAGGCCCGGCGAACGTGGCGTATGCGCAATGTGGCTGGCAAGTAATAGAAAATGAGGCAAGGAAAACGAAAGGTAGATACCCTGTATGAGCATAACTATTGCATAAGCAAATAGGAGCAAGTTAAGAGGTAGTTGAAGGTATTTTAAGTCTGCAACATTCTTCTTAATAAATGTATTTCTGATTATATTCTTGAAATTATCCATCTAAGCATCACAAAACACTGTAAAAACTAAACCCGAGGTATTAAACATGGCAAACTTGAGCTCTCAATGGCTTTCGGCCTCCTCTGGAGCTGTGCCTGCCATGATTATGATATACATAAATCTCCGGCTCATAGAGATAGATGCATGGAGAAATGGAGAACGAGTGGCAGTGGCGGGTTCAAAGACCGCCAGTTGGCTAATAGATTTCTCTATAGAGTTCTCAACGATTTTTGCCGTTTTGCCGTTGCTGTGAAAATTGAAAATTCCTCAACGGTGTGTGCGCGAGTGTGTGACCCAAATTGCTTTTCACAGCCAAGATACCCAATTAACGAAACAGTTGCAGTTAGCCAAATGTATCTAATCATGACAAATTATATTGTGCAAATAATCGAATCGGGAGACGCCGCCAATTATGTTAATTGATAGTAAAAGTCAAGTCTCGGTTGGAGTTTGGCTATCTGGGTATCGCTATTTTTGGCTCCCAAACGTCGCGTCTTGCTAATTAAGAGCGCGATCTCGAAATGCAAAATGTTGCAATTAGTTTGTCAACAAACATACGAGACAAGGTTTCCACTTCGAGCCTGAGGAATTTATTTATTTATCTTATTTTTTTTTATTTTTGTTGCCATTTTTCAATGCTTTTTGGAAAATCCGAGCCTACTGGCTGGCTGAGTCTGTTGGCTCAGCTGCTGCTATTTGGGCCAGGTATGTGCTAAATTTGCCAATGTTTAAACAAAACTTAGAGACAGATAACACGAATGCAAATAAAGTAAAATAAACGAATGCGAACAAGAGAAGTGCAAACATCAAGGAAAGTTGGCAACGGAAATAATGAAAGGGCACCCATACCCATTACCTAATGATGTGAAGCCAGGGGTATATGGTAATCAATTGCTGGAAAACAGATAAGATAAGATTGTGTGATGGCTCTTTCTTATTGCCAGACAATATTACATGGGTAAGGGGGCTAATTACACATCGCACGTATTTGTAAAGTTCGTTGGCCTTGTTTGCTTACATTATTTTCTTTGATATACTATTGTGTGTAAATATTTTTGTAGCCTAGAAAAATCACCGAAAATTAACGTCCCTGACATAACAATATCTCTTCTTTAGTTCAATTAAAATGTATTTATTTTCGTTGGCCATTTGTCAGCCACAAGAACCGCATCTGTTGGCCAGTAAAATTGATCTGCCTCATTCTGTGCGAGCTCCACTGGCATTTTTCACTCTCTGGCCAAGTCGTGTCAGAATGTCAGGCAATATAAATGGCCCGATGTCGGCCTCCAGTGTGTGTAGTGTATAAACTAGCATGTGGCCATAAATCGGGCCATCTAGCCCGTCTGTCGAAGCCGAAACTTAGCTCCACCAGTTTTGTACTTTTTTCTCCCTCGGTTTTTCACTGTTTTCTGTTTGCTCGGTTCTATTTCGAATGGCTGGCTGCCTCGCGTATTATTCTCTTTTTTTTATATGTTTTCAATTTGGGTCAATAACATTTGGCAACTTCAGTGCGTCGCCAACGAGAAAAGGAACAAAAAAATAGACGAAAAACCTGCGAAGCCAAAAGGCGCCAAGTTCGCCGATCGGAGGCCAAATGCGCGAGCGAGCGAACAATGGCTGCCAAAGTTAATTGCAATAAAATAGCAACAATGGCAACTATTTTTCGTTAATTACAAATTGAAATGAGCGCAAGTAATTTTCACAAATTTGCCATTAAAAAAATAAACAATCTTTTTATTTTTTCGTTTGAGCTGAGCCGCTTCGCTAGAAACGATTTGTTGGGGGAAACAAATAAAGCGAAAGCGATTAAAATCGCTGGTTATATATATTCATAAATCGATCGAGATAGTTTGCATATACATAGAGGCAAAGTGAAAATCTCAGACGACATAATAAAAGTATTAACAGAATATTAAGTTGAAATATCTGGGCTTATTTATGACCCAACATAATGAGAAGTGAAACAACTTTTACTTTTCTCTGGTCTCTTCAAACAAAAGATATACCCAACACAAAGAGCGACAGATTCTTTTGAGTGGAAGTTTTCTTTTTTAAATTTTGTATCTTCAAGAAACTGTAAATATCTGTGGAAGCATTTCATAATTCCAAACAGAAAGGTGTGTGTGGGTTGGCATGCATATATATCCATCGCCCAGAACCGATTTCGCCATATAACCACTTTATTTGTCAACAGTTGACATCGACTGTCGCAATTTTGTCAGCTCTCAATTTGTCTTGCTTTTTCCAAGGCAGCTGCCAAAATGTGTTTTCTTCTACCAAACACGAAAATTGTTTAATCATTAAAGAAAAAAGACAAGAAATAAAAATAATACGCGACCTTATCTTCAGTCTAAATTTGTACACATAAACAAAGAAATTATATCTTTCAAGACAAATAAAGACTGACGAGGAGACCTCTAAAATCTTATCTTATCACTGCGAGAAATGTATATACACAGAGCGAAAGAATGAGGGCGATTGGGAGCTCACGGAAAACCATGTTAAGGTAGTTAATGAGACAGTGTCAATGTTTGGCCAAAGCTTCCACAAAAACCACCCATTGTTTTCCTCTACGCAATTTCATATTTTCATTTTTATTATTTACCACGGTGCCTGGCAAGTCAATGTCGTCAACACACAACAACTTTTAACATTACACAATAAAGCAGCAACAAAAAGCTAAATAACAGCAGCAACAACCATTGCTGCTTGGCTTTTCATGCTTTTTAATGCCGCATTGTCATCGCATTTGTTGCCATTACTTGGATATATGCATATAGTCTGTATGTGCCATATCTATACATGGAATTGTATGTAAAGACTCCACAATTGTGGCCAATGTGAATGTGAATGGGTTAAAAGGGGGTGGTGGTGGTGTTAAAAATGGAGAAAGACGTGTGAGGTGGGGTTAAGAAATGGCAGAAGTACACGAAGCACTTTGGAATACGATATGGTAAATGGAAAATAAAATGTAAGAATCACAAGAACTAAGGGGGAATTACTTTTACTAGCGATAAAGTTCATATTGTAGAAAATGTTGAAGAAAATATATATGTATAATACAATACTACAATTTTTTATTTAAAGATATGCTTGTAAAATCACAACAATATGTAAGATTCTTCTAGTCAAGCATTACTTTAAGTATCATATTATTATCCTCATTAGTTTTTAATTCAAAAACCATTATTTCTTTCCTTTATCACACTTTAGGGTAATTTTTCAGTTAGCATTGAATGGTGTCTTGTTTTTCTTTCCCTACCTACCCTACCTTATCTAGATCTCTGGCTTGATAGCTACTCCGAAAAACACTTCTTGGAAATCCCTATCGAAGGCTACTTTCTCTCCTGCCACTTCGGTTGTCTTGTTTGCCGACTTCATTGATCTATCAGTTCCAGACTTATCGCTCATATGGGATCTCAGGCACTACCTGGCTCTTATCTGTGTATGTTTCACCATATTTGCCTTCTTCTGCAGAGCATTTCCAGTTGTCTCGCGTGTGGGTTTTCCTCTGTCTGGAGTTTTCCCCTCCCAATTCTACAGACTTCCTTCACACTCTCTCTCTCTCTTTCTCTCTCTGCCTCTTGTGTGGGCATTGTTGTTGGCTTTTAATCAGTCTGAGGCCTGGCATAATCGTCATCAGCCTCAACATCATCATGGTCATGTGGCTTTTGTCAAAGACCAACATAAATATATTTTATACACATACATATTCTTCTCATTTTTTATACTTTCCTCTCTTCTCATTTTTGCAAAATGCAAAATGGATATCCGGTGCTGGTCGTTTCAAGAAGGAAGTGCTCGCGGTGGCTTTAACAATTGACTAACTGAACGATTGACTAAATGACGCAGAGCCACGGGCCATGAATCACTAAAAAATACAAGAGTGGCAGCAGACAGAAAAGGAGTCTTTTCATTAGCAGTTCTCTGCTCCTCGCCTCCATTATTTTTTTTCTCCTTTTTTTTACCCATTAATCGTCGGCCATTATGCAAGACACGCGCCTCCAGCTCAACTGCAATCCATATGCATTATTTCAGGGGGATATATGTACAGGAAAGGGGGTATATATATATAGTGTACCAGGTATAGGAGTTACCTACACCTCTGCACTGATCGTTAGTTACATGCCGGCCATTTAAGGGCAGACAGTCTTCGAGTGGCGACAAAAAGCGAAAGCGTTTCCGAGAGACCTTGAGGCGGTTTCTTCAACTCGTTCTCGCACAGAGAGAAATAATTGTATTGTTTATCAAATATAATCTTATTTCAAGTTGATTTAAATAAATTTTTTTTGTATTTAAACTTCTGAATTACAAGTTACTTTTTTCAGTATCTCAAAATGCACTCAGCAGGAGGTTTTCGTTACGCAGATACGCAGTTCTCAAACCGTTTCAAGTGGTTCCCGGCTAATTCAGAGCCGGGGGAAACCTTGACATCAAGCGCAGCGAGAAATTTCCCCAGCTGATGTGTAGGCATCGAAAGTATCTGGCAGATACACCGTACACACAAAGGGACACAGCCAGCACATGTGTGTGGAATGCTTACGAAATCGAACCAGCCAGAGAGGGCGGCGCGAGTTGGAGATACAAAAGTATCTGCTAAGCAAGCAGCGAAAGTTTGTTGCTTTTTGTTTTCAGCGTCCCCATCATCATCATCATTATCATCTGTATCATCAGAGCAGACTGAACGGGGCCCAAAAAGATAGCACCAGAGTGTGTGTGTGTGTGCCGCAAATAAAATGAATTAAATGCGGATAAAATAGCTCGAGAGATAAAGGAATGTACAATTCAATTCAAGGTGGCGATAACAATTTTGGGAATTGGGGAATCCAAGCAGAGAACGAGGCTGAAAACCTCAATTGGAGCGTGCGATCTATCTGCGAGGTTGGCGAAAGTTGTGCGCAAGATACACTCCAAGTATCTGCGAGATACGGAGCCTGAAGACCGGGAGAAAGAAGCTCGGGCAGAAGTAAAAGTGCGTAGGTAAAAGCTCGCGGCTCCGAGCTCCGAGTGGAGAATGCGGCTAATGGCCATAATGATGATGAATGCAATCACCAGCACACAATCACAATCTTAGACTCAATCACAATCAACAGCCCAATCATCATCGGTTCCCTAGACTCGAGACCAAAACTCGATTCCGCTTTCGCTGAGAAGCCGAGGCTGCTTCTGCTGCTGAGTGATTTATACGAAATGTGTCAACTTCTTCAGCCTTCTTTTGTGTCTTTCCATATTTTTCCCCCACTAACATAGTTGCTTTTCCAATCGAAAACCAAACGATTCTCTACTTTCTAGGTAGCCAGACAATTTGTAGGCACTGTCTTGCGACATGAAAATTACACAAAATTACAAAAGCATCGCTCAACATGTGCTATCAGCGAGGCGTTCGGAGTTGACTTTATTAAAATTAAGCAACTTAAAAGCAAACAACGAGAGAGCAAGAACGACTCATGTGTAAAAGAGCCGCATTTTTATGGAAATTACAATAAAACGAGAGCGTTTTTCATTCAGCTTTATATATTTTTTGGTATTAAAAAAGAGCCATATTCGGTGGCGGTTGATGTTGATAAGCCGCCGCCGATCCCAAAACGAGAATGGACCGGGAACAGAGCCCACAATGAATTTGATGGGGCAGTTCAAAGAGCCATTATCGAGGGCATTAAAAGGGGGAATTAAAGTGTAACCAGCGACTCACAAACTTTAACTTTGAAGATCACTAAGAGAACGCAGTTCAGTAGCTTTGAAACTGGGAAATATTCGGGTTTCAGAGTTTTTTATACAAATTAATAATTTGAAAGTATTTTAAACCCATAGATCATATGAGATTTTATGTAAAAAAATTATTATGTTCGGAATACACAAAACGACAATACGTTTAATAAATTATACGGAATGAATAAATTTAATTAAAAACTTCTGTATTCTGATTTCATTTAGCTTAATTTATTATTTCGAAATATAGACCCTGAATCGATTCCGTAATTCAGGGTTTAATTGGCTCAATTCCTGTTCAATAATTAGCTGCCCATTCTGCTAATTAAACCGCAAATTAAAATGATTTATTTTCGGCCAAAAAGGGGCACTATAAAGCTTCCCTCGCCTCTGCAAGCTGCACTTTTAACACCCACAAAAAGTGCAGCAACACGTTTGTGACTAACCACAAATAATGCTAAAAAATAAAAAGAGAAACAACAACGAACAACATCAATTACAAACGCCCAAATTGCATTTAATTAATGGAAATGTATCCGCAGCGTAACGTGATGTTTTTGTTGTCACAACACCCGAGTATAGGAATCGAAATTGGTATTGGAATTTGAAATGAGATCGGAACGGTTAGGGGATCGGGGATCTGGTGAATTTACAACCCACACATGCACCGGGAAAATATTATAAAATAAATATTATAATATAAATATTATAAGAACATAAATAAACATCAAGTTAAATTTAGTTTGTCTTGGATGAAAATGTTCCATTATAATTTAACTATATAAAATGGGTACTAAGAACATAACTATATACATATATATCTTTAAATATTTCTTTTAAATTTTCTATCTGTACCTCTCGATTGTTGTTGTTGTTGTTATTGTTGATGTGATTGTTGTTGCTGCTGTGCTGCTGCTGATGCGAGTTGCTGCTGCTGCTGCTGTGATGATGGTTGTTATTGGTGTTGCCAGTATTGCTGGATATAGAACCCGATATACGCGATCCGGGTGAATCGCGCCATCTCAATACCCCCATGACGGCCTGACGCACCCAACGTCGTTCGGCGCCTTCGCTGTAAAATGCCACTGTTGTTGCTGTTGCTGCTGCTGCAGTAGTTACTGCAACTGTTGCTGCTGATGCTGTTGCTGGTTTTTTAAAATTCGGCTTAGGACTGCATTTAAGCCCCTTGTCAAGTCAAGAAGTCGCTAAACTTGAGGGTGATGAATATATATATATATTTATATTCCGATTTATCGCACCATTTATTTAATTTATATCTTGAGTTTTTTTGTATACCAGTTGCTGTTTATTTAAAGCAGCTTATCACCGCATTTTTTTTCTAAGAAGTTTAAAGATTATTGTGATGAATATTCCTAAGTATGACTTCTTTGCGTTCTAAAATATTTTCGATAATTTTTAAATACAGCTGATGTGGTTGCTTATTAAGCTTTAATTATCTTGGTATTTGCAATTTTTCCAAAGTTTTTTTGGAGCCTTTGAAGTGCTGTTTTGCCTCAGGTGTTGCAGATGTTTTCGATGCAGCAATTGCGGTTGTGGCCACTAGTTCTTAGAACTGCCTTTGTTACCTCTTTCAAGGGTTTCTTTTTTCGCTATAGTGGGCGTTCTTAGATCAAATTACTATTTTTTCAAGATGTTGCTGCCGTTGCTGATGTTGCAATTGCAGTGTTTGTTGCAACCTGGCTTGGAAGGTCTTCTAGGGTTCTCTTTGGGTAGGCGTTCTCAAAGATAGATATTTTATATATATTTTCCCTCTTGGTAATTGTTATAATTTGTAAGCTGACTTGGCTTTCGGCTGATTCGCTCACACAACAAAAATAACGAATTTTTTTGTTAAATATCTTTCTTTTTACGAGTTTTTGACGCGATATTTTGCCTGTTTTTTGCGCTTGCCTTACCCGTTTGACGGGTTTTTGGTGCGCGGTTTTCAAGTGACTGTCAAACCGCGGCTTGTATGCAAATATCGGGGGCTTTCAAATTTTCGGCCAACCGAATTTCTAAGCAAATAATTTCACTGGGATCCGCGCTCATGCATATATATCGGGATGACAGTATATATATTTTTTTTATGCGTGTTATTTTTGTAAATGCACCGCACAAACACACAGAGAACGCACGCACACAATACAGATTTACACACCGCTGCAGTTTGGTTTATTGCACTCACAAAATTGGTTTTTCGGTTTTATTTCGGTTCCATGGAGAAACCGAGAAAAAAGAGCGGATCCTTCTTTTTAAAAATAACTCGAAGTGCGTGCGCTCGTCGGCCGCTGTTTTTGTTTTGAATTCGTAACGAACAGCAGCACGAGGGCGCGGGAAAGATTTTCGAAATGCGAGTTCAACACGACTGGTTGCGGCAACGGAGAAACGGCAACTGAAACATGTTCGATGTTTGTCGCTCTGCCGTCGCCGCTGTCGTTGTAGTAAGTAAGAAAGCGGCAGTCGAGTGTGCTCGACCGTTGAATACCTGGTACCAAGTAGTAGTAGTAGAGAATTGAAAAAGAGAGACTTCCAAACATTTTAATTTTGGAAACGATGAATCGACAATTATGATGTATACTTTCTTCATGAATTAAAACGAGGCTTACAAAAATATCTCTAGTGTCTGATAATTAATTTTATTTTTGAATAATATTTACATTAATTGGGGAAATCCCGAGTTCCCTCCAAAAAAACGTACGTTGATTTGCGGCGTACATCCAAACTGTGTACAGAATCATCCGATATCAAAAAATATAATGAATTAGTTTAAGAATATGTGTCCCGAGGTAGCCTTTATTTAAAATTTTGTTGTCTAATTTTTTATCAAAGCCTAGAACCCATTTTTTTATTTAAAAAAAAGTTACTTTGTTGAAAAACAAAACAAATTAATAATAAATAAAAAACCGATGTGAGTATCTGTAAAACAACTTTATTAAGCTATTTTTCAAAGTTTATAGTGGACACCGAATTTCAAAAGGAGAAAATTTTGATGACAACACACGACCTCCGTTAAAATATCTATTAATTTGCCTGTTTTTCTGTAATCAATGTAAAACTTTTACCCAATAGTTTTAAGATATTGGAAATTTATAATATGTAGAAAATACATTTCTCTGCCATTTTAATACATCTTTGGTTGGCACTTAACTATCATACCCTTCTAACCCTTGGTTACTGGGTATTAATATCAAAGCTCGGCGTTCAATTGGAGCAGCATATGCAAGAGCGGGACAACTATAGCTTGCAGAGAAAGAGAGAGTTGCCGCTCGAGAAAAGAGAGCATGCGTGGGAGCTGAGAGGGCGCCAACTTTGAATCAAGTGTTTATATTTCTAGCTTGTTGATAAATAATTGAATAAGTAAGTAGCTGTAAGTAGCCTTCAGGTGAAAAACAATTTGTAATATTATTAAAAATTTAATTTGTAATTTATTAACTATTTTTATTTGTATTTTGTATTATTTTATTTATTATTTTAAAGGGTTTATTTTATATAATGAGTACATACATTTTTTTAATTATATAGGAAACCTCTAAAACAGTTTTAGTTTAAAGTTTATCGCATCATAAAAATATTAAAAACAACAATTAAATAATATTAAATATGCAGCTATATTTTAATATTACATATTTTATTTCTGACACAGCTAAAGATTAAGCTAACCCGCAAGGGAAAAAGAACAAAATTTTATCGAGATAAGCTTTACTCATAACAGAAAAATTCATATAATTTATCCGTTTCGGTGGACAAGAGCCCCTCCATTTGCTTATTGTTCTTTCCACACCCGCTCTATACTTTATAAACTAACCGAATTTATGATTCCTTCTAGCCTGACCTTGGCATTCGAGACTTTAAATCTATCGTGCTATGAACTACAAACTATATATAGTTTGATATGGCATAGAGTCTTTGAAGCGGAGCAATCAACACGTTCGTTTATAAACAAAATGTGACCAGAAAAGAAGTGAAAGCAAGAATACAAGCTATTTTTGGTTAGTTGGTTTGAAGTGCAACAAAGAGATGCAGATACCTAGAAAGGTGACTTTAGGATAGAACAAAAGATAGAGGAGTTCGGGGAAAAGATACAAACATTTGCTAAAGATGAACTTTGCATTTGGTTTTATATGGATTTTAAATAGGTATTTTAAGAGCTTATTAGATACGACTTCATAGATACATTTTGTCATAAGAACAATCCGAATAAATTGCATTAAAGATATTCAAAAAAAAGGTGCTTTAACTATCACTTTAACATGGAAATAAATCCATAGATAGACAAGTTCTAAGAGATAAAACTATTTGCTAAAGACGGTTTTAGCATAGAGATTTTAATATATTCTTTATAAGATACTTTAAAAGCTTATTAAATACTATTCCCAGATACTTTTTGTCATCCAAACAACTCTTAATAATTTGTAGTGCAGTTAGATGTCTCGTTTAATCTTCCCAATTTGATGGATATTAAGTCTGAAAGATAGATGGACAGATAGATGGATCGCTGGCTTCCAGAGCGCTTCTCTTCTCATGGTTAATTGGTTATGCCGAGCCCGCATCTGAGATCCGCCGCAGAGCTTTAAATTCCATGTGAAAGAGTTTTAAGTTGCGGTTTGCTTTGCCTTTATTATTACTCGTATTTTTTACTTTACTTTATTTTTTGTGGCCGTCGGTTGTGTCAGTGCCTGTGTGTCTCCGGCTGGGCCTGTGCTGCCGCTGTCAGCTGGCAATCAACAACGAAGTCAGCGAGGCAGCAACAAGGTAAACATCACTGGCAAAGGGGAAAATGGTGGAAAATCGGGGGAGGAAACTCCGCGGAGTGGGAGGATGACACAGCCCTAGGTTAATGTCAGAGATCCGCCAAAAAAAAAAAAAAAAAATAGGAGCCAGTCCAAAGGAAAATATTTTAAAGCTGCATTGTTCGAACCAGGAGAAAAGAAGAGGAAATTAAAAAGCCACGAATGAGTAACGGAAAGATTTCCACATGGCAAAGTTGAGTTGCAGAGTTAGGCAGTGTCAGAGAGAGAGAGATGGGCACAGACCGCATGCAACAAGCGGAAAATAATTATAAATTTTAAGTGCCCCGGTGCAGGAGCGATAGGGACGGTTTCAAACTATGAGTATCTTTTTCGGTTTGCTTGGTTTTTTTTTGGGATAATTTACAGGCCTGCGGTACGGATACGTGTAGGTAGATGATGGCGATAAACATCGCACTTCTCCGACTTAGAATTCATACGTGAGTGAGTGTGTCGCCCCTCTGCCTTTTTCGACACTTGGAGAAATTGATTTTAGTTTAAATAGAATTTAATATTAAAAAATTATTATTATTTTCAGCCTTTTTGCATTTTTTGAAGAGAGTTTTCATCGTTTATAATTATTCAAAAATAATTTACTTTAAAAATCTATTAAGACGGTTTTAAAAAGTATGCTTCCAAATGATATCCTGTCAATATAAGTATTTAAAATATTTTATTTTCTTATTAATCACTTTATTTATTAACTTATTTCAAATTTTGGTAGTTTTTAAAATGCTCGCTTATAACTATTCATATTTTTTTTTCAAAACCAAATTAAATTGGGCCAAAACCAAGGCAGAAAATATTGAAGCTTCCGTAAATATGTCATTAAATACTTGTAGGTGCTGCTAAATAATTTATAGATATATTTCAAGATTATAATGACTGTTTAAAGTTTGTAAATATAATTAACTTTTAAAATCAATTAAAACATTTTATAGTCAAGAATTTTTTTTAAATATTTGATTGCCTATTTTTAGGCACACTTAAAAATAAATTTTGTATTTATAGCAATGGTGGCACCTATAAAAATTTTTCTCAGTGCACCTGCTCTTTCTATCGCCGTTTCTCCGCCTGTGATTATGCAGCTCACTTCGCTGGCGCTGACTGTGGGAGTAGGCTGCTCCGCTCCGGCCTCGGATCTCCGGTCTTTTCTGGCCGCTTTCGACCAGGGTCTGCACTAGAAAGAGACAGCAATTGAGGCGGAGAAAGAGACAGAGACGGAGACGGAGACCGGCGATAGACAACGCCGACGTTGTCGTTGCGGCTGACGACCATTGCAATTAACAACTTCAACGTTCGTTGCATTCGCTGCCGAGTCAAGTCCAAAGCAACTCTCAGCTGCCAAGGGAAGCGGAGAATCGGGGATTGGGAGACATTGAGAGAATCCGGGGGTAGTGGCTGGAGGAAGCGAGTGAGACAAATTGCACAAACTGAGACAAAGACATAAGAGACTTCTAATGTGTGTGAGTGTCTGCGGGAGAACGGGGGGCATGAGCCCGTGAAAAATATGCAAGAAACAAGCGGAGCGGTCCAAGGAAACCGAAATGAAATGGCCAAAGTATATTTTTATAATGGGAAAGGAAGGGAGAATTAGGGGAGAAAGAGCCAACAACAAGTTGGAGGCGGTGCAGGGAGCCAGGCATAAATTTCCAGCGAATCTTAGATGGCGGAGGGTTCTCCTCCATAAAACAAAAGGCCCCAGATTTCCGGCTTCATGGGAACGAAAGTAACAAAAGGTGGGAAAAGCAGCCAACAAAAAGCTGGCTAAAAAAATAGTGCAGGAGAAATTGTCTAAAAAATGGTACGAAACAATTTATTAAGGAATTTATATTTTTGTCATAAAAATAAAAAAGTTGAGGAAGTGCTTGTTGTGAGTTTTTAAATATTTTAAATTAAATTTAATTGAGTTTCAAATTCGGTTGCATTAATTGCATTAAATTGTATCCATAAAAATAGGCAATGATAACATAAAAAAAAATGGTTAAGATTTTGCAGAGTACTTTTGGACAGCATATTAAATTAATTTAAAATCTCCACCTACATATGCGATCTTTTAATAAATAATTAAACAAAAATGGCCAGTAAAAGAATTATTAAGTTGTAATAAATATCACTTTTAAGCACTAGAAATAGATATATTTATTTAAATAGATTATTTTTATTTTAATATGCAACATTTGACTATTTCTTTTCTGTGCATGAAAATGCCAACCCGAAAAAAACTGGTATTTGGGCAGCTTAATTAGCCGCCAAGGACGACGCCGTCGGGGTGTGGAAAAAAGGTGGCGTTGGAAATTTAAACATGCCCAAGCAAACCTTTATTAGCCCCAAAGTATGCTGGGGAAAAACGTGCGAGAAACTATGCAATGGGGAGCATAGATACGCAGGCAAATAAAATAGTGAACCGAAATGGAGTAAAAAGAGGAAAAGCAGAGGGAAAACCATACCCCGAGGCATGCCATGGCCCATGAAAATATGCACAGTGAGGAAAAGTCTCACACACAGGAATCCCTTTTCCCCCTCGATGGCACGTGGTCCTGCCTCGCAGTTTGACATCCACTGGACCTGAAACCAAATTCAATTTTCGCAACTCGAGCAAACATAATTTTCATTCGAAAAGAACACAGCCTCCGTCTGAGCGTCAACCCAGTTTTGCCTCAAGATCCGAGGCGAGACTTTTAGCCAGACTTCGTCCTCACCCCGCTACACTTGCCAGGCGAAAGCCTGCATAAAAGTTTCCTGGCACAAAAAGAGGCACTCGAATGCGGATGAGGAGAGGCTGAGTCTTGGGTCTTGAGTCTGAAGTCTTGAGAAAATGTGGCATATATGAAGGCTTCAGGGATGCGGGCTGCACTTTGGCTGCACCAACCACTTGTGGATAAAGGGAAAGCCGAGGGCGGCATGGCTGCTGCCCTGCCTTTTGATATAGAAAAGTTTGCCTCCGAAATTGTTGCGAAAACTAAATTAAAATCTGAAAAGGGCTATGCAACTTGCTTGGCTGCACTAGCAAGGGTCGAGGGGGGGGGTTGAGTACAAGAAGATTGAGAAAAGGCCAAACAGGAAACGTTATAATTCTCGAGGAAGGCCAAGTGGATTATGCTCCAAAAATTTGACAAGGGATTAAACGGACACTTTTTAGTTTGAGTTTTTATAAAGGGGGCGAGTGAGTTTCTTAAAGTGGCGGGGATTTATTGGGTCAAGAAAATGTCGTCTTTCATTTTAAGGAAGCGTATTTGTACGTATGTATAAGTATAAGAAGTATTAACAAATTAGTTATGAATTTGCAAATTTACATAATGTATCTATGGACATTTTGGGTTATTTGAATCTTTTTTACTCATTTAAAAAATGAATTTAATTTTATGTTTTTTTTTTTTATTTAATAGGAGTTTTAAAGACTGTTTGCCGTATAAATATGTACATATTTCTCATTAAAATGTTGCCTTAAAATATAATCATTAGCTGGCGCCACCTGTGGAGTAATACCATGTGCCAACATTGTGTTAGTTCGCAAAATAAACACTTGCTAGCGCCACTGTAGGCTTTGGTTTTCTAAAAAAAACGCTAGGTGGCTCGCCTTCAGCGACCTCTAGCGGCTGTTTAGAGAAGACTACAAAATGCTAGTTCACAATAACAAAGACAAATAATTCCGCCAAAGGCGCCACTGTGAAAAGTCAGTAGTTTTTCTTTTTGTAAAGGAAAAACTTTAAATTTCCAAAGGAAAACACATAAAAAAGACAGTTTGAGCTAAGCCAAACACCAAAAGAAACTCAAATACAACTTTAGTAAAAAATTCTTTTAAATTTCGCTAATAAACTTGAAGATAAAGAGAAGGAAAGGCCGCTGCCACACCTGACAGCTGCCAAAAACTTCAAAAGACCGCAGCTGAATAATCGTAAAAATTGACATCAAACCGTGCCCAAAACGACTCAAGCAACCACTTAATCCTAGGCAACATACACCACACACCCGCACCCATAAGAATTAACCCATGACAGCCCAACAATTTGCCTATTAAACCGGGAGAGACACCCGGAACCCGGCAGAAAGACCACAACAAAGCGCAGATTATGTCAAATTATACAGATGTTTTCGGAAAGGTACAAGTCGCGCTGTTAGGTTTTTCGACTCCTCCTCGGATGAGGTATTGTGTGCTCTTTGTTTCGATCCCTGCCTGTCCTCCCTCCAACTCCCTTCCACTTCCACATTCCCCATTCATTGTCCCATTGGCAATTTTTATGGCCAGCCAGCCAGTCAGCAGTTAAATGAAATTTTTACAACTCTCCCCCTGCCCTTCTCTGAGATGAGGTATATATGCACACACATATATAGTATATATTGCAACTGCAAGTCGGACTTTTATGGGTCAGTCCATCACACACTCGGATTAGTGGAGCATATGCTCGGGGACAAGGCGACTCGACTCCAAATGGGACAATGACCCCCTCTGCCAGGCTGGACAATTGCCAGCCCTATTGTGGTTGGTCACGCCGTACTTTATCGTGCTGTCATGTTTGGTTTTGAGGGGAGAAAATGGGTTAACTGGGCTCTACATTGCCTGATTTTTTGGCATATTTATCAATAAATAAAGTAACAAGATGGAGTGTGGCCTTGTAGCTGAGGATATTTATTACCTAAGGTCACACTTACCGAAAAAGGACATTCTTATCCTAGAAACAGCTAATGTCATGTCAATGTAAGCTAAGAATTTAATGAGCTAAGGTCAGACTTAACATACAATTTAAGGTCCCACTGAACCTAAAACAGCTAAGGTCACATTATGCAGGAAACGGAAATATGTTTAGGGTTCTTTTGATTTTAGAAAATCAATTTAAACCTGTATTTATAAATTTAAAAGAAACTAAATCTGTTACAAAATACTCTGAAATTAAATTATGTTTAATTTTTTCAATTTAAAATTTAAAAAATAAATATATTTACAAGATTTTAAGCTACTTGCCACATTTTCTTGCAAACTTTTCTAGTTTTCTTTACTTTACCTATGCCCTTGAATAACGCCTTTTTTGCGAATCTTCGCCTTAAATCCCACAAGACATGCAATATCCCTATTTCCTATGACATGAGGTTCCCCTTGGTTACATTTTTTAAATGGTTTCTTTTATGCGGTTTTACACACCTGAGAGAAGTACACGGGCAGGACGCAGCGCTGGTCGTCGAGACGCGAGCACTGCACACGCTCCAGTAGCTCAAACAGATCCTGGGTTGCTCCTCCGCGCAGGCGTTCCGGACTGTGGGTGACGCTGCCACCGCCGCTTCCTCCGCCGCCACTGCCGGCCGGCTGCTTCTGTGTGTTGGCCATGAAGGCGTGCTGACGTCTGCAAGAAACACAAAAAAAGGAAGACAGGAAGCGGGTTAATAACTGGGCACGCGAGGAGGCAATCGGGAATGCGGACAGCTGAGCTTCAGATTCGCAAGCACGCCATCTCTTCATGCTTCGGAGACAGCCAAAGAGCAAAAAAAAAAAATGGAAAATAATGTAGAAAACTTCAATTGACTGAGCAAAACTCAAGTGCCACCAGAGGGTTAACCTCCGACTTGAGCAGGGGCTAAGATTCGGTACGGTCTGGGAATGTGAACACGATCAAAGGGCCACTACAGTGCTCAAGACTTCCTGACTTCGAGAGCGTCTCGTTGAGGTATTCTCAAGGAATGATCGATGGTTTTCTAAGGACAGCGTTTAGTTTGTGAATGGAAAGCCAAAGGGTTTGCAGGATAATTATAAATTAAATGTATTAGGTACTCCAGGAACTCCGGGAACTAACTAAAAGGGTTTAGGAGGAGGGTTGTGAGATGAATAATTATATATTACGGACTTCTGGTAATTAATCTAGGTTTATAGTGCATTAAAATATATTTAACAATTGTATTTTGAATATTTTCTAATGTTTCTTTAGTTAAGAAAAATATTTAAGAACTTAAATGAACTGCATTTGAAATGTGAAAACAACAAGTCTTAGTATTTATACCTTTTATATTTAGTTTCTTCTCACTTCCTTTCAAAACTTCCCCTAAACAATTTCCTTCTAAAATTTCCCCACTAGCATTGCCCATTTTCCTTTCCCTCTTTTCAGATTTTTTTTTGGTCTCAAAGTCAAGAGCTCTTAAAACATATCCTGAAGTCATTTTTTTGGCTCTTCGAACATTTTTGAAGTTGCTCTCTCAAAGAATTATGAGTGGCCACTCGAACATATTTTCCCGTTGAGTTGCGAGTTCTTATTTCTTTCTCGAGGTTTTTATTGTCACTAGTGCGTACTTTTTTGTGTGATTCTTGTGTGAAATTCAGTGTTCTGGCTTTTTGTGAAGTTTATGTTGACATACAAACGACGAACGCCTCGAAATGAACACAGAGAGTGGGGAAGCAAAGGAGGATGTTTACCCTGCGTTGTGCAATGTCCTTTGACGTTGCTATTGCAGCTGCTGACATGCTCCAAATTTTCCAAAATAGCACAGACCGAGCGAGTCCTCCAATCCACCGCTCACTCAATCTCTGTTTATTTTCAGCAGAACGAGGAGCATCTCTCGCTGCCTGACACTCGTAAATTAACACCTACCCATTCCAAGTCCCATTACCATTACCATTCCCTCTGCCATTGCGAGTGGAGCCCTTGCATATGAAATGATGACAGTTATGGGAAAAGGATATCAAAAACACGAGACCAGCTTCTCCGAATGACTCCGTGCTATGTGTATCCCTTGTGTTGATAGTTTTCGAGTGCCTGTTTTGGGTAAAGTGGAGGTGAAAGTGTAGATTTTTTGAGGCAATACCCCGTTCTGGAGTCGGGTAATTGGAGAAGATATATGGAAAGGGGCGGAACTACTAACAGAAGTTGGTGATTATATGGACGTTTTGGAGGTGGTTACTGAAGAGGCTGACAGGAGAGACTATTATATGGATTTGTGCCGCTCAGAAATACTTAAAATTTAAGCCATAAAAAATAGTTTACATTTTATATATGGCAACCCCTTAACCTTCACCTTTTTTTCCCACTAAACTTAACCCATTTTTTTCAAGGCAATAAAATCCAATCAATCAATGACTTTTCACTGCTTCACATATTACTGGGTTTTCATTTTTCACAAATTCATAAAACGATTTGATTTTCCTCAGATTTCTAGAGTTCTAAACGAGCTGTGCAACATGCCTTTCATAGATTTTACAACTATTTTCACTGCCGCTCGATCGAATTACGGAGCCAAAACAATTTTATTGCATTTTTATGACAATTTTTCACATGAATTGCTCGACAAATGGCAATGAAATCAAAGCGGCAATGAATGCGAAGCGAGGCAGGGGAAGATTGTGCAAAAGTCAACTGCAAAAATGGCCAAACAATGGAAAGGCGATGATGTGATGCGAACAGGGTTTTGAAAACCAACAGTTATGCTGAAATCTGATGCATCAGATATGGGTTTCAATGGAGGTTTTTTCCTGTGTGGCTTTTTCTTTGCGAAAAACACCCACCAAACAGTTCGTTTCCTGTGTGTGCTGCGGTTACGCCTGCGCCGGCAAAGAACCTTTTCATTTAGCCTCCGCGTCGCTCGTCTCGTTATATCCAACCGCCCACATAATTAAAAGCCATTACGGACAAACAAAAAGCGTTAATTCCGGGAGGGGCGGCATCTTCTAGGGCTTTTTTCCGAAATGTTCATTAAATGCAAATTTATGGCCGCCTCACTGCCCGCCAAGCCCCACGTTGTGTTTTCAGTATTTTCTGGTTCCTAACTCATTTGGCATGCGCAGCGCATTGCGCGTGTTTAAAGTTTAGCCGCAAAATGTAGCAAGTTGGGAGGGAGAAAACCCAGGGAAAAATGGGGGAGTGGTTTGGGAGAAAAACAATTACCAACAACAACCCAGACCTAAAGGAGAACAAAGCAATGTGGTGTTGACAAGCCAAAGATAGATGGCTCCGAAAAAAAGTCTAGGGAAGAAGCCTCAGTAAGGGTCTTCTAACCAAGTACAAGTTTTGGGTTAATACATATATATTCCCCTAGAGTCACTTGGGAAAAACACACAGGAAGGGAACTACTACTACGAACACCTTGCAGTCAATCCGCCGCAGTGGGAAATGCCATTCTGTGGCTCCAAGTCAAGTTCTTTTTCTTTGTTTTTTGGCATTTCCCTAGGCGCTAATTTGGAACGTTTTACCAAAGATCTGCCCCTTGTGTGTCTGGTATGTGTGTGTGTGCCATATTTCCCAGTGAAAAATTACAGGAAATGTCCAACGCGAAAGGAAATCAAGTCCCAAAGGACAAAGGACACACACACACTGAGAGCGTCGTTAATGTAAAGTGACAGAGCCAGAGAGACATTCATGCATTTCACAGCTAATAATGGGTCAGGCAAACTGGAAACTAGAGCATACACAGATAGCATCGAGGAGGAAAGCGGGGAAATGCCCTGAGAGAAAAGGAGAGTTCCGTGGGCGAGGGGTGAGCGGGATAGTGGACAGGGGCGATGCACTCGCTCCGATAAGCGGACAGGCGACATGTCAAAGGATACTCGCATGGCACCAAAAAGTCAGACTACCAGAGTCCCAGAGAGTCCAGAGTTGGGACCACAGAAGGGTCGTTGCACTGAACGGGGTGGCATTCGAGCGGGAAGTGCCCTGACACCCTGTAATTAATACGGTCCCGGGGAATTCCCTTTGAAAAAGCAAGTGAAAATGACTCAATTAATACTAGTTTGATTTCAGGAGAAAGTCCTGGCAAAGTCAGCTAATTTAGAGTTTAATAATAAACATTAAAATTAAAATACATTAACATTTTACCACCTGTTTTTTATATTTTCTTCCATTTTTAAACACTATAATCTTTAATCTATAATAATAAATAAATTAACAAGCATGTGACATCATTTGGTAAACAATTTCCTGAACAGAAAGATGTCCTTGTCCTTTCTCAACTCACTTTTTCTCCAATTTCCCCGACAGCCAGGAAAATCCTCTGCAGTTAATTCCTTTTTGCATTTATGATTAATGGCTGCCGAACATTGCAAAGTAACCGCTGAGAAAGTAAGCTGGCCGCGGAAATGGAAAAAGGGGTAAGGAGGCGGTTTAGGGAAATGGTAAAGAAATGGAAATCTGCATTTTCAGGGATGGCCACACCCCATGGATTCCCTTTTGGCGATGGCCAGCGGTTCCTTATTCTCCTTCAGCTCATTTTCACATTATCCCGAATGTCGCGACATCCGCGCCTCGTGAATTGTCATTAAAATTAGTTCCAAGACAGCCGTCGCGCGATGCAAGCGAAAAAGGATTCGCGCACAAGTTTCTCTCATTTCCGTTTGGGAAAACTTGTCTCTGCCCAGTTTCCTTTTGTCTGGGAAGAGAGAGAGCGAGAAAAATCCTTGCAAGGGGGTTGCGTGCATAAAGAAAACTCGTTTCCGCTTTCGTTCAACCTCATAAATGCAACACGTTCCAGACACTCGAAGTCCTCTAAGGATGCGATATCCTTTCTTAAGGTACAGCCAGACCCTTTGGCAAGCAGCTCCTTCCGATTTCCTACCTAAGGCTGGTCTCATAAATTAGCCACAAATTTGCCGGAAAAGTTTTCTCGTATAAAAAAAATGAGTTCCTTTCCCGATTTACATATTTTTAATCGTCCTGCGTTTTATTCACCTTTTTTTGGGGTAAAAATTACACAATTTCGTGGACACTTTTCCTTGAGAAAACGTGTTTTTCACTTTATTTGCTGACAGCATTAGGAAATTTATTGCCGCACGATCGCCGGGAAAAGAAAGTTCTGATGGCCAAAAGGTGAAAGTGTAGCCGAGGATAAGAAGAAATTATAGCCAGCAGCTGCTGCTGTGTGCGGTCAGTGGAAAAGGATTTTTTCCCAGAATCCCTCAGAAAATTTGAAATTGAGATTAAGTGACTAAGTAGACCCAAATTAATGCTAGGAACGGGAGAAACGAGAAAAGGGTTTCGAGGCCAAGGATTTTTGGGCCGCAAGAAGGTCTGTTGATGCCAGTTTTGGGATGAGTTTCAAATGGGACACTGACCTATGTAGGAAGTAGCAGAGAGTTCAGCTGTGGCTGCAACCTCTGTATCTTTTTTATGGGTATATCATAAGGTGGGATAGATCAGATCATAAGGCGGTATAAGGTCAATAAGACAGTAAGATCTTGTAATTAATTTCTACAACAAAATAACTTATTTTAAAAATTATGTTAATGTTGATTTTCTATTATCATGTATTTTCTTTTAATCAGCATAACATTTTAAGTGCTTCTCCTCTTTAATTTATTCCAATTACCCATAACGAATTATTTTAATTAAAAAGAACCATTTATATTTCCCCTTTTTAAGCAACAAGTCATTGCATAATTACCTCCGAAGTCTCGATAAATATGCAGAGCACATATAGGACATATGTATGTAAAATATTCGACTTCAACAGCCCATTTATTCTGGCCACCTTAACCCCCTCAAGACCCCTTTGCCACCACACGTTCCTTAGTCAAGTTCAATTTGACACGCAATCGCTGCCAACGTGGCCAAAAAGGGGGGCCCAGAACAACCTGTTGTTGGCCATGTTTTCCTCCCCGAATCGGGCAGTGCAAATGCAGCATGAAAATGCTGGTAATAAGCGTTTAGACGTTGATACTTTTGATGCCACTTACAGGTGGCTTACTCGATAGTAAGCGGCCCGCATCGAGGGGCCACAGAGACGCGAGCCAAGCCACTTTGCATATTAATGAAGCGCGTCAGTCAGTCAGTTAACGTGGCTATTTATAAGGCCAAGGAAGGCTACGTCTGGTGCCTTTTCTTAGAGGTATTCCCTTTAGTTACACAGTTACTATTAATGGTAACTAAAACTTATAATTTAATAAGAGAAAATATATTATTTAGAGAGAATATTATAGGGTGTATTTGTAACAAATTCTATAATAATTATATTTTTTAACTCTATTTTATAGAATTTTTATGAATATTTAATAATAATAAAATGTAAAAAAGTTTTTTCTAACTAATTGAATTCTCCATCATGTTAAAAACTTAATAATATTTTTTACAAATTAAATGATGTACTTTCAATTTTTTTTTATTATTATTTCATCTTGTGTAAACATATTTACAATAAATAAAAAGTTAAGTTAAAGTTAATTTTTATTTATTCTAAATATTTTTAAAATATTAACAAACAAGTAAATAAATAAAATAATTATATTGTGTAAAAGGAACATTTTTAAAATTATATTTTAATCCACTTATCAATTACATATTTTTTCTGACTAGTAAATATAATTTCAAAATTTTGGTGGACTCCAAATCTTCTTCTCGTAAAATTTTTTCCAGTGCAGGCAAGTTCCTTGGCTTGGAATTAATGTGGACAAGGCACGCGCTTCTTCATGCCCCACGTGCCTCTCTAAAGACATTCTGTAAGCAGAAGATACGTCCCCATATTCCCATTTAGTCACCTTGCCGAAAAATCGTTGACCAAAAATATTTGGCGCGCTTTTCCTGGTTGGCCAGGTGTCGTGTTCGCACATCTTAGTCATGGCTTTATGGCTTTGGCTACAACTCTCCCCTCTCTCTCTCCTTTTCCCCTATTTTCCATATATATACAGATAAAGTATATTATGTGGGCGAAAAGCCACAAGGTCGCGATTTGCAATCTTTGGTGTCAAATCTTCGCCTCGGGGTCTCGTTAATTTCCAATTATTTCCGAACGATGTGGAGTGATGTGGGTTGTCATAGCGGTATTGCCTTACATTGAACCGACTTTAAAAATAAACATTATCCGCCGATACATCGGCCCATTGTAAGTCGCTTGCCGGTTGAAAATTTGCAACGCATTTCCGCCACAGCCGAAAAAATCTGAAAATCCAACAAAAGATGCGACATTGAGGGATTGGCGGCTGGCCGGATTGAGGCGATTGATGGATGGCCGTATGGGCTGATTAAATTAAACACTTAATTGCCCGCTGGTGTGATATGGTGTTAGTGGGTTAAACGTTGCCGGGCTGATTATTATTACCGCACTCGGGGGATCATGACGCGGCCAGAGAGCGCGTTTAAAACAGCTGGCAGTTTTCGCGCGACTCTCTGGTGGCAGTATATATTTTTATTAACAGTTTTCCTTACACTTTATTAGAGTACTTTTCCTAGCCTCATATTAATATCATTTTTAACGAGCTAATTAACTGGGTGACTGTCTAATACACGAAACTAACGAGTTTCGCATGCCATGGAAAATTCCTAGCGTTTTTCACGCGACTTGCACGCGTTTTGTGTGGCCCAATTTTTATGGAGTCAAGATGCTGGAAAACTAGTTTGAGTTTTCCACAAGTCATTAATATTGAGTGGGTTTTTTACAAGGTAGTATTTTGAGTGTGGCTTAAGTAGAGAATTATTCAAAGAGTATATTTATTTATATACATTTAATATATTTTAAAGAGTTTAATCGAGAAACCGAATTCACTTGTTTTTTTAAGGTTTTATTTTAAGATCAATTGGGTTATTTAAATAAATTATAACTCTTTTATGCAAATAATACATTTAAAAGCAAAAAAGGTAAATAAGTTTTTAAATAATAATTCTTAAAATTATTTATATAATTTATTTATAAATGTAATGCTAAAATCTAATCAAATCCACATTTTAAGTATTTATTTTTAAGCCCCATTCGCTATTAAATAAATAATATGGAATAGTTTTTAATAAATCGTTTGAGATTTTTTCTCTTAATTTTTACTTTAACCTTGAAATATAATAAGATCCTTAATAAATCTAAAAGTATTTTTTATCAAGTCTGCTCTCGATTTTTCTTGCCACAGCAATCGCTAGCGTTTTCCTCGCGCGTTTTTCATCCGCTTTCAGTCGCTAATAAAACGCCTCAAATTATTTTGATTGGCTGCTAATGCAACTTCCTCCGCAACTGCAGACTTCTAATTATGTTGGTGCTGCTGTTGCATGTCTTCTGACCATTTTACCGCCAGTTGGTTGGCAGTAACCCCTTGCCCCGGCATTTGCCTGGGTGCGGGCTCTCTCGGTCGCGTTGGAGTTTTTCGGAGTTGGGCAAATTATGATTGCACGTCTGCGCACTTTTTGAACTCGGAGGAGACGGAGGAGTAGGAGGTGACTCGGCCCCTGAGGGAGATTCCCATTTTGGCCATGCGGATATGCATGTGTGGGCTTGGCTAAGTGATTTACCATCGTTCGGCTTAACGGTTTTCTGTATATTTCTAATTTTTTGTTTGATCCCAGCTAATTGATAAAAGGCAGCAGCAAAGAATCGGAGAATTTCCTCTGTGTTGACTTTGCTGATTTGCAAAAAAAAAGAACAAAAATCTAAATCCGCAAAAAACAACACCTAACGAGGGTGCAAACTGTGCCGGCAGCAAAAAAAAAGGGTTAAGCCATATCACTTTACACATTATTTTCCCTACATTTTATCCCTGGCCCAGCTGTTAGGGTAAGGAAATGGGAAAAGCATCATCGTCATCAGTGGCATCATTCATTAATCATAAATTTAATTAACAAAACACCTCAAGGAAGCCAAAGACGAGTGACAAAAGTGACAAAAGGGGTTTCCCTTTGGTTCTTAGAAGAAGAAATCCTTTGGTATCCCTTTCTTGAATCCCAATAATCCATAATTCATTTGCGATTTTTGCGGTTTGTTTTCTTCTCGCCGAACAAACAAACCCCTTTGGAAAACAAATGACATTTGACAGTTTTTGCAAAAAGGAGAGAGAAAATCTGCTTGGGGTTGGCAAAATTGAACATGGAAAATGGAAAATTTGCATATTTTATGCGCACTCCCAAAAACTCCCTACCAATTGCCATCGGAAGCCTGTAGAGTGCATTATTGGCAGGCAGACAGGGCTAATTAAGGCCCATTTCGGATTCAAATGGCAAATCAAATAATTTGCATAATTTTTGCATATGTCACAGAGGGACATAAAGGCGAACAATGGGTGATACTAAAGGGAACTCTGTCAATATTTGCTTACATGACATTTATGCCTATCTATAATGAAGGATAATGGAATGGGGTTCGTTTTGGGCAAATGAGGAAAATAGATTTGAAAAGTAGATCAATATTAAATCACTTGATTGCACTTTTAAATATTTAATTAAACTCTTTCAACTAATTTTATTAACTTATCCAATTAATACATACAGCAGATTCTTCATGTAGCGCTTGCGCGCCACCAGAGTGTAGGACTCCTTGTGTGTATGCGATAGATATTTCATTTTGTCTGAGATCTGTTTTGAGTTTGAGATTTTCCAACAGGTAGAGATGCTCTCTTCCTTTGTCCAGGTATAATTTTTCCCTTTTTCCCTTTGTTTGTGTAGGTCAAGAGACCAAACAGTCGCCGTGATTCACAGGTAGTTTTGTTATTCGATGTTCTTTTAGAGTTAGGGGATAGGTAAGGACTTGTCCTTAGATATTGCACTGGGAGATTAACACTAAGTACGAGTAACTACACTTGTAAAATTCCCCTTATGTTGTACGATACTCTTTCGAGATACATTCGCCCGGCTCGTTACGCGAGTTCTAGATTTTATTTCGTATTTTTTCGTACCGAACTTGACCCACAAATAAAATCGGAACCCAATTATATATACAACCTAACCGAACGACGAATGTTTTTAAACTGAATTCTGTTGGCGTTGGCTGAAGGTGTTATAGAGGTTCGGAGCTATGGTTTCAACCCTCGCTTCGGAGTGCACTGAGAAAAATAAATGTTAATACTAAAGCTAAAGCAATCAGTTTGAGATTTGTAATAGAAACAGAAATATTCCGAATTTTAGAGTAATTTTATACTTATTACAATCAGAGATAAAATTCTTTATAAAGTTCATCGAATTTTGAAGATGTATACAAAGAGTTAAAATTGATTTAAAATGTAAAAGATTTTGTAAAATGTATAATAGTTTTTTTTTTTTTTATTTGCAAGACCAATTTATCAAGACATCTGACATTTTCTGCACATATTCAAATTTATTTTGTAGTAGGTAGTATTTTTCTGAGTGCACGTTCTAGAGTTTGAGTTGCAGCCCAAGCTGGTTTTTACCCTCGATCTTCGAACTCCCTCATACTGTTCGATCGCAACGAAGTTGGAGTTGCAAGTTGGACAGGCTTTAACCCCCCGATCGATGCCATGTTCGAGGCGAACTTGAACTTGCTCAGGTATTTTTTTTCAGTTCGTCGTTATCAAGCCATTATTTGATACCGGCACCGGTATACCGGATACGAGCGTGTCACAAAAGGCCCGGCCAGGCTTTATGTTTTATTCTCTCATTTTTGGGGTTGGGTTTTGGCCCCTGTCCATTTGCAGGCTTGGAACAATAGGCCTATGGGTTCTCCCATCTATAATTTCATACCAAACTTGGTCGCACATGCAAAACACACGGATGACAATGGCACCGTCCATGCGCACTGGAGAATAAGTCATTAACACCTGAACTGGACGCAGGCTCATTGAACTGACAGATCAGATATCAAAGTAGCCAGATAATGGGTGATATGCAGGGTGGAAGTATCATTTGAATGGATTGCGAGAGATGAGAAAGGAAAGGGTGCAAGGTCCAGGCGGGAAATCAATGAATTTATTTTGTAAATCGGATTATATATATTACTTATTATTTTTGTAATAAGAGTTATAGAGTCCAAATGTGTTTTTAAAATATCTACAGACATGTTTATTTATACGATATGAAACCAATTTCCTAAGACCTTCTTTATAGTAATTTTTTTTTATAAAATATCTCCAATTTATGTTCTGTATTCCTTAATTACCCCCTAAGTAACCTTATTGACCCATCCCTTAATGCACTAATTAACCTGAACTTTATAGCTTCTTCTTGTACCGAAGACCTGTTCATCTGTTGTTTCAACAGTAGACACCCATTCGCTATAAACAACAGCTGACCTAATGGCTAGGAAAGGGCCAGTGAGCAGCTCCTCAACCTTGTCATTAAAATTCAATTCGATTTCTTAAAGATGAGGCAAACCCTCGCATCATTTCCCTCCTTATTTTCACTTCCTCTGGCGCTACTTGTACCCTTCATCTTGAGGTACCTGAACTTCTCTGGGATCTTGCTCCCATTTGCAACGCTTTATTAACCGTGTTGCGTTTAGTTTTCCTTTTCTGTTGTCTGTTGTTTTTTTCTGGAGTGCAACTCTTCTTCTCCCATTTCCAATGCTGGCCATAACTTTCTATCCATTGTTTTGAAGGGCCTATGGGACGCGGGATTGCTCTTCCCCGCCTGAGGTTTTTATGGTCGTTCCGCTAGTCACTCAACGCTCAACACCTCATAATTCTATTGTCTCTCGACCTGTCCCGGGTCTGTTTCTTGTGCCGTGTGTGAGTTTGCATACATAATCACGATAATCAGCTTCTTGGGTTAGCTTCTTGGGTTCGCCTTCTCCCCTCGTTAACTTCACTTTCTGCTAGTTTCTTCTTTCTTTTTATTTCTTCTCCGTTTTTTTATTTATTTATTTTTTTTGTTAAAATTATGCAAATTTGTCTGCGTCTGAGGCTCTCTGTTTATGTGTCGCCAGTTGACGACGCACTCCACCCAGATTTTTTCTGTTCTCAGAGTGAGTTTTTTTCTTTCTAGCTTTTTTATGATTTTTTAATTTGCAGCTCACTTGAAAGTGAGGTTCCTCTAGGCACTCTCTCTCCCGTGATATTCCCCTTTTTATTCTAATTGTTATCTCAGGTGTCAAAGGCGCCTGCGCACGCGTTTCTCACCCCAAAAAAAAAGAAGGGACAAACCTCACCCTTCTTCAACCCTCTGAAAAAAAAGCACTCACATTTTTTCTTTTTAGGGGTGAGTACCCCAAAAATATCCATTTTTTTAGCTTGAAATTCAGTTTGAATTTATAATTTCTGGGCCAATATTTTTTACCTCTCTCTAGTTCATTATGATTTGTTCGCTCAATTGGCAGACTTTGATTTGTAATAATTTTTTTTCGGGCTCAAAATGTGAATTTGTATTCAAAAAATTAACATAATTTTATGAATTTTTATGTTCCTCAATTGCCAGAAACAAACCATAGAGAATTTAACAAAATAAACTATAAATTTGTCAGGGTACGCGCCGATCCTCTGCATATAATTATGAGATACGTTTTACGGCTGTGAAGGAGGTGGTAACCCTGGTTTTCGATAACAATGGCTGGGGGTTATTTAAGGTGGTTTTATGTGGGCCAGATATAGGCTAATGGTATGATTATAAAAGTATTAATTATAATAGACTCCTTTTATGAAGGAAATAGGAAAATAACTATATTCTTACCATATTTTTGTATTATACAACTTTTAATAATTAATCCCATTCTTTATTCTCTTTAAAATTTTTTTTTTTAAGAATTTTCAAGTAGTTTAATAGTCTTTTGTTGACCTTTCTCACTTATTATCCCTTTAAAACAAACTTTCCCTTACAAATTCATGACCTTTCCCTTAAAATTCACCCTTTGTCTCATCATAAATTCATTGTTTTTATGTGCCCCCCGGTTCCCATGTGACCCTGACATTGATAGCAGACATTAACCCATGACTAACTAAATTCGCCCCCCCAAAAGGCAGTCAAATTCCCAGGCAGAAAAAACCTGATAAAGCTAATTCGTTTCAATGAAAATTTCCTCAATTACAGAACCAAATTAAATGTTAGAAATGTTCAACGGTTCTGTATATATTTTTTTGTATCCCATCCAGTTAGGCTTTACAAAAGGGGCGGCGATGGAGAGGCGGGGCGGCTGTTAAGGGAGGCTGTCAGTCAAGCAGACGCCGCTGCAGCAAAGTACATTAACCCATGTTGTGTGGAGGCCTCGCTCGAGTGGGAATTGCTTGGGGAAGGCTGTCGTCTAACCCCCATCTCGTTCGCCCTTTACCACCAACCCCCCCATTTACCACCTCTTCTACCCCCAAAGGCCACTCAAGGTGGGGCGAGGGCGGGGGCACGGTGGGAACGAGAAGAAGTGGCAGCCACAAAACGAGAGCGACAACGACACCCTTTGGAAACATTTCTACTGCTGATTGTATATGCGTGCGTCAACAGTCGAGGTCAGAATAATAATAGTTGGGGTCATGCAAATTCTGGAAAAAGGTTTAAAGTAAATACATTTTTTTTGCCAAATATTATTTTGTATTTTGGGATATATTTTTAAATAATTAACAGTTTATTTATTGGAGAAAACTTGGTCAGATTGTCATTTTTACATACCTAATTGAGAAGTAAAATAGCAATCAAATATAACAAAACACGTTCAATTTTTAATAAAATTCCTAAAAAATGCTTTTTTATTTTTGTATTTTTTAAGATTTAGAAGAGTTTTTCTTGAAAAAAAAAACAAGGTGAGATTGCAAGCAGAGCATTAATCTGTGAGGTAGGGACTTTTTATGTAGTAAATGAATAAGAGCTTCTAAGGAAAAATCTTAAAAATAAAACAAAAACTTATTTAAATTATTTATAACATTACTAAACAAAAATATTGTTTATTTGTATAAAACAATAATTACTTCTTTAGAAAGGTTTAAATGTAAATTTGCACTGTTTTTGATTATACCTCATGACCTCTACTGTATCTTCGTACATTTATAGTACATATTTTTTGCCCGACTATGCATTAATGTAAAGCTATATGTAGGTATATTCAGGGAGTTAGTTATGTAGATTTGCCTTGTTTTTGTTACGCTTGTTAATTTGCTCCAAATGCTCGGAAAAAAAGCGAAACAGAAAAGTAAAGAAAACATATAGAGTGCCAAGAGGGCTTAAGCTAGTGGAAACTGATTTCCTAGAATTCCCTCCATTAAAGTGAAAGCGTCACGTTGAATTACGCATTTTGAATAATTTTTCCGGTATTATATTTCCCCGGGTATTTAGCTTAGTGTATGGAAAATATGGATCCTAGACTGAAGTCTAACTTTCAACCCTCCACAGCTCCTCTTTCTCGAGTTTAAGCATTTGCTGCATTGGCGCATTTTTGCAATGTTTCCGTTTTGAATTCACTTTTCATTCCCCTGTCGCCCACTCTGCCAGCCCCCTATTTTCCCACCCGTTTTCCCCCCCTCCCAGCCTTTCCGCAAATTAACAAACCGAGTTGAGCTTCGTCCTGGCGGCTGGGTTCAGCGGCAGGAGCTGCGAATTGCGAAATGCAAAATGCCGCTGAAACTGTCTCGCGAGTGTCTCGGCATCGCCCGTCCCCTAAATCAACCTCCGCTTTTCCTCTAGGCACACATAATTAAAACGTCATCGCTGCTGTCGTATTTGTTGCTGCTGTTGTTGGTATAATAGTCAGCGCTTTTTGTTCGCCGCTCCTCGGGGGAAAAACGGGGATATTATATCAACTTTGCCAGCGCGGAGGAGCTTCATGTGCCGTCAGGAGGTTATAAATGCGTTTCTCTGCCAAGGGAAATGTGTAGGGGAAATGCTATATTGGGGTAGGTGCTTGGCTTTCAGCATGAAGAAGACGGAGTGTTACAAGTTGACGAAGATTTGTGCTACTTATAAGGGAGATTTATGTTTAAAATAAAATGTATATGTGCATATTTTAGTTATGAGATCAATTTGGCAGCTTATTATTCCCTTGCAGGATTTTATTTGTTATTTAAAATACAAGTTTGATTTCAATAACACATTTGTATAACGAAAAGCTTAAAAATTATGGTTGAAACAGTAATATAAATATTTGATTTGATAAATAAATAAAATTTGAAGCCTCTTCAGTACAAATATAACTCTATTTTTTATTTTGTAATTTCTTTATAACTCCTCTACCTAGAAAATATTACTCGTAGAGTATTTCCTCATCGTTAATAAGAAATTATCCTTTAACATAGCTACCTTAACCAGAGGCAAAGCACTTGAACAGGTTCACAGCTTTCTTCCCCATTTACCACTCCCTTGCCGCCCCTATAATTCACCCCTAGAATTTTCTCATTTAATGAAATTTAAGCCCTGCCCTCCCTCCTGTCAGTCTACAAGCTCTTTTCCCCACTGAGAGTTCATTTTCTCTCAGTGCACTGCAGACTTGGCAACTTTTTATATTTTTCTGTAAAAGAAAACAGAGTGTGGGAGCATCCTGTTGGCTCAACAAGGATCCGAGCTCTTGCATAATGAGAAGGCTGCTCGAATGTTTTTTGTTTTTGGTTTGAACATTCGTCAGGAAGTTCGGGCAACCGTTGAGCGAATTTCAACAGTTTTCGAGTTAACTAATTTGTGGACTTAATTTACATATATTGGGAATTGAATGTTCGGCAAAAACTGGTTTCGATCGCATCTCTTAGATAGGATTGAAAAATGAGAATCCAATAAAAGCGGCGCGGGGTCGAGGTTAGGGGTTAAAGAGCCTGTGCCAAAGAGGAGTGTGTAAATCCAACATGCGGGCCCCGGAGCAAGTCACAGACAGTGAACACACAGATACACACACACTTACACACAGCCAACAGTGCAGTGTCCCTACAATGAACCGAGGCGAAGAGTGAGAAACGAGCTGAAAAGAGCCGACAGAGAGTCCTTACAAGTACGCAGACGGGCTGCATTAAAGGGTAAGATAAAGTTTTCTTTGACTTGCACGAAGTTGAGATACTCTGAGTTGTGATGAGTTCGGATAAGCCTTAATTTGGCTCATAAAAATTTCAAGGAAACTTAAATAAGAAAGTGGTTTAAGGACTATATTACAAGCTTTCTGGTTAAGTTTCCTTTGCTAAGGCTATAAAATATATATTTTACTAATAAAATATACATTTAAATTTTATGAATATTATTTATAATATTTTTTCTTCTACAAATAATTAGGGGTTTCCCTCAAAAAACCATAGAGTATCTCATGGCAGACAATTATTCGGTGAAAGTACATTATTGCATCAGCGTTGACAATCTCATCATGCCGTAGAGTCGGACGTTTTTAGTTGTCCTGGCTGTTTCGTGTGTCCTGTGCAAATGTCCTGAGACACACACAACCCTGTGTATATTTGCTTGCAAATTTGCTGCCACACGCCTTTAAAGCCAATTTTCCAGGCACCTCTATATATACATCTGCTGCTACCTCTCTCTCCTATTTGTATTTGTACGTTGCCCGAGGTTAATTTTTTCAATTAAGTGAGCTCCCGTCTCGTGTCCTGCACTCTAACCATTGACTTTTTCAATTTAATTGCTTCGAATTCGCCCCATGCTGCCATTCGGCATATGCAAAATGGCACAAAAAGTTGGTACCCCCGGAAAGTTTCGAGGCTTAAGCTATTTATAGTACTGAATGAGAGTCTCCTGCAGTTTTCCAATCCCCTCTGGCGGCCCCACCCAAGAAGTCATCCGTCCAACAGTCAAAAGTCACAAGTGGAAAAGCTTCTTGCTGGCGAAATGTTGCCTCGAAATGCTAACGAATTTTCTCTTGAACTTTTCTCAGGCAGCCAGGAAAGCCAATAATGAAATTATATTAGCAATTTCTGGGAGAAAAAGCGGGGCGAAGAGGAAAAGTGGCTCACCCAAGGGCAAAATGGAAAAGTTTGAGAAAAAAGGAATAAATTTCTGTTTAAAAATTATTCTTAAGAAATGTAGTTGGTGAGGAATGATTAGCAAGAATATTAGTGCTTTATTTCAGAGTGAAAAATATATGTATTTAAGGACTAACTTTAAATTAAGTTAATTGTAAAATACCTATATTTTCAAAATCATTTCCGCTTAATCCAAGAAAGTAAAATAATTTTAATTAATTAAAATACATTTCTCAGCTATCTCTTTTTATTTTTAGAAAGAGCTCAAAGGATTTTCCTTTGAAGTCCTGATGAATATTTCCTAGAAAACACCTTTGCTATTTTCTTGTTAAATTTCATTTTATCTTTATCCTCTTTTTGCTAGCTTAAGTTTACGTGACAAGCATTTTCCTAGTTTCTTTAACTAATTTTTAAATTAAACTCTAGACTTTGCTTATTTTGTTTTGTTTACCCTGAAATTCCATTGTTAACATATCATTTTACTACTCAAAACATTTCTATATTTCTCAAGACATGAATATCCAATTATGTTAATATACCTGCGAGTTTTATGATAATGAATTTTTTCCTTTGTTTAATGAGTCGTGACAAGGACGTGGCCAGCCTTGACACCATCGGAAACGACATGTGCTAACCATTTTCCAATAAAAACTGAAACCGAAACGGGAACAGCAAGAGTAACAGTTATAGGAACGTGTCACAAAATGTGTTTTTAATTTGTTCAACTCATGCAGGGGTGTCAGGTGTAAAAATTCACTCTCCTGTTTTTCGTGTTTTGTTTTTTGTTGTTGTTGGCGGATTCCACATGGCGACCACACACGCTAGCCCGCCCCCATTAATTTATTTTGGCCCTATTTTAATTGCCTGACATTTCGGCTCGTTAGCGGTAGGAAAATTGCAATAATTGATGGCAAACAAAAATATTTTAATTAATTTCAATGAAGGGACAAGCGAGATAAAGGCCTCCTGCTCTCGTTTCCACACCCGCGGTGAATTCTTGTATTTTATTTATATTTTTTTGCATAGCAGAATCCATTCTGTGTGTGTTTTATGGCCCGGCTCCTTGGCTCATTATTAAAGCCACCTTTTGTGGCTGATTTTATGGCTCTTCCAGTTGGGTGGCCTGAAAAGGTGTCCGAGAAATGGGAGCGTGCCATTAAGAGACGCTCTTCAGGTGTCAACTCGAGTGCCACTTGGCCGCTACTAATTAAAATTGCTTTTGCCATATATGCACAAGACTTGGGCTTGAGGCCAGCATTTCAAACTCCTAAATTGATTGAATTATCCGCAAATTACTTTGAATATTAATGAGTTTTTAAGTAGGCTGACGGAGTCATAATTTGATTGCATGTTTCCTTGGCAGGAATTATTCATAACATTTGCTCAGCCAAAAAGAGAGACACTCACACACAGATTTCACCTTGTTTTTCACAATTTTTTTCTGCCCTCTTCTCTGGCTCCGACATCCAAAAATAGACTTCAATTTGTGTGCCAAATTTATGGAAATGTTTTTGCCATGAAAAGCTTTCGCCTTGGGCACACCTGTGGCTAAGAAGAAGAGGCTGAAGATGAAGGAGATCCAGGAGCTGGCAAGTTTTTCTTCCTACACACTTTTCCCTTCATTTGTTGGCCCCACGGGTTCATCTCCTCGCCTCTACGCTTTTCTCTGCGTACTTTCTGCCCTGTCATTCCGCCTTGACTGGTCATTTCTCATTTCGGCTATTACGCATTCTTTATTCCTGGCAGAAACATCCTGTCCCCATGTGGGTGGAGAACACACACATTGACACACTGGTCTGCCTATTTTAATTAAACTCCAATTTATTTTTATTGCAATATTTATCACCTCCTGGGCATATGGAAAAGGCCATTTCAGGTAATTAGAAAATGGGAAAGGTTGCAAAAATGCACAAAATAAATGGAATATAACCTTTTGCGGAAAATTACTTTATTCTTAATGCAATTTTTGTGGAATTATAATTTTCTTTAGAGTAAGTCCTTGAATTATTTGCAAGTCGTTGTACTCAAAAGTTATTTACTTGCCAAACCGAGTTATTTTGAGTAGGCAGTTCTCTGAACTCCACTCGAACTGATATTCCGGCTCAGCCTCCCAGCCGAAGATCTCCTCCCAGGAGGCCATGAAACATCGCCCTTTGTCGGGGTAAGAAATGCATGACCGACCATGCAAAGGTTCACTGGAGGCGATAAAACATACGACGATGCAGCAGCACATTGCAATTCCATTTTCCCAGTCCCATGACTGCGGGTCTTACGTACATATAGGTCCTTATCAGAACGCCTGGATGGTGACAAGTTTCTCACGTTTTATCGAGGAAAAACTCTTTTCATTTCTTTTTGTTTTCCTGCCTTTTCGATGGCAGCCAAAGTTTGCTGCATATATATATAAATTTCGTGTATTATTTGTTGTCGCTGTCGTTTGACAGGCGACAAACCCACAAAAAGCAACGCCCAACACTTGTGCGAACAAGTTGATATTACTTTATATCTGCGTTACCTCTGGGAAAGTCTTCCTAACCAGCACTCTGCCAGCTCTCTCACTTGCCATCTCTCTTACCATAAATATATATGTATATCTGTGGCAGCATCTTTGCCACATTACCACATTTATCAATAAAGTGTGCGCTCGCCATATTCCAACTTTTTCGGATGGATCTCCCATAGAGCGGCAGAGGTGGAGATGTGGCAGCAATGCCGCTGGCAGTTTTGCAGTTTGCAATTCGCAATTCGCACAATGTCCCGTTATCTGACTGCCGCCAATGTCGCTGGCGTTTGACAGTGGGCGGTTTTATGTTTCGGTTTTGGATCCCAGCTTCATCGTTTGCCGTCGCCTGTCAACAACATAAATAATATTCGAAGAAGTGTGAAGGAATGCGAGACAGCGCCAACTGCTAGCGGGCAAAAATGCGATGGTTTTGTGATGGGATTAAAGGAGGAATAGTAAATGCCCTTTCTTGTATTTCAATATATATTATTTATAATAATATTTTACAAGTATATTGCCTGGGTTTGTTTATATTTGGTTACCTCCTCTAACTGTATATAATCTGATTTTCAATAGACGATTAAGAGTTTTAAGTTTTAAGAGTTGTGCAGTATAATAATTAACTCTCTGTGATTCTCAATTCTTTGACTATGACTCTAATTTTTGGTGTATTTTATTTTATTCATAATTTTTTAAATTATTTAATGAATATATTGATTCAAGGTATCAAAAATTTATAGACAAACTCCCACCGATAGCTGACATACCTCAAACCCAAAGCGTTACTGCTGACTGAACACTGCATATCAACGACAAAATATTGAATACAATAAAATATTTATTGAATTACGGAAGCTGTTCGCCGTGATTCGAGAGTGTTTCCCCTGCCACCGTCTTTGCAACTTCGATACGCATAGTTTTGTGGGTGGCAATGGTATGAAATGACGGAAAACAAGTTGTTACAACCTCGTTATTATTGGCTCCATGGGAAATTATTGGTTTTCCCCAGAAACTGGCTTGTGGCAATGTACACACCAACTGCATTCAATCAAGGAGTGGGAGTCAAATTGGGATTCCAAGAGGCCTGAACTATTGTGCTTACCTGAAAAGGGAAATTAGTACAGAAATAATTAGTTGGAGTTGCTTAAAATAGAAACTAATTAACTATAAATAGAAAATACTTTAGGTAAGGGGTTATATTAAGCCTAGAAAATTAATTATATGAAATAGTTAGGAAACATATCTCTTTAAGTCCTGCGTCCTCCCTCTACTTTATGAGTTATTCGATAGGGTTAGTTGATGTTTGGGACGCTTCATTTGAAGCGGATTTCGGCGAACTCAACTAATTACCAAGTGAACTTTTACGGGTTCAGGCTAGGGGTCAGACTTCAGACACACTTCCTCTCAGTCCCCTCTAATTCCAGGCCCCACCAACTTCCGCTCCACCTCTCCAACTTCCGGTTTTTGTCTGCCTTTCGGCCACTTCTTAGCCGCTCATCGTCTGCGCTTTAATTTTGCACTTCCGATTGTTGGCCAAGAAAACAAAAGGCAAACAACGAAACAGTCAAAGACGCCTATTAATTTTCTTTTATTTGCCAGGAGTTAGTTGTGTGTTTTTCGTTGAGCAATGTTTTATTGTTGTTGCCTTTTGCAGTTGATTTTTGGCAACAAAAAAAATTTACTTTGGAGCCACTTTTGTTGCTGTTACCAACAACTTTATTAGCAGCAACAAATTTTGTTTTGTTGTCGGTGATATAAGTTAAATGTAGTGCCCCCCCTCTCTACCCTCTGCCCGGCTGAATGGTTGAGCGATTTGGCGCCGATTGCATCGCATATATATATATATACATATCGCATATAAGCCAAAATGGTCGAAATGTTGCAACATTTTCCACATTTATTCACGCGCCGCATTTAGTTGTTGCTTTTTTGGGGCTTGCTTGTTTCTGTTTTCTGTAATTGTTGCTGTTGTTTTGTCTACCACTGCATTAAATTAAATTACACGCTTTTAAGGTATTTTCCCTTTCTGCCTGCTCGGCTGGCTGGCTGCATTTCGGTTGTACTTTTCATATTAACCGAAATTAGCCAAATTACATTTTACATTTTTAAACTTTTTGCTCCGCAGCTATGTAATCTTCTTTTCGGCGTCCGTTTTATGACCTTTCCCGTTTCCCATTAAATAATTATATAATGCGAATTAAAACCTTATGGCTGTGAAACCAAATAACGAGTGTTTGCAATGGGAGTAGGAGCAGGAGGAGGAGTCTAATACAGATTGTTTTAGTTTTCCCCAAACGGAAAGTGTGTGTACTGAAATAATGTGGAACTAATGGAATTATGTTTATTGCTGAAATGGAATTTTAAATGTGCTTATAGTTTAATGCAGACCATATTAACATTGGCAATTAATGTACATATTTTTAAGACCTAAGCTGATTTAAATTAGTCTTACATTTTAATATAAATTTTGCTGCTTTTTAAATACATTTTTAATTAAATATTTCGAAGTCCTAATATGAAGACTTTCCCAAGTTGTATGCAACTTCTGGCATATTTAATTTGCAAAAATCTTAACATGGACAATCACTGTACATTGTATTTAAACTTTTTCAAGGCATATACTGTGGCTTAATAATTTATAAATTGTAATATAAATATTGCTGCTACTTAAATACATTTTAAAGATATTTTTTATATAAATCTTAAAGCTTTTAAATCAAAAGCAATCCCAAGTTCTATGCAACTTTTGACTTATTTAGCCAACCTCCCACAGTCCCACCTCCTGGCTGTATCTTTCCTATTTCTGCTTCGATATTATGCAGGTTTCTCCTGTCACTTTTATTGCTTTCGTCCCGTCCCCCCTCCTTTTGTGGTCCACTTTGTCCACGTAATTTCCCCTCGGACCTTGAGTCAAGTTCTTGTCCGCCCTCCAAGGCGTGTGTCTGGGCATAATTCAATTTCTGGCTGACTCGGAGGAGAAGAACTACAACCACCGCCACCTCCTTCTCCCTCCCAACTGATCGATGTTCAAAGTTCTGGGCTTAAAGATTTATCGCTTAAATTATTAAAAAGTTGCGGCCAGCAAATCGTTTTTGTTTTCATTAGTTTTATGACGGTACCAACCGATTGCCGTGTTTGTAGTTTGCATATAATTAAATTTATTTATTCAACTTTCTGACCAACCGCACGACCGACGGACAAAAAACAGCAAAAATAACCAAAAGTTTCTGCCTGCCCCGAAAATAATTTTGTATTTTATTTACTCAACCATAAATGACATTTTTCTTTTTGTCCAAATATTTTTGCCCGTTTATTTATCCATGAGTTTGTTTATGTATGTGCCAGATTGCTTATATAATTAACAGATAAATATCGTCTACATTTTGTGTATTTGGGGCTTATAAACACTGCGAGTGTGTGGGGGTCACTGAGTTTTTATTCCCGATGTGGGGGCCAAATAAATTTCTGGCTCATTTTGGCGCAAAGAATTTACACAGTTGAATGAGTATATGGAAACTTTTAGGGCACACTTTGGAATTGTTTGTAAACTATTTTACAATTTGCAATTGTTTTCGGAAATACTAGATTTTATAGGCGTTTCTGGGAATTTTAGGGAAATTTCTTAACTATTTTATTGAAGAGAGGTTGGGGATGAAGCTGAAGTGTGTGAGACTTAATACATTAAATAAATCAATTTAATTTAATTTAATTTAATTTAATTTAATTTAATTGTCTTTAAAATATGCTTATATCAAGGTATAGTTTGCTGATTTAATTCACACTAATTGAGTAACAATTTAGTGAGTTACCAAATACGTACATAGGATTTTAAAGGTGAACTCTTTATAAACAATTAGAATCTCATTATTCCAAATAGATATTACTTCGAAAAACCATAAGTACTTTTTGTCTACTTTCTTTATCTTTAATTTTGAACTTCAAGTGCAGGATACAAGTTACAACATGAAGACCCTCTTTTCTTTATGACTTTCCATTGAGACCCCCACTTAGCACCCGATAAAAAGGCAATTGAAAATGACCACAAATGGTGCCCCTAAACATTTCATTAGGCCTCGTTTCATTCGCATGCACCCTCTAATTTATGTATCGCAGATTGGGGCTTGGGACAGCGAGATTTTTCGTCAGACCTGGCCACCCCAATGCAATTTGCTCGCTAATTGGCAAACACTTGCACTGCCAGCGATATTTATGGTTGCTTATTAACTAGCTAAAGCTACAGCTGAAGCTATATTGCTTCAATCTGCATCGGCTTACTGTACACTGTGCAACACAGTCGTCGCCAGTCGCGACTCCATGTGAAACACGTGCCCATTAATCAGTGCGAAAATCGCCGCTGGCCCATTCGGACCCACTTTGGAAATAAATAAGCCGACAAAAATTGGCCGTCTGTCACATTAAGAGCTCATTGAGGGTGAGGTGTAGAGAGCAGTGAAGCTGGGGGTTTTTTGGAGGTGGCTGAAATCCGCTGGGAGCTGACAGCCAAGTTGTCAAACGGGGGCAAATGTAAATGCAAATTAGCCATAAGTCACCCAGGTTTTGGGCCATGCAGAATTGCAGTTAAATAGATGGTAAAATGTTTTTAAATAGCTGGGAATTAATTTTTGGTAATTAAATGGGAAATTATGTAGTTTGTTGGAAGTTTGGATTAAATCAAACCATTCATTTTGAAGAAATTTAATGAAATAAACAAGTTTTGGGATTTACAGGTTCGCCGCCTGCCTAAATCTATATTTTGATCACAAATAAATATTGTGGGATGAGTTCAATAATTTAAATATAACCTACACTACTTATAATACATTTTTCGTGTATTAAAGTCATAAAACATTAATATTAGTTTGTTAATCTACCCAGATAGTCAAGCTCATTCTAAACTTAAAATAATTTAGGCTGAACCCAGAGCCATTTTAGCAAGCTAATTCATGGCTATCAGACCAAAACAGACTCCTGGGAACTTGCATGAAACCAGACCAGTTTCCCCGAGGAACTGCACTAAATATCCATCCGTTGAGCACTCCTTACTGGCCAACATAGAAAGGCCTTAAAAGCCCCATGGGGAGTTTGTTTGGAAAAATGCTTTTTAATTGCTTCGGCATTGTTTTCATTCATGGGTTCTTTATCCGATTGAGTTTCTGTGTGGCCATTTTTCTAGTTTTCTTTTTAATTTTTTTTTTTTGTGGCACACAAATTGCATTGCAAATGCAATTGAAATATGCAATTTGCAATTGTCTCGGCTCTCTGTTGCACGCACGCATTTGATGCGTGTGCAGTTGACAAATTCGAAACCGAAATTCGCATAAAAATGCTCATAAATAATTCTTTCAACCCAAATTGGGGCCTGCTGTGTGTTCTGTTCTGGCCTGTCGTTTAATAGCCTCTAAAAGGCAGCATAAAAAAAATATCTGAAAAAATTCACAATATTTTGTTTTAATTTAAATTCCCAATAGCCGACCGCCGAGTGGAAGCAATTAAAGATATTCCATTTAAAACAATGAAAACAACAAATTAAAATAATACATAAAGGTCAGGGGAATTTGGTACTAAAAGAAATTAATTGAAGTTTAAAAATTCTATTTAAATGTTTTAATATTAAAGGTATTTTTGTGTTTCTTTAAAATAAAATATATATAAAGCCTAAAATGTGAAAATGTTCAAGGGGAACGTATGCAGGGAAAATATAAAATAAAACACGAGGGGGACGCCAGCAGCGTCCGGCAAACAATGCGGAATGGAGCACACAAAATAGTGGCTGGCAAAAGCATTCAGACACTTCTCCGTTTATTGCACTCTCGAAAATTCCCCCCTTTCTCACATTGGTCAGACAATTTGCAGTGTTGTCTCGCCTGCCAAATTTAACCCGGGGCAGCACCAGCTTCATTTTTTCAATTTTTTGTTCGCCTTTTTTTCGCATTTTTGTTTTCCATTTTAGTCGTTTTTGTTTTTCACATTTTCGTGCCGCACGCCATTTTCATGGGGCCACCCCTGCGCCTCCCCGAAAACTTTGCTCTCCCTCTCTATATATATTTTTGCAACACATTTTTCATAATTCTTGAGGCATTTTCACAACCACCGCCAGACAGACAACTGCAAAGTTTTTTCCTAGTGTGGAAATTATATTTTTGCCATCATGTAATAATCTCCGTTTTCCTTCTTTTATTATGCGCCCTGCCAAAAAATATTTCATAGTTGCACTTTTGGAGTTGTCCCCCCGCTTTTTCATGGGTTTCTTACCACCGAAAACTTTGTTCGGAAAGCATTCTGGAAAATTGAGGAAAGGGTGAGAGCGAGTCAAGTTGAAAGCCATAAATATGTCGTCGAGAAAAGTCTATATCATGTATCTCTGTGGATGCCATACATTTTGGGCACAAAATGCTACAAAATCTATGTAATAACTTCGGCACCGGCAGAAAGCTCAACAAATTTTGTGGAGGAGATGGTGCAGGCACCAGAAAATAAAAAGGGAACTTGGCACTTTGTGGCACATTGGAGCAAGTGTAATAATTTATGCACAATTTTTATGTTTACTAATGAAACCCTTTTATGAGCTTTTTACTTGGTTTGGTGACCTTCAAAAAGAATTTTTAGCTGATTACATATATGTAGTATTGAACATTTGTTAAGCTTCATTTTTGTTGTTTAACTAGGCACGGGCTGAAACTGATAAATAACATAGTAGTGACTAAGTCTATAAATAGTTTTAATGAACGAAAACCAAGGTAAGTTAGTTTTAATTACGGAAAACATTGAAGTAAAGGTTTCTAAATAAGCGAATTGGGTATGAAGTCATTTTAAATTTATTTAAATAACATAGTTTTTAATTGTTTTGTTTTAATAAGCTTTAGTTTGCTAAACTTAGAGTATTCTGGACCCGGTTGAAGTGATGTAACGAGATGCTTAGTCCGGTATGATAAGTAGAGAAATATAGTTCGCTCAACATCGATATATTTGATATCATAAAAAATCTAAAATTATGGAAATTTTGAAATATCGAATTTTAAGATATTACAATTTTAAATGATAAAAATTTGAAATTATCTTAAAAAATCTTGAAAATTTAAAATATCCTAATTCAAATTTCCAAAAATATCGAGCCAAATATTAAAATTACAATATTTTATCAAAAACAATAATTTTGAATTTAAAATCCGAAAAATATCGATTATAGCGAAAAAATCGATACGGTAGCGATAAATCGATATTTCATTACGCAAGCTGTAAGTTCGCAGACGCTAATAGGGCTCCTTGAGTCCGTTCCCAAAACATCCTGTAAAACCCCCTGGATCCATAAACATATTCCACTGTCCCCAAAATGCTCTAGACTTTTTCCTCACCCTCCTCTCCTGGTGAATAGGAAAGTAGATGGCCCAAGAAAAAGCTGGGAGTTGTTCCAGTGTCTCCGCTTCAACCACATTGTTGTCATTGCACAACTTTAAACACATTTCTCACATCATCACAATGGTGCTGGAATACTGATGGGGGTACGACAGGGCCCCCAATTAGGCGAAGACCCCGGGAGAGTCTTCGATGGCCTGATGGCAGATAACTTCACGGCATCTGTTCCGAAAAAGATCGAATGCTTTAAAAACGAAATGGAACGGAAGATGAGACTAAGTCCCCGAGGTAAATAAAAGTGAGGATGGGGGCTCTCAGGTCGATAATCGCACTGATGCCGCATACGAAATATGTGCGAGGGAGGGGCGTGGTGCCGCCCCTCGATTCGAGGCAATTGAATTGCTGATGAGCTTTCGGCGCCTCCTGCGACTCGTTTGAATTTGAAATGCAACCGCAGGCGGTACAATAATAGCATACGAAATGATGCTCCGATCTCCCAAATGAGGCTGAGTTAGTCTTTCCCTGAGTTTTTCTCTCCCAAATCCTTCACACTTCCTCGTTTGCCTCCGTGTTGGTAATCTAGAAAAGCTCCCTCGGCACTCGTTCAATTTGAATTTTCAATATCTTTATGTATTCATTTATATTTATTTAGATTGACGTCATCGGTAATGCGCATACGATTTACTTGTTGCTTTCAACAATCGCCGGGCACGCCCACTCCGCCTTTCCGCCCAACTGACCGCATCGGGTAATAAAGACTGCAACTGAGTCTGAGATGAAGTACAGTAATTACTCAGTAAAGATATAGATTGTGAGGGGTTTACTTTAATGAATAATTACTACCTAAATTTGTTGTAATATTCTTGCTTACTTTGGTTAAAAATAAATATACAAATATGTATTCCTAATGACATTTTTCTATGAATATATTTTTCATGCATTTACTTTTATAGAAATCTAGCTATAAAATTTATAAATGTTCCCAGTAAAGAAATTTTGATGTATAAACCCCAAATATCTGATATTTCCACTCAGTTTAAACGGAACAAAAATTCACTTTAAAGAATTTCAACTGCAATGGCCAGCCAAAGTGGAATGTCTCTAGAGTAAAGCCAAAAGCGAGCAGTTTGGAATTGGAGGGAGAAGGTAGTGCAAAATGGTCGCTTTACGTTGAGCAGAAAATAAAAATTGAAATTATGGTAAAACAGCTTTGAAACGCGCGAGACTTTTTGGTGTTTGACGGCGACTTTTATGGTCGACAAATGAATGCAGCACAAAAATTGCCCCAGACGAAAATTGAAGGAGACAGCAACAGACACGTAATTAGCCAACAAACCTGACCCCGTGGATCGTCGAGGGGGCATAAGGGGTACTCACTGACTGACTGACTGCCGTAATCGAAAGTGAATTTGAAAGCCCATTTATATTTCGTTTAATTACAAACATCGGCGGCAGCCAAATCGAATTCAGAATTACTTTTCGATTTTAATTGCGCGTTAATTAGTCTCTCCAATTAAAAGGCTCTCGAGCTCAAAAACAGGAGCTTTTAATTGTGCCCACAAAAAGAATCTTGAGCTTGAGCTGATTTCTCGCTATTTACTTGGCTCGGTGTGTCGAAAACGAAAGTTTCCTATTTTATCGGCGATTGCATGTGGCACGCCAAGAAATCAACAAAAAACACCTTCGCCTTCACTCTTAGAGGGGGTGGCCTCTTCGGGCTATTAAAAAGGTGTAAATTGTGGTTGTGCACGAATTGGTAATTGGTTAGGTTACAAAACGATTTAAACCGAATCGATATAGAGGTATTCTTGACATTAAATTGTAATGAGAGTAACACGAGGATGAGTAAATATAATACATTTAATGGATATAAAACACAACTTTTACAACACTTCAAATGAAGTATGGGAAGTTATTTCTTAAGATAATCTACTAATTTGAAATAATATTTGGTTCATCTTACTTCAAGTTATCATTTATGCTATGCCTCATTTAGTATTAATTTTTACAACATTTGATAATTACTTGACTCACTTTCAAGTCATATAAATTATATATCAAGAAAGATAATCAATAAAAACCCAATCAAATCATTAACAATAATTTTATTTCCCACTGATATATTTGACAGATTATGACCGAATTGGTGTGTTACGTATGAGCATTATCTATTGACCAACTCCGAAATGAATAGAAAGGCTTCTTCTTTCTTTGCCAAGCTCACAGCTCACGTTGATCGCATCCAATAACTTGCATAATTTTCCATTGATGCGATACGATGCTGTTTGATGTGATGTGATGATGTGATGACCTTCGTCTTGTCCAAATGCCACCCAACCTCGGCAACCGTTTGTTACCCACCTGGACAATGAACTTGGCCGCCACAGACTTTCTTTTGTTCGATTTTCACGCCCCTCTTTTTCCCCTCTATTTAATTCCTGAACTAATGCTAGTTAATCAATTTAACTGTCGCTCATTGGGTGCACTTGAAAGAAATGTGTGAGCTTACTCAATATTGTGTGTTAAAAAGAAATCAATAGCTTTACCTAGCTTGGTTATATTTTGTGATTAAATGCTTTAAAAATGATAAGTTAACCAAATCAATATTTATAAACTTTTAATTTTTATGCAGAAAATATCTAAGAGTTCAAAAAACCAAGTCAAATTTATTTCCCGTGTGGCCACACACATGCAGCTAAGATAAAAACCGGTTGCTCGTTCCTAAATGCCTGTCCGCTGGTGTTTCCACGGTAGCCGGAGCTTAGCCCGCTGAATCCATCTATCTCGGAGGTGGCTCAATCAACTGCCAACAGCCGAGAGCCAACTATTTTTGGTCCGCTGCCAGGCAGCAGCAAAAACAACCACACGCGGCCCGGCCGCATGCCAAAAACGCTCCAAGTGGCGTCGGCGGCGGCTGCTTTGTTGACCCACTGACTGAGATATGTGTGCATTGTCTATCTCAACAAGTATCTACAAATATATATAAAGTCGGAGGAGGCACAGAAAAGTTTGCCACTTTTTGTTGCCAAATGTAATTAACTTGTCCGGGGAATACAATTTTTCAGTTACGAGTATCAATTTAAGCCACCGAAATGGTTAACATCTTTTTAACTTTGGTCGCTTTTTGTTAAAAAGTAAAGCTTGGAAGAGGGACTAAAAGATACTCTGTAATTTTTTTGTGTACAGCTAGAATTTATTGAAATCATCTTTATATTTTCCATATTTAAAAATGCTTCTAAAATTACTGAGAAGAGATGATGATTTCAGGCTTGTCATATATTAAATAATAAGGATAAATATAGAATATTATTTTGTATAAAAACATACTCCGAATTTCCCTCTATGGAACATCTTATATACCCTTTTAGGCGAACAAACTTTTCACTCCCCTTAGAACTTTTCCATTATTTAGTGGTGTAAAAAAAGAAATAACAACATGAAGTGGTTCAATGACAACTCCCACTTGAGTTTTTTTTTTTTTTTGGAAGCCTGTCAAAGTTTTCGCTGTCGTTTATTATTTCCCTTCGCTTTTCTCGGGCCGCTGCTTCACCCATTTATGAAAATTGTCTGTCACATCAATTTGATATTTGCATCCATCAACAACAAGGCACCGCAAAATGTAAAAGTTTGTGCAAGTGATTTTAACTTTTATAACTTTGTCATTGTCTCGCCCCCGAGACTTTGTCTGCGTTTAAAATTTCCAATTAATAATTCATAGAGATTCCCAGCAGCTTCTTCTATGTTGTTTCTAGCTCTTCGGTTCACACTTCTTCCAGCGAATTGCCAGGCACTTGCTGTCCAAAGTGTTTTCTTTTCATGGCAATTTGTCTGTGAGCTTCATGAAATCGGGTAGAAGATACGCGAAGTAGGGGGAAAATTTGTTTATGCTGTCTCGTAATTGGGTTAGCAGTGAAGGAGCCAACCCGATGACGTCGATTGCATCTGTCAGATGCAGCACCAGCCGCCTCAGCAGCATCGCACATCCACAAGATGCAAGATACAAAATTCAGCAAGTGCAGTGAATTGCCTTTGGCAGCTGGGCTTTTTTCCCCCCAGGCATCATCCCACTTCATTAGGAGAAATTGGATGAGCAGCAGATTTAACTCGGATTTCTCACACATTTTTTATGTTTGCTCTTTTACGAGACACTATTTGATTTATTCGCATGATTACGTTTTTAATGGCCATGAATATTTTGTGTTTAAAATCGAGTTTGCTTGCAGATTTTTGAGATTTTCTAGTCATTCCTAACGACTGATCCACTTTGTTTAATGATGTGACCTAAATTTGTCATATGTCAGAGTGAGAGTCGGAAATGGATTAATAATGTTATTGTTTGTTGTAAACTTTTGCTTTCTAGTTTCGGCAATATCTCAATACATTTTTTGGGGTAAATAAGTTTTTGTAAGATTTTATTACAAATTTCACTTTATCAACGAAATCTATAATAGAATATTGACCTTTTTTTCTTCATAACATAAAAGCAAACAAAATTCGCACCTCTTAATACGGATTCCCCTTCCATCACCCAGTAATTCATTCCAAAAACACATTTTCCATTTGGCTAATTTCTCCAAAAAGCTGCTATACGGTAGCTAAATGGTATAGATCTTTACATAAATCTTGGGTTGGATGATGGGCTGGTCCAAAAACCCAGCGAACTTCACCATAAAATCCTCATGCATAAGTCATAAGTGAGACAAGCTTCATGTCCAACACTTCCAGACAAAGACAGAAGCGGTTTCTGTTTGATTTTATGTACTCTTTTCTATCTTTTCTTTCCTCTTTTTTTGCATAACCAACAAAGGTGACTTTTGTTGAAGAGCAAAAATGGTAAATAGAAAACAAAAGTTACATCAGTTTGTCTAGGGTTTGTGGGCATAAATTAGCGTCAAACTGTGAAGACAGCGACGGGGTGGATAATGGTGGGTGTAAAAGGGGGGACACATCTCACCTTTCTGGGCCGATCCGAAATGGAACGTTGCCCAGAAGTTTTGCCCAATTAGTCGAGGCATCAAAGCAAACACCCCAGACGAAGTCAGTCAGCCAGGTTCACCGGCACGGAAAATCAGCAGAGGCCTATCGTGCCTATTTTTTATTTTTTCTACACAGAACAAAATATGTAGAGAGTTTGGAGGCTTAAAGACTATCTTGGGAAGAGTATTTTATACGTACTAAATATTTAATATTACTTGGAAAAGAATAAACTTGATTTAAGATATAGAATATATTTCTTATAGTGGATTTCAAGAAAGTATTACTATTAAAATCTGTAAGCAAAATGTAATAAAACAAACTAAATGGCTTAATTTTAACTCTTAATAGTTTATAAAATATTGGTATAAGAATATATTGCAAAAATTTCATCTTTTAATTTTCAAAAGTCATACGAAAAAATCTTTCCAAGTGCACCTTTCCCTCAGGTTGTTCTTTCTTCTCGCCTCACTTTTGTTTCGTGTTCTCTTTTTTTATTGATTTTCCTTGGGGCGTTCGCTGCCTTGACATTAATTTAATTGTTGTCAGCATCTTTTGAACTCTCCTCCCACTCATGTGTCAGCTGTCAGAGCGCGGTAATAAATTAAAAAATTTAGAGCGATTATGGGCCCGAACAATCCAACAATTCCCCATTGATCTCAGCCGACCGAAACTAGTTTCCTGTTCGAACTTCGTAACTGAAGAAATCACAATGAAATCGGCAATCGTGAACTTGGCATTGTCGAAGGGGGCACTTGGCCCAATGACAAGTTTCTTTTTTTTAATGTCTTAGCGGCCCGTTAGACATTTCCTCGAGGCTTTTTCGGGCTTTATCAAGATCCCTGGATTTCATTTTTGTTTTTTCCGACAGCCAGATGTCCGCTTTTGGTCGAAAAATCACGTACGTGGAGGTAGAGGAATGTTCTGGCATAACGAAGTTAAAACCGAAGCCAAATCGGGGTAGGCCTAAAGTGAAGTGAAGTAAAGTGAAGTCGCGAAAAAGTCACGTGCAGGTCCTTCGCTTTTGCTGTCCTTTTTGTGTGCTGCAACTCAACCCTGTCTTGGATGATGGATGTCACCGCAAGTCCTTTAATTCTGCGACCTAGTTTTCTACAGTTTTCTACGTTTACAGGAGATTTTAAAGAGTGAAAACAACTCCCATATCCTCTTCTCCTACATCCTCCACTGTAAAGACCCTCTTCCTGGCCAAAAACCACCCACGAAAACCAACCAAAAACACAGAGGAATAAAGCTAGACAGAGACGGATAAGATCTCGTGCCACGATATTAAAGCTGCTGACATGCCAAATTATCTTTCCAAATTAGAGACAAACAGCACAACCCAGCGAAACGAAACAAAAAATACCCACAGAAATATAAAACAGCAACAAAACTGAGTTGAAAAATTGGAAAGTGATAAATGGTTTGGCCTGGTCAGCTGGCCACATATAATTGTTGTTGTTGCTAAGTTTGTTGCCGCTTTTGTCCAGTTATTTGGCGCAATCTTTGCATATAAATTAGCCAGAAAATGCCTTTTGAAATGGGAGACGAGAGAGCCCGAACCCGAAACTGTATTAGAGAACAGAACCCGAATCCGAATCGGAACTCGAACTCGAAACAGAAAAACGGAGCCAGAACTCCAATTTGACTGACAGACAGTCGGCCAAGTTGATTTTTAACTGGGCTAACTGCGTTGGCCCCCTTTTTCGCGGCAGAAGAATAAGCGTTTCGGGGTCAACTAGCTGTTGTGGCTCCCCAACGAAATGGAGATGAACACGGACACGGAGTTGCCGCCGATGAGCATGGATATGGAAATGAAAATGGGAGCTCTATGGTGGCATAATGGGAGCAGCGCCACAAGACACACGAGTCTTCAGACATCGTTGAGATAAATCAAAAATTGTAGGAAGCCCATCCGAGGGAGGGGGGATGGGATGGGTTGGGAGGCTGAGAAAAATACCGACTAATGTTCAGCATAAATAATGCAGCAAGGGACGGCGAAGAAACGATGGCAAGCCCATAAGCCCTCAAGTAATTAAGTCAAAAATAGCCGAAAGTCAAAGGGAGTGCACGGAGGAAAATTATGAAGTCAAAGAAAATAAGTTCCTAAAGATTAAGCTTAATTTTATTTTGTCATTTATATAGAATATTAGCTTAAGTCTTTTTTTTATAGTTATTTACTAACCATAACTGGCAACAGTTCACCATTTTTCCCACCCCATTTGCCACCCAATTCACGCTTTGCCTTGGCATTAACCATTTTCCATTTAGCCACACCTCAATGCAAACCTGCAACTCATCAAGGCAAACACAAAGAAAATAACTGAATTTGCGGTGAAATTTGTTAACTGGCCAACTACAGTAGCTGGCCAAAATAGGGGGGATTGGCGGGTGAAGGGGAAATCTGGAAAAGGGAAAACCGCCGGACGATGCACCCATTATGACAACGTCAGTCAACCGCAGCGACCAAAGGAATGTGACAACGTCAAAATTTCATAAAATAAAAAAAAAAGTGCTCTCGCTTTGGGGGAAAAGTAGCCAGGAGGGGTTAGCAGGGGGGCTCATCAAAAACGCATTTATCATTCGTCATATTGCACAAATGATACAGAGGCATACAGGGTCTGATCCATCCACCAGCCTCAATTAGCCAAAATATATGGTTGTAAAAGTGAGTCCGGAAAATGAAAAAGCTCATTTGAAGAGCGACAATTTGGTGGGGAAAACTAGAAGGAACTTTTTCGAAATATATGTTTTTTTGATAAGGAATAGATAAAAACTTAAGCAACTAATCCCTAATATGTATTATAGTTTACTGTAAAAAGAAATAAAGCTTTTCCTTCTTTTGTTCTAAGAGATCTTCTTCTACTACTTCTAGTATAGCTTATTTATTTTTAATGGACTTTAGCATTCGACTGGTAAAATGATTTCTTACTAATAATAACTGTTCTCTAATTCATCTATAATTATTTTGCAATTTTTCTACGCAAGCTGTAACCGCATATTATTGTTTTAATAAACAAAAATAAATGCTGACCTAAACCCTTAATCAATCAGAATAAGTTGGCAATATTTACTCGTTCATTTTAACTATTAATTAGTTTCACCTACCCAGCTGGCGATGATCCCTGGCTGACGCTTTTGCCACCGGCGGCGGTGTGAATGTGGCGCTGCGGGGGCGTGGGCTGGTGGTGGGGCGAGGAGGTGGCCGAGACTGTGGGCGTGCCCCCGTTGGAGGAGGAACTGCCTCCACCGTGACCATGGGCGGCAACGGGCACTTTGCGCTTCGGCGACAGCTCCTGGGCATTCTCGCAGACATTCTCCGTGTTGACGACCTGCTCCAGCATGTGTATCTTCAGCATGATTGATGGATTTGATTGAGTGACGTTTGTTTTGATTTTGGTTTCGTATTTTTGGTTTTGAAGTATTTTTTTTTTTTGGTTTTGTGTTTGTTTTGTTTTGGTTTTTCACCCTTTTCAGATTGTGTTTGTTTTTGGTTTTTCACATGGATTCACTTCACTTTTTTCATTTTAGCTGCTGAAGGGAATACGGAAAATGAAGTTAAATTTAATGCAATCGGTTTTCCAGCATGTGCTTCTCTCCCTCTCTCTCATCTTCGTTTTCTCGGTTTGTTGATTTTTCCCGATTACTAATTAAATTTCGGGTTGTGGTCACTTGAGCCGCATTTTCCATAATGAATTTTCCTTGGCGTATGCTTTTTTTACAACCGTTGTGAAACCGAATTTAATGCCCCCGCCATCAAGGTGGCCAGAAGCAATAAAAGAATGGAAATTTAATAAGTTTATGCTGGCCGACTTTATGGTCGTAAAACTCTGTACAAAAATCTTGTCTTCGCCGAAAACAAAGAAAATCACTCAAAGCCAAATATATGTGGATTCTGTGCGGAGAGAGGGTTGGGGTTTTTTGAGTGCACATTATTAAAAAGTAATGCCGGAGCTAAAAAGTCTGCCCAGCGAGGCGAGGAAAAGCGCGTGAAAATGCGTGCAAAACGTTGAGGAGACAACAAACAAAACCCGCATATGCTTTCCTCAAAGGCGGGAGGGGTTGGAAACCCCGAGGGCGGAACAAAGGAAAGGAAAGCCACTTGCCAGGCCCACAGGCCACTTAAGCCCCATTCTCTGGCTCCCATTTTGGGGGAACCTTCAATAAGCCCTCATAAAGCGGCCAAAGAAAAACTTCGCCTCGAACCTGCCCCACTGACAATTGGCTTAGGTCTCTCAAAGTGGGTGGGGAGGCAAAGAAAATGTGGAAATTTTCTTGGCCGGGAGGAATAAACACTCCCCCGAAAAAGGTAATGTACTGGCGCACGTGTCCAAGTGCCGCCGAGCTCCCCCGCCAAGAAAGGCAGAGTGATGATTTATGATTTACGGCATTGACTGAAGGCATCTGGCCATCAAAACCCACAGAGTTACTCCTCCGATTCCTGGATTTTCCCCGGATTTCCCTCGATTTCCACCAGTCCCAAGGCCGAAAGCATCGCTTAAGTGGTAATGTGCGTACATAACGGGAGCTGTGAATGGTATTATGCCAGGTTATGTGGGTTGTGGGTGGCGATAAGAGGTTTAGCTAAAGGTAGACAAGCAGAAATTGCAGGGTAAGTGAGCCGGTTATAGCCAAGACGGGATGAGCCAGCCACTTGCATTAAGCCACTCTGAGATGGTTAACTGTCGGCGGAAATTAACAGAATAAGCTAGGGAAACACTATTATTTTTTACTATCCCTGGACTATAGGAAACTGTTCACTTCTGTTTAATGCAGAGAATAAGATTTTAAGTAAATAGTAAGGGGAAACTACTAATGGAACAATTTAAAATCTATGTAAAATCTTAATTTTAAGATAACACATTCAAAGCCAAGTATTCTTAAGTATTTAAATCAGATTGAAAATGTTATTCATATGAAAAAGACTCAAGGCCACTTAAAGAAAACATTCTTAATCACCCTTAGGATCCCCTCGTAATTCCCAAAGGAATATTTAATTGCCTGTGCATGGGCATGTTTAATCTTTAGCCCCACATAATTGATTCGATCCAAGCAATATCCGAGCGAAATTACCCCACAGATATGATTACTTCACTTCAGCCCTAATGCGCCATCAATGCCGGTGACCCAAATTGGCAAATCTCTAAATCTTCTCAACGGCATTTGGCAAATCACTTGCCCAGATGGAGATACATCGCTGGTAATGCAATTACCCAATGTAAAATATAATATATGAACATATATATGTACACAATTCCAACTCGAATCGCATTAAGAGCAATCAAAATTTACGCGGCCAGCCATCTCTTTCAGCCTCAACACGCAACTTCCGCCGTTGTGTGTTGCAAATTCGTCATTTCCGCAAAAATACCGACAGGCACTCAGGTGAGAATGATAAAAAAACAAAAATACAATAATAATAATAACAATAATAATAATGGCTGAACGAAAATCATAATAAACTCAACTCGAAGTGAAATTGAATTACGTGGCATAGAAAACAATTTGCGAGCGCGAGTGCAAAATAATTCTTCGGCTAAATGGGGAGCGGGGCTGCATTGCAAAACGCATATAGAATAATTTATTTAAATCAGGCTTACCAGCCGCCCCCAAGTCGGCGACGACAACCTTTTATGGTGTCATGCAAAAAAGCGTACAAGAGAAAAATAAAAAAGAAAAATCTATATAAATTTTATTCACTCATTTGTTGTTGTGGTTGGACAAATTAATGTCAATGAGATTGGAATCGTGTGGGCTGATGCTCAACTGCTGGGCTAATAGTTGCTACGAGCTAGCGATGATATGGAATATCGACAGAAATATCACTTGCACTATATCGTGTTGCAATAAACATCAGGGAAAGATTTCTTATAAATATATAAATCCAGGAATATCGTGAATGTTTACATGTTTAGTCTAGAATATTATTACAAATAAACAAACTCTACCTATATATGACATTAGTATCTGTCTCAAAAATCATGCATATCGATATCATCATATTATCATCACTAAACAAATCTATAAAAATCCACCCAGTGGGTGGCCGTTTTCACAAGGAGAAAATATGAAATAAATAGGGAGAAATATGGGGGGCATCTAGGGGTTAGGAGGAAGTGTGTCACCAAAACAATGATAATTTTTTATTGTTCCCTCTCTCAGTGTCACTTTGTTGCTCATTCAATTTGGCATTTTTATTGATGTGTTGTGATCCGAGTTGCAAATGAAATTGTGCGGATTTCTTTGTCGATTTGTATTTTTGTTTTTCTCCTTCATATTTTGATTGGGTTAATGAAGCCGGAGGCGGTGGGGAGGAGTTGTTTACGCAGATACTTTGAAGATGATACGTGTTTGAAGATGATTTCATGTGAAGTTTATCGAATAACTTCCACACAATTGAAATATACAATTCACAATTTATAGTCGAAAGCGTTTTTCTCAACATACAATTTGTTTCTGATTTCTTTTTTTTATAATTTTGCCAATTTAAGTTTCTTTGAAAATGTGTGAGTTGGCTTTCCAGTTTTTAGGTCTTAAATAATGATTTATTTATGTTTAATAGATGGTTTCAGTGGTAAGATACCTCTTTTTGAATACACTATGTGCCTATTAAGGGTTTGTTTATTTGGTTAAATGAAATTCAGTATTTTCTTAAGATTTTTAAGCCTTTTCTAAAGTCTTTAAAAATGTGTAACTCATGTGTTTCTAAGAACTGTTTCACCACTTTTTCCTTTTCAACCTCGTTTCTTGTTCCTCCATCTTACTCTTGTCCCTCGTTTCACTTTCATTATCTCATTATCGCAGTGCAATTAGTCAATGATAAGTATGCTCGACATGCCCAAACATTCGCTAAACCCCATTTTTTCTTGTACGTATAATATATTTTCTTAAACTCCCCCACAAAATTATTGCGTCAACGTTTCGCAATCAGAATTCAGTTTGTACTTTATGGTTATAACTTTGTATCGATACGTCATAAACACAATATTTGAGCCGCGGGGACCTTAAGGAAACAATCAATTGAGTCACCAAGTAGAAGAAATTTGTGATTTCCTTATCGAAAAGTGGGCCGGGCGACTCTTGTTATCAAAACTCTAAATATATATGATACGCCATCGGCAAATTTTGTGGGTTTCATGGAACATTTTCTAAGCCGCAGGAAACACCCGAAAAGTGACTCCCTAGCAACATCCGGTTGTAGTCTCTTTTTTTCCAACATTTTTGGCAAGTTCAAAGTTTGGTTTTCTTCCTTCCGTATGTAAAGAGTGTACACTTTGTGTACATTTCCCTATTTCCCTGTTAAGTGGGAGGAATTTTACGCTTTGCCTACAGAGGACTGAAAAATTTGTTGCTTGTTACGCAGTTACACGTGTTCAAATATTTATGCCTTGACAAATTCTGTAAACAAATTTTTCTTCTCCTCTAAGACGGCTTGGTTTCGTTTTTGGGTTTGGTGTTATATTTTTTTAGCCCGGCCAACAAACATCAGCAGCTGTTGGCAGCAGCAGCAGCTCGACTTGCCCCGGTTTTCTGTTTTATTTGCTTTGTGGGGCAACAACTTCTGAGTGAGAGAGAGAGAGGAATTCTAGTTGATTGTGTGACTTCTGTTCCGTTTTTTGTTTCTGGTTTAGTATTGGTTGTGTGCCGGGTCTATCTTATCTTATCGTCTGCCAATTTGGCTGAATAATCGGTATTTGGATGGGCGCAACCTTGACAACTCCCAACTCAACCTCCTTTTCCCTGTTCATTTGGGGGAGTTACTTTATGTAGTACACGAAAAATGGTCGAGATATTCCTATTTGTAAGTGAACTCTAATGGGAAACTGATGTAGTTACTTACTAGTTCGAGAGATACGAGGCGGCAGCTTAAGCAGATGCCAACATTTTCGGTGAACAACTTTGTTTTGGCTTTGGGCAGACACAAAAATATGTTTGCTCATGACAATTTTCGGAAAATAAATCGATGTCATTTTACAATAATTAGCAATGGAAAACTTTTAGATGAGCCAATTTTCCATCACTTATCTGCACTAAAATAGCATTTCAAAATCGTTTAAATTACATCAACTTGTGTACAGTTCCATTTCACTGCCAAGGAAGTTGTAAATGCAATTAAAAGTGAGAAACTTTTAAACGATGTTTCCTTGAGGAAACATCCCAGATACACAATCTCAATTTCCTTCTTAGCACTTTACAAGACCTTCCCCCAATTCATATCTGGTTACTTTGAAAATATTTTTAGAATATTTCTGCCCACACGACCTTCGACAAATCTTGCTGCCAACTTGCCATAAAGTTTTGACTTACCACCCCCTTAACGTTTGACTCCCAGTAAACAAGAATGACTTCAAAGTCGATTTTTAGCCAAGACCTTCGCTGGCAATAATTCTCTAATAAAATTATTAAAGAAACATTAGTTTCATCATCGTTTCGGGAAAATTTCAGGCACTAAACTTGCTTGTTTTTTATTATTTTTAGGCACAGGTGCAAACAGGTCGTAAACAAAGCGGGAAAAAAATATGTATATCAAATTCGAAGCACAGGCAATTAAACTAAACACTAAACATAGAAGCAGACACTCCCCCGCCAATCCCCTGAATTTTCCATTTCCAATTCCGATACCAGCCATTTGGCACTGGGCCATGCATGGGGAAAAGCGTCGGCACACGCCTCATAAATTAAATTCGCGTGTGTTTTCCCTCAAAAAAAAAAAAAAAAAAAAAAATAGGAAAATATAAAAGAAATGCTTAAGATAGAGGGGATCCGAGGCTGAGAAGATAAGCGAGGGGCAGACACAGAACGCATTGGCAAAAACTGTAAATTCTGCAACAGAATAAAGAGTAAAAGCAGGAATATTTAACAAATTCAGGATACCCAGTACTTGGGTATACAGATTTAAAAATTTGGTTAACAATTGCGAATATTTACGAATTCTCTGAATGTATTAAAACACTTTAAAATTGTCTTTTATTTTCCTAAACTAGCTTGTTGTTAATAATATAAATATTTCTGTAAAATAGGAAAAGCTACTAGTAAACTAGCTTTTTAATGGTATTTAAAGAAAGTCTCCAAGTTTGCTTAAGCTCATCATACCCTTATCTTTTTGCGAATTCTGGTTATGAAAAAAGAGAATCCAAAATCAATGCAGGCGAATGACACGGGCCTTCTCCTTCACACTCTTCGCAGCGCCGTCCCTTTCTGAGCCAAGCTTTTGTGCTGGCTGCACTTCAACTTGAACTCTCGAGAGAAGGAGGAGGCCCGACAGAGGGGGGCGGTGAAAAGTGAGGGAGATGACAAGACAATTGATGGGGCCAGACAGACGCAGAACGATGAATGGACAGGCGGCGAGAAGCGGTGGAGAATCTGAGAAGGAGGAGAATCCGAGAAGCCGATAGCAAGAGATGCGGCCAAAAAGCAGCTGTTTTCTGGGTATTGTTTTTTCCCCCAGCTTTCTGTTATTGTCCGTATTTTCACACCGAGACAAGGCCAATTTGCGTCTCGAGTTCATTTACATTCCGCTTCGCTGAGGTTTACTTTACATCCCAAAAGAAACTCAATGGGCCAGCACCAGACGTACTTTGTCCAAATCAAAAACTGGAAACAAATCTGTCAAAATGCAAACATCCAATTCGGGGCAGTGAGAATCTCTTCACGAAGCCATGAATATTTGATGAGCTGTCGTTTACCTTTTCCGGACCCCTCTCCCAAGGTAAAAATAAAAATCGAAATGCAACAAGACAGTTGCAGGCTCAAAAAATGCAACAGGCAAAAAACAAACAAGCTAATAAAAAAAATTGTGGAAAAAGGGTATTTCAGTGGCGCTGAGAATGGGAACAGATTGCCAAAATGGAAAGTCGGAAACAAAAAAACGTAGCCATAGGAGGTTTGGATACCCTGAAATATGCACAAATTATTTAAAAACTTTATTTAAAAAAGAACGTTTCATTGATAATTTATATTCATAAACTTAAGTGCCGATAGTAGGGGGATTTTAATGTTTTAAGAATAAACACAATATTGATTTATCTTAAAAAATTAAATTCTTTATTTATTGAGAGATAGTTTACTTCTACGAACGTTTTTTATTTAATTTAAAAATATGTTATTGGAACACCTACACCGCTAATATCTCGTCTTACCCAGCTTTTTCGAAAGAGCAACAGAAATTCCAGAAACTGCAGCTGGCGCAGCAGTGAAAACAACACCCGAAACAGCAGCCCCGCACAAGCACATATGCACACACTTGCCAATAAATATTTTTGCAAGTTGCAGCGAGACAAAAATCGAGAAAAAATTTAACGAAAATGAAAAGTCAACAGCAGAAAACACGGCAACACAGAGCGAACAACAACTGACTGAAATCATTTCAGGCCAAACCCGTTTCAAAAAGAAATTCACGTGCTCTGCAGATTTTGTCGTTTTTTTCGTTTTGGGTTTTGCTTTGGCCGCTAGCAATGCATATTAACAACAAAGCACTAGCAACAACAACAAGCTTGATAACATGCAGTAGAAGAAGCAAAAGCAGAAGCAACATTTTCGTTTAACGGGACAAGCGAACAGGGGGAAAAAATGCGTAAACTTTAATTTGCATTTTTGCAACACGAAAACGGGAAAAACCCAAAAGAGCAGGTAACTTTTATGGTCGCCAAATCAGATGATTCTGAATGTAGTTATAAATGAAACAGAGGTATTTCTCCTTTCTTGAATTTTACGAGTTTATAACCTTTCAATAAATCCATAGATTAAGAGTAATTTGAAAATATTAAGCAATAACTAGCAAGTTTTGTTTTATTTATATTTTCAGATCAAGAACACTAAATAAATATAAAAGGCTATATTTTAAGCTATTTTAAATTCCATTTAAACTTGAAACATTAATAAACCTAGGGACTTTCTGTACATATTTCAATATACTTTAAGAAAGCTTTATGTGTTTTCAAAACTCTCTGTACGGCATATTCCTCATGTTCTCTATATTAAAAAAAAAAAAAGATTTTTTCAAAAATTTTAATTAGAAAACCCCTTAATAACTTTTTTTATCAGAAAATTTCGGAATACCCTTCTTATTACAAGAAAAATAAACCTGGTTAGGGTTCATCATATCTTAAGTGTTTTAACCCCAATAAAAAAATACGGACTTAAAAAACCACTTCCACTTGTTGTGGCAACTTTATAACTTCAATCACCTCACATAACTTGCACATAAATCACAACAAAAAAATAAATAAAAGAGACAAAAAGACACAAAAATGTAAGCCGGATCGCGGGGAGATAAAATGGCTATATGCGACCAGAAACAATAGGAACAAAAAATACACGTAATAATCATGCGTGACGCATTTTAATCGAACTCCGAAAACAAACAAAAAACCGCTCAAAAAAGTCAGGAACCGGCAAAAACGAGATGGAGAAAGAGAGAGACACAAACACAACCGCCAAAAACGGCACTTTTTGTGGTTATTTGGTTATTTCTTTTTATAAATATTTCTCATTTGTTGTTTCTTTTTAGTGCTTTGACATTTGTTTGCGGTGATTATGTCTCATTCACTTAATATTTTTTCCTTTGCCATTTAATGACATTATCGTAATTGAGTTGCGTTTGTTTTTTAATTGCACAAAACATTGCATTCACACAGACACGCACTTAGTTTTCACTTATTTTCAACACTTTCTTCACTGATCGTTTTTGAATTCTTTGCTCGTTAAATTTCAATTTCCATCGACTATATTTGTTTAAAAAATTTCACTTTTAGGTACGTGCGTTTATTTATGCGTTCGTTTTTGGCTGCCTTATTTTTGTTTTCTTTATTATTTTTTTCGTTTCTTTTTGTGCTTACTTGACACCTCCGCCACTTTCGCTTCTAATTTTTTTGATAAGGCCAACAAATGCGATTTTGATTTTTTTTTGCTGTTTAAAGAAATTACCTCAACACGCACACTAGTTCACAAATTCGTTTAACAATTTTTGTGTGGCTTGATTTATATTGTTTGTGATTTCTTTGTTGTCATTTAGCTTCGCGGTCTCTCAAATGTGTTTTTAAATTTGTCAGTACATATCAGATGTTATTGGTTGTTAATTAAGGAACTATTAAATGAAGTTATTTTTAATTTGAAGAATTAAAAATTCCAGAATCATATGATCTTCAAATAGTTCGAATAGTTTCGGGTTTATTCACTTATTTTGTTTAGTTTTTTTTTTAACTAAAATTCACTTTTAATTTATTTTTACCTCAAAAAAACCTCCACATGATTTTTATAGTTGTCAGGTTTTTTACTTAATTTTTGTATTATTTTGGTTTTGATTTCTGTTTTAAGATTTCCGCTCCTTTTCTCTGGTGCTCTTCTTTCTTGCAACTGTTGCTGCCAATTGGCAACTGCCGTGCGTTTTACCGTTACTATTCGACTGGCTCGGCGGGGAAGAAGCAGCACCGGAAAACCGAAATATATTCACGATTCCTGGTTCCGATTTCCGATTTTCAGATTTTCCGACGCAGACGCGTGACGACGCACACACTCACTCGGCACTCGGGCACTCGATGGCTCGCACCCACACGAGTCGGTTTTGAAAAGAAAACTGAAGCCAAAACACAAAAAGCTGTGTCTTTCCCCAAACAGACTCGGATTTCAGGGTCCACACGAAATGCGATCCACACAGGGGCTCTCTGGTGCTCCAGCTCTCGCGGCATCTCTGTCGCACGCATTGAAAGAGTCGAGGGCACGAGCCCGTTCAGAAAAATAGTGTCGAAGCAGAAGACCAGTAATCGACTGTTTCGTAAAATTGAAGTTAAATACAAAATAACATATGATTTTGATATACATATATCCCTGAAATATTTGTTATGAAAAGTAATAAATACGCTAAAAGTAACAAAACCTATACTTTTTTATGAATTACTTTTTATATGATATAAAAATGCATTTTTATATATAAATTGTCATAAAATTCCTGGTGCTTTCAATTGGACCGGCACTGTGAATGCATTTTGCAGCAGAATGGCAGAGAGAGACAAAAAAAAGAGCGACATGCAGAGAGTGGGAGGACTGCACTTTGTTGTTGTTTTGTTTTGCTTACTTTTGTTCCTTTCATGGAGGCGAGATTCTTGTTTATTTACATTTATTTACATTCCAAATGCGCGCAGTTTAAGCAAACAACAGCAGAGGGGAGTGCCGGCGAAGAGGGTGCAATGGAGAGCGAGAGAGCAGCGGCCCGCATTAGCTAAAGTAAACAATTAAAGAAACAATGCAATTCAAAAGAGCCGGCGTTGCAGTTGCAAGTTGGATATTTGCACAGTGTACCCCAAAAGTATGCAGAAGGCAACGGATTTAATTCCCACAGAGAGATAACGAAAACAAACCGAATACAGCCGGCATGACGCACAAATACACATGCAAACAGAGGCACGAGCCGGGAAATCCATATGTTTTCTTTATTTTTTGGAGCCTGAGAGAGTCAAAACAGTTATGCTCCCGCAGTGTGGCTCTCTCCACTATTGGAATAAAAACATAAACAGTGGGTTTTGTTCACTGAGCGAAAAAGGGTGTTTAAATATAGTTAACATACAACAGCTCAAATTGTAATTTGTTGGGGAACAAAACTCCGGCTGGCATTCGAGGCGGATGAGTATTTTTTATATTTCTATAAATTACAAATTACAATTACAGTACAGAAATTCCAAAACCTAACATTTTTATATGCATGCATATTTGATTATGTGATTTTTTGTTCAACAAAACTCCAACGGATATATGAGGCGTATTAGTAATTTTTTAGGAAAAAAACTCCAGCGGATATATGAGGCGTATTAGTAATTTTTTAGGAAAAAAACTCCAGCGGATATATGAGGCGTATTAGTAATTTTTTTAAGGTAAGAACTTGGCGCATAAGAGCGGATATATCAACATTTTTCTAAAATACATAAAAAATAGCTTGCTATCAATTTTGTTTTTCCGTGTAAACATATTCCAAGCTCCACCACGCGCTGTGGATTGCATGTGTGGATTCTGGAACGTCAACTGTTTACCCATAGCGAAAGGGACAGCACTAGCCGAGTGAGAGCTCCAAGTCCCCAACATAAGCACACGCTCTCTCAACAAGCATGCAATCCACACCTCTCCTAACAATTTGAGTCCACAAGTTCCCACTATAGTCTTCGGCTTTTGCGGCGGCGTATTGCACTTGTTCGGCTCTCTTTACCATCCACATGTTTGTGGTAGCTGTAGATGTTGTTGCTGTTGCTGTTGCGTGATAACGCTGCGCAGCTGATAAGCGGGTAGCAGCAGCAACCGCACGATAAGCGACACAGCTGCGCGGGGGGCGTTTTGGTAAACAGAAACAAAAACACAGAGACAGATAGCCAACTGTTGCATGCCCCACATATTTGGGGTTGCGCTTCAAAAGATACCGCTAGACAATGGCAGCCACTTATTGGATTGTGTGTGCTGGGACCCTAGGTAAATGTGTAAGTTGTGGAATGTGTGCATATATTTGCATATTAAACAAAAGGTTGGCACCTCACAAACCTTTGATTACTATGCAAATTTAATTAATTTTTATATTTTCTGAGGTGCAACGATAAGGGATAAAAGAATCAAGGAAATCATTTCTTTAACCTACAGGGCTAATTTTTCTTAAACCTTTTTAAGTTTTAGGTTTAGTTAAGTAATTAGTAAATCTATGAGTTTGTTGATAGAACTAAACACGGTAATTCCAGTTGGGAAGAAAGAGGTGTATACATTTTTCAGATTGAAATAAAACACTGTACCAAATTTCATAAAGAAACCCCACATAGATCCTGAGATATCTAACATTAAACTATCCACTCACCTTGTGGTTGCTGTCAGCAAATCAATATTCTCGCAGCTCTCCATCTCAAGCCGTTGATATTGCAATTGTCTGGCACTCGAAGTACTCAATCTGCCACCCGAGCCACCGCCAATTGTCACCGAGTTCGATGAATGGCGACGATACTCGGCGAAGCTTTCACTCTTTCGAAGACCCGGGATTTTGCCGGAACTATTACGCCAGTATTTGATCATCCGGTGCAGGGCCTTGGGCGAATTAGCGGCAGAGGACGAGGTCAGGGATATTTCACTGCCAACCACAATTATCGGTTGGCCATGATCGACCAACGTCCTGTACGAAGTCATATTTTGAATCTGGAAATAGTTCAGTAATTTAAATTTGATTTAATTAATAAGATTTCTTATTCATACCTACATTTATTTAAATTTGATGAGTTTTTGATTAAATATTTTTTAAGTTTTACTTTACTAAGCAGCAGATTTTAAAGGGAATTTGGTTTGAAGTTAAATTAATATTTTTTATATTAAACTAGGTTTGAAACATATTTTCTCATATTCATTTCTCGCAAGCCATTGATAAGACTTAAGACTCGCAAATATTTTACAATATATTCTTATCACTTTTGAGAAAAGGCACTTATACATAAATTCACATTTCGCGTTTAGTATATTTAAGCTAATTTACATAGTATTATTATATTTTTCTACTAATATATATATATATATATTTTTATCGTATCTTGTTTTATTTATTTTGTAACTTTAAGTTCGTTTATTGCTTAAAAAGCGGATCGCTGTGGGCTCGTTTTGAAGTCGCGTCGCATCGCTTCGCCAACGATTTTCCGACTGACCAGCAACAAAGAATCGGAACAGAGCCCCCAGTACCCACAACCCACAACTCAGAAGTCAGAACCGAGCTCTATAGAATCGAGCATTAAATGAATATTATCTGGAGCATTCCCCTCGCTCTTCTTTTTTTTTGCTCTCCATCATTAAATTTTCGCTTCCCTTTGTTTTTATTACTTCGCACGTTTTATGACAATATTTTTTGTTCTGAAATTACTTATATTTCTTGCAATTGCATTATTTAAATTATAATAGGTAGGTTGGAGAAATATGGGGTATATGTGTGGGGGTAAATCTATTGAAGAGGTTAAGAACATTTGAATTTATTTTTAAACTATGTATACACATTTATTGATTAAACTTAAAAGATAATATATTTTAGACTCTTTTCACAAAGCTTAAAGTATAAATATATTTTTATTATTTAAATTTTAAAATGTGTTAATAGGCTTAGGGTACTTTTGAAGCTTATAAATTTAAATGAATCATTATTGCTTGCTCTGTTTTGCATTTCAGTTTTTCTTTCTTTTCCCCGGCGATAAACAACTGAGCCATAATTCCGCCAACTCAGCACTTTTTTATTTTATTGTTGTCGATATATAAATTAAGCGTCAACCGTATACATATATACATTAATTTTTATGTATTTTTCGTTATCTTAGGCCGCCTTTTAAGCCGCCCCTTTGACACGCCCCCTGAATAGAATCGATTGTCTAGTTCAGTGAGTAAATCAATCACTAAGACAACTTTAGATACTCAATTAAACAATCCATCAATCTTTTTCCTTATCTCTGCGGAGGCTCAACTTAACTCCCAGGTGCCGGAGCAAATTAAATGCCTCTTTTAAGAACAGATTTCATGGTGATTTTCCTATTTTCCTATAAGAGGAGGGGGGAACTTGGGTTTTTAAATGCATTGATGAGTCAAGCTGTGTTACGATTCTACGGGTCACAGCCCAAGAACTTTAATGGCTCTTAAAAAATCGGGGTGATAAGAAAACAGACTTGATGGCGTCGCAATGTGGCGTATGGTACAGAGAAGGGGGAAATTTAAACTGATAGAGGACTGTGGGTAAAAGCGGGTCCCGACAACAGCATTTAGATGCGGCAATCAAGTTATCGGGTAATCGAATATCCAGCTAATCAGATAAGTCATAACATGCAAAACAAATCGCACGATAAGCGAGATGGAAAGCAAGAAAATGCAAAGTCATAATCTGATAACTAAATTAGTTGGCTTGCCGGATACCCTAGGTTGTTGGGACTTATATTTTTATTACAAATGGGTTTATTATATAAAATTTTAAATTTAAGATGTGCAGTCTAAATCAGTTTACTTTACAATTTGATCAAGTATGATTATAAAATTAAAATCATGCGAACATCTTTTAAGATTGTAGATCGAATTTTTTAAAAGGTGTTTTGTCTAAGCATTTGAAATATTTTTTTTGAATTCATTTATATTGATTAAATTTTAATAACTTATATATATATTTTTTAAATTATTATTTTTTTATAGAGTACCAATAGCCTGTTGTATGAAATGAAATTGAAAACGCAAATCGAAATCGAATTCGCAGTTGCTACTGTAACGGTTTTCGGCCACGCGAAAGCCGAGTAAGATTTATCATGACATTTCCTTGATGACGATACTGCAAACCCCTTGCCTCCCCACCCACTTTTCAGCCCCACCAACTGTGTGTGTGCGTTGTCAAAATTACATTAAAGCGGAAATCGCCTGCTACGCTTCAGTGCCAATCGAACGAAGACAGCCAACTGACCATAGAGATGGAGGAAAAAAGAAACAACTCAAACTGCACTAGCTGCAGTCTCAGATGACTACACTTAAAAAAAAATAAAAATAAATGTTATATTCTTAATGAAAAAAATATTTAAGATATTGTACGATATTTGACTAATATTTGCCAAAAGAGGTAACAAGAAATTTCTCTCTCAAGTCAAGAATACCTATTTCAAAATTACATTAAGCTTTCTTAAGGGTTTTCGGCATTTTCCATTCTTATAAATAATATGAGGAATATTGATCATGATTGCAAAAGAAGTTTTAAATGATCATCACCTAAAACTATCTTATTTTTTTTCGCTGTGTAAAGAGGGAAGAGGGTGTGCTAAGCTCGCAACACCCGCGACACTCGACGACATAAATCAGGCTCAGTTTGGGGGCGACTGTAAGGCGAGACACTAGCCTCTCGGCTTGGCGTTTTTTTGAGGGGTTTGAGGCTAACATGTCCGAACTGTCTACCCCTCTTTTCCCCGACTGAAAATGTGCGTAGCTGAGGAAAACGTAACACAGGCAGCAGGCGCAGCACGCAAGAGTCTAAGTTACAGTGGGGGAAAACTCTGAGGAGTCCTTAAAAAAATATATATTATATAAAATATATTTAAATATAATATAATATATAATATATATAATAGAGGAAGGGTAAATTTATATAAAAATACTATTAATTTAACTATTTATTTGTACTGTATGCTTATATATATTTATTAAGTTAGATCAATAATGCATTTTAATTTTTAAATTTTTTGAAATATCACAAAACTCTGTTCAGTGTCCTTGTGCTTTGAAGTTGAAGCTAAAATTGGAGAAGGAGTCTGAGACTGATCCGAAGACTGGACCTAGCGAACATATTTCATTCCATGGACATGAGACACGAGACTGCGGCCTTAATTGACATGTGTACATTAGAAGCAACAGAGGCAGCGGGTTTGGTAAGGGAATCGTGAGGAAATTGTGGTATCTGTCCGAGCTGTAAAAAGCGTAATCCAACAGGATGTGTAAGAAACGAATAGTTTAAAATTCCCCTAAATTGTTAACAATAAATTCATTTTAAGAGATAATACCTTTTTTTTCCAAATCAAACCTTGCCATATTTATTTATATTCACAAGAGAGTCGATGGCCTAAGATATTTGAATAAAATACCAAAAATTTTACTATATATTCTTCTTATGCAGAAAATATTTGTGATTATGAAACTAGCAAAGATCAAAATTGAGATCAGGGATGATCTAAATAGATTATATTTAAGGTATTCATATTTTTACGAAAGGCATTTTACGAAAGGCATTCGAGTTTTCTGAAGACTTTAGGGTCCTTCAGATGTTAAGAGCACATCACAGATAGAGCAGAAACCATTGTAAAGTGCTTTTTAAATATCACAATTATACCTAAAGACACAATAAAAAAATAATTAGGATTTTCACCTTAAAAAAGAAAAAATTTAATGGAGCAATGATAACATAAATAAAGAAATTATATATATTAGACCAAAGATTCTTACCCTAGCACTTTGATATCAGCAGACTCTTTCCTCGAATCCTTTCCTAGTGCCATGTGTTGGTAGTTCCCACTCACTTTCCAGATGTTCTACTTAATCCTATCGGCTTATCCTACATTCGACCTCCCTACTAATTGGCCCTCGACGACGTCCAACCGAATGACGTCGGAGAAGAGGGACAACCACAGCTGTTTGACCTTTCGACCCTTTTGGGGGGTGGGAGCCTAGGGAAGAAAGACAAGAACTCCGATAAAAGTTATAGGCGGCCATAAATTAAAATGCAAATTAAAGGCAACCAGACGATGAGACAAATGCCTAATAGTGCCGAAAATAGGTTGTGAGGTTTGAGGGGCGGGCAATAATTATCGCTCTGTACAGTCCTTTTTTTTTTGTATGGCCCTAATTATGGCCAATATTTGGGCCATTAAAAAAATAAGACGTTGAGTCAGCCAAGAGAAAAAAAGAGACTAGGAAAAGTTGCAAAAGGCAACGTCATCGTTTTTGACCAGCGGAAAAAAGTTTTAATTAAAAAAATTTTTAACTTTGGTGTGGCTAAAAAAGGTAGACAAGAACAATACAACAAATGCGGAAAAACGAAGTGAAAATGCGGCAAAATTTTTCGCTGGACATGCGACAAATTAGACAGGATATGTCTGTCAGTTGGATTTTCCTCAGCTTTCCCCCTGGCATTCCTGCAGCTTTCGTTGTATTGCCTTTCCTCCGTAGAATCTAAAATCAGCTTAAATTTAATTTCTGCGCTGTCCTTTTGGTATCCTGGCAGAGGATGAAGAAGGACACCGGAAGTGAAGCCAGGAGCTGTTTGCTTTAGTGCTTGGCTTAACGCAAGCGCTTAGAACTGCCTCAGGCTATGGAAACTTTGCTTCGCAAACTCTTTGCTCGGCTTTTGGAGAGGAATTCCAAGAGCAAGTTGGATTTTGGAAGGGGGAAACACAGGGTGGCTTAAACTGAATTAGGAATATATCCATGAATTTAAAAATATCCTGTAAAAAATACAAGTTAAAAAAAGAGAGTTTAAAATTTATATTTTCAAATTCATATTTTCTGTACTCTTTCCTTTGGTTCTCTGTGGTAAAGTCTTGTATCCTTGTTTGAACTCAAACCAATAGTTCAATTCACCCCTCAAATATTCTTGTGGGCTTCGCTTCTCACATTTGACTTCAGGCTGCTTGAGTTTCTGACCCCCGAACCCAGCTTCCATCTAGAATATTTGTATCTTCAGCAAAGGATAGAAAAGGTAAACTTGTTGGAGCAAAGATGATGCCTTGTCGATTATTCAAAGTTTGCGATAAACCAATAAAAACGGAGAGGAAAACTTTGCCGCCCTAATAATTTATGAGTGGCAAAATAATTTGTAGATGGAAATTCGAGGCGTTTCCAGGCAGTTAACAAATTGCTTGGCTAAGCGATTTTCTTACAAGTGCGCAACTAATTAAGAATGTGGAGGGACACATGAGCTGCGCTGCGCTGACGCAAGGACACTCCCTGCACACTGGCACACGTGCCACAAGTGGCCCAGCTAGAAGGAGCTGCCTCGAGGATTAATGAGCTGCCGCTTGAAGCACTTTCAACGCCAAAAACAACTCAAGAAATAAAATTGAAAATGAAAATAAAAAGGAAAACATGGAATGCCAGACAAATGTGGCAACAACTTAATTTAAATAAGGGAAATTAGGGAAATGCATTCGAATTAACAAACTGCAGCTGTGTTCCGGCAAAGTGCATTTAAATTTACAAATAATAAAAAATTGTCAAACGCCTGCCCAACGCCTGCGAGCCCTTCTTGGGATATCCTTATCTTTGGATCGTCGCAAATGTTGCGTAACTAAGTGCGGCCTTAAGGCCACACTTTCACCCCTGTTTTCGGCGATCCTTTTCTCCAGTCCTTTTTACCTGCCCTCACGATGAGATTTTTACTTTTCCAAATTTGTTGCTTCTAGCTAGGATCGCCGGGATGAACCTATCTTATCCTTAATTGAGTTGTCGGCACGCAAAGAAATTTACAAAAAGAACACACTTTTCGACACTTTGGCTGAGCATTTGAATAGGGATCCTGGCACATGTGTTGTCCTGGCAGTTGAAGCGTGCCAGGAAGCCAAGGATATTGAGTTGTGACAGGCTGATAACTTAATTGCGAGGGAGGAATATTAAATTCCAAGAAAGGGAGTGTCTTTTGAAGGTTTTTTAGAAGAAAAATAAATAAAAGATACTAAGAATTTTCTTCTTTAATAAAAAAGCATTAAAAGTACTTAAAATGTAATAAAAATGTAAAGCAATCCATAAGAACTTCCTTATAAATAAAAGCAAATTAGGAAGTATATGTTTACAAATATTAAACAAATTAATAATAGGTTCATCTCTTCACCCGTTATTTTCCCTTAAATAATATATTTTCATCAAACATTACTCTCCACCCTTCCCTTTAACTTACCAAAGGAAACTAAAGGCTATCCAAATTGTTCACTGCAAATTATTCCCAAACAATTAATCGATTAGGACGCCTCGTAGCGTAATCCGCGACCTTGGCCGTCTGCTGCCAGTTCCCATTCAAAGCTTGTCAATTCAAAACTCATTGAAAATCAATACGAAAAAATAAAGTAATAGTAGAGCAAAAAGACCGACTAATGCAATGACTGCACCACCTGTATACCTTGACCATGGGGGATGGGGATGTGAAATACCCAAGGGGGACATCAATTATTTGCGCACAATTTGCACACGAAATGACGGCAATTAGCAGTGAGACACCTGCCGAATGGGGGGAATTCCGCCTTTCACGGAATACATAGAGAAGAGGGAAAGGGAACGAGGGGAGGCTAGAACTAGAGCAGAGCCGAATAGTTGACCCCGTTCGAAAAATAGCTGGGAGACCGAACGAGGAAGTCAAGTTTCCTGGCCATTGTCACGTGCTGAACTCGTTTCTGAAGGGGTTAAAAGGGGCTTAGGGAAGGGTTTATAAAGCCCCGAAATGGGTTAAGGGATCATAAAGCTTATGGACACACAAACCTACAGTTCAAGTTGGTAACTTTAATGCTAACAATAAAGGAAGCCTTAAATCTGTAGAAACCCATTTGTATTCCAACGTCATCGAGTCGACCTTTACCCCAATAAAGTGAATAACAAATGAATTCACGGCGTAACTTTTCCTCAGCCTGTTAAAAGTCAAATGTGACTAATAAAATAAAACAAATTCCTGTCCTTTGTGCCAATTGTTACACAAAAGTTTCTTCTTATTAATACTTCATCGAGTGAATTGTGTCACCTCAAACCCTCGCCGAACAACTTGTTTACAAGACAAAGTTCTCGAGACGAACTGAATTCTGCGTCGAAGGAAAACAATTCAATTTTCCGTGGAAAAACCAGAGCACATATCTGCGAATGTCTTCGTTGTGGAATGGCATGCGTTGTGGGCGGGGGATGGGGTGACCCAAATCCGCAGCCAGCGGAAATGGAGAATATCAAATAAAAATGCAAAGAATAAAACTAGGAGCAGCCATAAAAGTCCAGCTATTACAGTGAGAAAGGAGAATATTCTGAGAAAATTGTAGTGGAAATAGGATATATTACTCAAATTTAAATATATTTATATTCATATTTAAAACATCATATTGTAAAAAAGATAATAAGCAACCGTGAAAACAGAGAAATAATTATATTATTATAAGTATATATTACACAAGTTTCTAGCTGGCTTGTAAACCTAATTTACTCAAAAGTTATACCTTAAATATCTTTCAATACCTTGCAAAATTTGCAAATATTATTATTCTTATGAGATAAATTTCTAAGATATTTTAGATTTTGAACCCTAATTTTTCTCAGTTAGAAAAGTCCTCAATGCTCCAAATCAGTTGGGCAAATAGAGCCAGTTCTAAGGCGTCGGTGAGTAAGGAAACCGGAGGCTTGGGGGTCAAATGGGGACAGCAGAGTGTCCCTGCCCGACTGTCTGGCCGGGATTCATAAATAAAACAAAGTGGCGCCAACGCGCGACAAAATGACGCTTCGCCTCCATATCTGTAGCGGGTGCGTTTTTCCTCCTTGGGTTTTTCTCAGGGCTTCCCAGGCACCCTGAGCCTTTCCCCCTTCCCCATCCCATTGATATTCATTGGCTTCACTTGCCAGGGAATCGCTCTCGCTGTTTTCCCTTTTTCCTTTTGCTGACCCAACTCCGCCGAATATCGATTTTCTAACAGAAACATTTGTCTGGCTTTTAGTTCGCGGCTACAAAGAGCAACTAGTTGCGGGTTTTCCGCCACCCTCCCACTCTTATTTTGTTATTGTTATTTTCCTAGCTCTGCAAGTGCAGCAAAGAACAAGAGACTTTCTCAGTTTTTGTAAGGGGAAATTTGCCATAGTTGAGCTTGATGGGGGCCATAATTTAAGGAAAACTTTTGCCAAAACAACTCAATTTGTGTCGAGCTTTTACGATGTTTTAAAATAAGCAGAAATAAACAGCAATCCGAATAGAGGGGGGCTATGAGAAAGTTATAAAGTTTAAGTGTGGAGAAGTTGAAGCAGGAGTTTTGTTTTTAAATCTAAATTAAATTTTTAACTAAATTTAATTTAATGTCGTGAAATAAATATTTATGAACACAATTTTTATTTAATAAGAAATGGGAAAGAGTCTGCATAGTTGTGTGAACATAGGCATATTTTATTTTGATCGATTTTTAATCTAGTAAAAGTTAGTAATTAGTATTATTAGATTTAAAATATAAGCAATTTAAAAAGATTATTTATATGTTATATTTTTTTAATAATTATAAGTAAGTAAACTTATTTATCAACGTCTATTTTTTTCAACAAACAGTTAAGTCTTATTTGAAATAATGCATAGGAAAGTCTTAAGACTTACTTTTAAACCTAAAATATATACAACAAAAACTCTAAATACATATGCAATGTAAAGTATAAAATTTTAAAAATATATAGGTGGATCCTCTATTGCTTAAAATTTTTCACTGTAATCAACTCACTGCCACATATGTTAAAACCCCACAGTGTTATTACCAAGCCTGCAATTTGGCAAACATTACGATGGAAGGCAAAGTATTAGCCCATCAAAATCCACCCAAAATCCCCACCTCCAACTGCACTCCCCTCCCCACAAAATGCAAATTGCATTTTAAAAAGAGGACAAAAATCGATCGACGAGTGCAATTTATGAGGGAAATGTCCTTGAAGGAATCTTATTAGGAATCGAATTATGCATGCCCACTCGTTAAAGTGACAAACATCAAGCCGCGCTCCCTCTCTCTGATAGGATCGGCAAATGCGCTTTTTGCCATTAAAATTTATGGGCCTCGGGGAGCTGGGCGAAAAAATATATTTGCAATAAAGGGGCTGAAGGCCAGAAATGTGTGCCAAAGTGCAGAAATGTGTGCAGAAATTAACGGGGGAAGGAAAGAGCATCACCCCGATGGGGTGACTGCACTTCGGGGGGTGGCATGCAAATTTTCGCTGTCGCCCCTGATGAGGTAATTAAATTGTACGAGCCGAATGCACCACGTTTTTGTCGCATTTTTTTGTGTCATTTCCTTTTTATATACTCTAGCTGAGGGTGTATTAGTTATTGTAAAAAAATGGGATTTTTATTGGAATTTTTCCTAAAACGATTTTAATTCAATTGGAAGTTTATGGTGCAATTAAAATTTAGTTTTAGGTATATAAGAATTTATTTTAAAGATTTAAAGAGAACAATGAAATATATATTGATAAACCATAAAAAAATATTTTCAAATACATTAGTTTTAAATTACATGTATGCCAAATATATTGTTTGACAAATACAACATTTTATAAATTAACTGTTAATGTTATAAATACTTTATAAGCCTATTTAAAGTCCGTCAAAATGTTATATTTTTTGTAAAGGGTATACAAAATTCATTTTCATTTCCTCTTCTTTAATTTTTTCCGTAATTTTTTTGTTGCTGGCTTGCTAATAGGCAAATCGTGTTCGATTAATGCCAAACGATTTCCGATCGCGGAGTGGTGGGCACTGGAAATGGAAATGAAAAACGGAGTGGGTCGAATGCTTCCTTGTTGCACTTAAGTAGCTGCCGCAAATTGATTTCACGCTGTTTCAGTGCTCCACTTTGGAAATAAAAAATAATACAAAAAACCAGGACAAAGTCCTAAGTCCGAGGCGAGCATCCAGGACAGAACAATGCTGCACCGCAGGAGGAAAGTGCAAGAAAAACAAGGGAGAGAACTTTTCCTCCTTTTCGCTTTTCCTTACTATTTGTTGTTTCTTGTGTTATATGTTTGTTTGCTTAGCTTTTCTTCGGAATAAAAAAAAAAAAATAGATTTTCCCTTTCATTCATTGTCTGGCCTAGACAAGGGGAATGTGTGTTTGTGTGCAACCCTTTCGCCGGGAAGCTGGGAAAAACTCCGCTGAGCCGGCAGCCCAAATCCCTTTGTCCAGGAAAAACTGCACCGAACAAGAAGGAAAATGAAAGGAAATAACCAAAGAATACTTTTTGTGGGAATTCGCACAATTAGGGCGAGGCGAGTGCTCCTATTTTATAGTTCTCGGGGGAAGGTGAAAGGAAGAGGAAATACTGAGATACTTGAGGTTTTCTTTTCTGTTTCTGAAGGATAAGGGGAAGAAAAGTCAATGATTTTGTGGGATATTTAATGAGGTTCAAGGAAGGGGGTCGGAATTTTTGACAGCTTAAAATACTTAAAATTTGGCAATTTTTGAACTTATCTAAATTTTTAAATAAATGAAGTCAAAGCTAAAGATTTGATTAAAATTGATAAAGTTTAAATTCCCAAAATAATAAATTGTATAATGAACAAAAATCGTAAATGTTTATTATACCTTTCAAAATATTACATATTATTCTCTGCCTTACTCCTTTGACAACCCACATTTGGCAAATTCCAACTGCCACATCCCAAGCCCATCTTAGCCATCTCTTACAGACGATCAATCAATCACGATCGAATCTGCGGCAGCCGGTGGCAAACATTTAAATGCAATCGCAGACGCTAATCGCAACTGCAAATCAAGTGGCGATCAACTCGAGACGAGATATGCAAATGCAAGTATCTGGCAGATACTCAAAGTGAGGCCGTGAAACCCTAGAAAACTTTTTGCAAAATCTGCCACAGCTCTGGCGTTGATGGTCACATGTTAATTAGAGAAAATCCAGACCCAGACGGAGACATTTTCAGCGATTGATTAATTGCCTCTCTGTAGAAACCCTTTCTAGATCGGGTGTTGTTTTCATACTAATAGTAAGTGTCGCCAATATCTTATTACTTAGAACCACACTTGCACACTTGTTAATAATTTTAATTTGGATTTTTAGTTAGAGATGGCAGAGTGCTTAGATATTAAGAGAGGTGTTTTTTAAATAAAATTGAAACATAAATATGGGTAGCTGTTTTATAAAGTAAAATAATAATTTTATACTAAAACTAATACATAATAACACACTAAGAACATTGTTTTTCATGCCTTAAAAAGGTTTTGCATATAACATTTTCAGCTTTAGCTATTTATTTTTTTAGCCATATCCATATATATCATTATATACCGTCTTCATCACGTTGACATCTCTAAGAATACAGCTGGTTCCAGACTCTTAAAGATAAGCGTAGAACGAGTAGCCCAGACGACGCCCACCATTAAATTAGAATCAGCGCCACAGTCTCAATTCGAGTTCAGGAATCGCCCCCAACAAGCCGGTGGCCACTGTGATATTTATGTGACCAGTTCCAGTCTCAGCCGAGAGTCTCGGGCCTAATCGACTGCCAATTAGAGGTAATCAGCAATCAATGTCTCGCGTATTTGGTCAGCTGCAATAAAGATTTCCATTTCAGCGCAGATCTGACGATCTCTCCGGAGCAACCTTCCTCACCTGGCCATTGTTTTGGAAGCCTTTTGTATGTACAGACCGGAAATGCAAACAGAAAAAGTCGTAGACCCTGACTTTGGTTCTCCTCTGACATCGATATGAGGTAATAAAAGGGTTTTAAACAAAAACAAAAGCCACACTACATCACAAAATTCAACAATCCAAAAGGAAAAAAAAAAAAACGGAGCCCATCCCAAACCCAATGATTCCCTCCCTCCTCTTTCAGTAAAGTGCAAATATTTTTTAACAAATATTTCGAAAGTCGCGTGCGCTTGTTTTAATGCATTTTTGCACACTTGACTGACTGACTGGCTGACTGAGGTCTCACCTCACCCCAAAGGCAAAGGGTTACGCTCTGGGTTAGTCCCTAACCGGATCGGTATTTTAGGGGTTGTGCTATCCTCCGCTGCCTGCCTTTTGATTTATTTTTAATGGGCCTCTCATATTTTTGCACAGTCCCATAAACTAGCCGGCAATATTGATTTTGCTCTCGGCCTGATCTATATTTTATGAGCTGACAATTGGACAAATCGTGGGTTGTCTAAGGGGATGGGCAGAAAAGGGTTAGGGATGATTTTAAACTATAAGAACTGGTATTTCGGATGATCTTTGTGAGTATCATTGTTTTAAAATGTAATGGACGATTTTTAAAACTATTAAAATGGCCTTCAAACTAACCTTATAAAGAATTTAAAACATTTTTTTAATATTTGAAAATAATTTTAAAACAAATATTAATTTCCTAAGTTCTAATAACTAAAAAATATCATCCACAACAAGTTTGAAGTACAACCAAGTTCGATCTATTTTACATCCCTTGAAATATCCTCTGATACTTACCCCCAAACTTCACCCAACATGTTTCAAGGATCATCCCTCAAACCCAACACACTTGAAGCTCTTAAAACCTCATCAAACATGTTGGCCTTTCCCTAAACTACTTCAGGGGTTGTTTGTTTTTGCTAAGATACCAAACGAACCGCAAGAATTTCCTTTAAAAAAAACTAGTTTTCCTTTTTTTAAGTAAGACGAACAATTAGGAAAAACCAACAACTGACAGCTTCCATTGAGCTTCTGTTACAGACTCTTTCTTTGTGTTTATTTATGCATTTTCCTTTCACTTGATTTCATTTTGCGGCAAAGTTCGAGGGAAAAATCTGTTTGCCAGACATTTGCATTTTCTTTACCCCTCTAGCAGCAATTTGCTGACCCATTTTCCTAATAATTTTCTTAAGTTTCCCCAGGTTGCGGCATTCAACTGGAAACACTTTAACTTCAAATTGAGTTTCAACTTCTTTCGATTCCTTCCAACTGAGTAGGCCTGGCCCAATGTGAGCCTTGGGACAATCCCATCACAGTTAGGGCATTGACTTGTACTTATTCTTTGTATAAAAAATAATGCAAATTAGGTTTTCTTTTACACATGGCCGGGCTCAAGTGTCTGATTGATATTTTCGAATAATTTCCAGATAATATCTATGGGTTTTCGGTGCTCTGTTAGGGTTTTATCGGTTCTATTGAATCTCGGTTGAGGCTTACATTTATCCCTCTCCGTCACTCTGACAGGTCGAACGAATTACCTTTTTTCTCCTGCCCACATTTTGCATATTTTGAAATAGAATTTTTGAAAAAAGAACAAAGATGATGTGTGTGCAGCTTCTGGTAATGCTCGCAGTGTGTCTAATTGCGTGAATTGTGTGTGGAGTGTACAATGGGATTGATGGACTCGCGTCAGAATATACACATGCCCGTCTGTCAGCCCAGAGTCCGTCCATTCATTATGATCCTGCTTTTCGGGGTTGCTGTCGCTGCTCGCTGCTCGATTTAATTAAATTTTCTGCGCCTGCGCGCAATTTTTTACTCATTTGCCTATTGTTAGGGAGCTCGGTTTCAGTTCGTTTTATACCGGCGACCCACACGCCTTTTTATTCCCCATAGAGGTTTGTTTTTATGTGGTTGAGGCTGACCGGGTTGACCGCTCTTTGGACACGCCTACTTGTCAGTTGATATCGACTTTGTATGAAACCAAATAGCTTTCGAAAAGATTTATAAAAGGTTTTATTTAATTTAAAGAAATGGTACTATACTTTATTGTTTGGAAAATATTTGTTTACATTTTACATTTTTTTTTAATATTATATCACCGATCGAATTCTCTTTTCCATTTATCTGATCATTCACAGATAAATCAACATTTTTCCAGTTGAACTCATTTTGTCAGCTTGGCCTTGGGTCTTCTTACCTTTCGACATTCACTTAATCAAATTTCGAAATCAATAATTAATCAACTGATGGCAAAGGCCCAGGAAATCATTTGTCGCTGGAAAAATCATTAACATGCGTCCCTACAAATTCCGCTCCCACCCCCCGGACTATGCAAATTTTTTGTACCGTGTTTCGGCCTCGACTCGTGTAAAGTTACACAAACATACAGAGAGAGAGAGAGAGAGAGGGAGGGCGGGGCTCCTGGAAATTTATCCAGAAAGGATAATATTCGTACAACATAATCAGAGCTGAGCGAGGTTTTTGGCCCTGGCATTTGCATATATTACAACTTATGCTGGTCCTTTGATGTTTGATGAAATTAGCAAAGGCTCCGGCTCAGGACCGAAATCTGCTCCAATCCCCGACGTATTAAATTTATTATAATGATGTCAATGCAGGAAGGCCACTCGCCCTTATCTCGGATTATTATTTTTTCTTGGCTTCCCTTTCAATCCCCCCTTATTTGTATTTATATTTATTTTGATTTTTATTTGTTTTCGTCGGCAGCTTATTAAACCATAAATAAGCAGGTTAGCCTGGCAGGATGTTCGCCGCTGCTGTGCGGAAATTATGAAAATACTCAAATTGCCCACATCCTGCCCAAGGAGTTTTCCTTGGCTACCTGTCTTTTGCAGACCCTTCCTCCGCTCTCATCCGCATTTTCTTGGTAGGAAGTCTTTCCGTTTCTCGGTAGCCATTTCCATGGCATACTTTGCGGCTGTTGCGGCTTTGAGTGCTGCCCGTGTGCGCCGGGTAATTTATCATGCAAGAGCATAAGCAAATTATGGCCCAAACAAAGCGAGCCTGAAAGGTTTTCATAAATTTAAGGCCGCCGAAAGGCTTTTCCCCATCCTCACACTCTTACTCACACTCGTTAGCCACTTTTCGGCGAGGCCGCTAATGAAACTGGCAAAGTTTCTGCGGGCCAAACGCAAACCCAAACGCATCGCAAATTGGCAACATCAATTAGAGTGGCTAAAAGTGGGTGGGGGAAAATACATATGCAAACTAGTTACCCGGTTAGTTGGTTTCAGTTTCGGTTTTAGTCGACTTTCGCAGGCGCCGAAATTTTCGCTCAAAGTCAATTAAAAAGTTTTGGTCAAGTGGCAGAGGCTTGACAACTGCCGGGAAACTGGATGTATAGTGAATTTAGTAGAAAATATATCTGTCCATATATATTTAACAAAGTATATATTATATGAACAACAGATTTATCAAGAAAGAACCTTAAATATATTTAAGGAAACAAAATAAAATCAAATATTTGCTGAAAAAATTATGTTATTCATTACAATTTAGGAAATAAATAAATAAAAAGAACATCTCACATCAATATTTCTTAAGTAATTATGTTGGTTTTATTTTAAATAATATCTAAATAGATGTTAGTACATTAATTGAATTAATTTTAAAACCAATGATAACATTTCCCATCCAACTAATATATTGTTTAGAAATAAATCCACAAGAAAATATATTTGATGCAAATTTATTCTTTAAGTCTACATAAGAGCTAGAGAGTAAGATCCAATCAAATACAATTTCTTGTGTTGTGTTAAATTACATTTCTTAATGATTTTCAATTAATTTTTAATGGTCTTTTAAAATGTATTTAGCTGAAACATATATCAGTACACACGTCCAACCCTAAGCATAGTTACTGAAAAATACATCCTTTTTGCTACTTCCAAGGACTCCCTGTGCAACTGTACCCATAGAAAACTTCGCGGCTATGTGGCTTGGGGGTATGAAACTCAGACCCCAATTAATTTTATCACATGGATTCGATCAAATTCAATTAAAAGTTAAACGCCAAAGCGCGTACGTGAGCCATTACTCAAACCCGCTGGCGGGCTGAAGGGTCCTTCGCAAGTTGAGCCTTTTTGCAGCCGCAGTTATCATTGGACCAACAGGTGGCAGAAAGGGCACTCGCTTAGCTCCCCCACAAATGACCCCATCAATAAAGATCCCATTGAGTGGCGGCGGCGGCGGGCTAAAAGGCTTCAGAGCCACCCATTGAGCCACCCGAAAGCATTTCCCCCGAGAGCCAGCCAATTTGCCGGGACTTTGTGTCCTTCTGTCTGTCAGCCACTTTTAAAAAGTGGTCATGTTTCAAAAGTTATCGTATGTTGGGGTGGGCACGGGGTGCCTCTTCTCTTTATTTTTTTTAGACAGAGGGTTGGCCCTCTCCGATAGGCGGATCCAAACTTTGTGTGCCACATTCCAACTTGTCCGTAATTCAATCAGTGATGGAGGCATTGCCACACGTGAGCTGTTTACGGAATGTTTGAAGAGCTCTCGCTCTGGTTTAGTCGATTAGTTGCGTTTAGAGATGACAGTGTGAGATTATCGGTCGTGTTTCTATATATTATTGGTATTAACTTACATTACAAATTATTATTACTATAGGCTTTTTAATATGCTCTACATTGTTTAAACACTTTAAATTATTGAGTTGAACCTCTAGACTCCTTCTGAAAAAATACTCCTATATTTTCTTCTTATTTTTATTCCTCTTACTTTAAGCCCCCTTATAAACCTCCGTGAGTCACGCTTTCATCCCTTAAACACCTATCTAAGGTGACTCGTCCACTAAATTGGCTTCTGCAAACACGAGGGACTGCTGGAACCGCATCATCTACTCAGCAGGAGCCATCAGCACAAATGCGACCACATTAAGGTGGGAATAGAGCTAATAAAAGTCAGAAAAATGTGAGAGAGAAGGTGAGACCCAAGACAGAAATTGGAAAAGAGGCGACACCCCCAGGACATATTCTCACCTAGAACAGGACAGGACATCTGCTCAATAATGCAGTAGGATTCGCTCGTTCAGAGAGGTGTTGAACTGGGTCAGATTAAAGTCGGGCATAAATCATTTTTGGCAAACGCAACCACCTGACAGACAGGGCACTGAATAATCGCTGCGAAATGCGTTGGCAATTACATAATTCCCGGAGATTCCAGACGATAGCGGTGAGTGGGTTACAGCCTGCCGGGAACGGGGTGCAGCTCATTTATCATGCTAATACCTTTTGGTCAGCGGCAGTTCGGGTGCCACATGTCCGTGTGTGCTGTTTGCCATCATTAATTATCAGCACACGGCGGCGTCTCTACCCTCCTGTCACCTGGACTTCTCCAGCTCCTTCTCCTGTTGACACAACAACTTAAACATTTGCGCAAACAGGGAGTCCAGTATGATGTCCAGCCTCTAATCCCCTGGACTCTCGGTAAAATCACGCTTAAATTAATCATTCAGCTAAAAAAAGAACACAGTGCCAGCATATTATTTTGCAAGAGATGAACCCGAAAAGGTGGCGGTAACAAATTATGTACACAGGGAAAAATAAATAGGTTTGAGCTTGTAAAATAAATTTTATAAAATGTTAGTATTGAAAGTATTTATTAGGTTTTTAAAAATAATAATAATTTAATAAAAATAATTATGTACGAACCAAAACTTTAAGCTTTGATATTTTCTTCTTGAAATATATTTTCTTTAATTTTTTAACCTTCTGGGGTAATAATTCTACTTAAAAAATTATCTCCAACCCAAGTTTCTTAAATTTATTTCCAGTGTATAACAAAAATTGTGGATTGTCACTTTGACAAATGACTTTCGCTGAACTAAATTTGCCTGCAATTTGCATTTAGGATAATCAATTCTCAGACATCCGATTTGCAGGATATTTTATCCGCCAAACTTCCTTTTGAAGAGGGGTGAAATGTAAACATCCCTTTTGGATGGGTTATGAATACTTTTGTCACCTCTTTTGTCGCCTCCGAGTTTTTCGCACGTGGCTTGAGTTTGGCACAAACTTTTTACACATTTTTATGTGGGTATGTAAACGAATATTGTTCGGCGCAACACACACAAAAGTTTGATTGATTTGGGTTCGTCCTTGTCCTCATCCCATTGATTGATTCGCCTTTGGATTAGTGTTCCACAGAATATAAAAAAAAAACTTTGTTATACGTTGATTGGTTATTTGATATTCATGACACTGCGGGAGGTGGGCAAAGAAAATATAAAAATAAAATTCAGAGCAACTCGAAGGTGCCAAGAAAAAAGAAGAAGCCCGGCAATGACGATGTCGGAAATCGAGGAAACGGCGCGTGCCGTTGGATTAATGTAATTACTCTTGTCGTAGGTTGTTAAGATGGATGATGGATAATGAGATGGATGAATGGCTGAGTATCTCAGCAAGGTAACTCGATGCCTGCGGAACTGGATGAAGGATAAAAGCGACCGGGGCTGGAAGGAAGGAAATCCCCAGAAGGGCGCCAAATGCCAAAAGGTGTCCATAGGATTTGTTGAGGTAAGTTTATTGTATTGTAAAGAAAAAGGTATATGCTACATCTATGACAAAGGTTTAAATATAAACTAAATAATAAATTATTAACTTAGAACTATTTTACTTAAATAATTGTTAGGTTGAGTTGTTCTGTGAAAGCTAATTTGTAAAACTAATTATTATGAACTATTCTCTGTTATTAATAAATTCGTTAGTATGTTTTTTCTTACCCTCCAAAGTATAAAAAAAATTATGTTATATTTCCCTTTGATATTTCGAAGGTCAAACCCATCAAGATTTTAAGGAAAAACCGACCAGTCGGTTTCACCTAAAAGCCAGATTGTATCGAGGTGACCCCAATTATATTACAATATGAACTCCTAATGGCAACGCAGCCTATAATTGCCACGCTCCATTAGTTTTTAATAGATTCGTGTGAATATTTTTATCCAATAAAATCTGCACGCCTCGGGAAATAGTAAAAAAAAAATAAAAACTGAATAAAGATCGACTCACGCGATTGTCATCTAAACACAATCACCCACAAATAACCGTCATTAAATGCAGCCACAAAACACACATGGCTTACACACACTAAGCCCACACACAAGCTCACGAATCAAAGCCAATTTACAAAACGAAACCATCAATTACAATAAAAGTAACAACGAAAAAATGTTACAACAACAAATCAGAGCACGCGGAAGTGTTTACAAAATGTCAAAGCGACTACAAGACATCAAGAAAAGGTGAAGACAGGTTAGAAAGGGGAAGAAATTGGTAGTAAGAGGCTTATAGATTGTCGCCCTTCTCCGGAGAGTTTCCCATGTCAATTTCAAGAGTCGAAATCAGTTCACAGAAAATAGCATGAAAGCAACCTGAAAATGTGATCTGTCAACGAAGCAAAATGTGATATGCCAACATCAGTCGGTCAGCAAGTCAGTCGTGTTCGATGATTCGCAGTGAAAACTCGCAATCCGGTCTAAAAAGTTATAGAAAAGTTCTTTACTTACGTATTTTTTTTTGTATAAAAAATTGATAATTATTTTCCTTTGTAATGTTTTTTAGTCATTTTATGTGATTTTTTAGTGCGTTAAGTTTCGTTTTCCACCGTGCCTGCATGAAGGCTAGGCAAGCCTCAAAGACCATCAACCAGAGAGGTGGGCCCAGGACTGAGGCTCGCCATCGGAATGTTTATTAATTAATACTCTTAAACCTAGCTAGTTATTTATTAATAAATTTTTTTTTTATTATATATATATTTTTTATAAATTTTAATTTATTCTACTACGGACATTTCTTATGAATTTCCAAATTTTAATTGGTGCTATTGTTCCGTACTTCTGTAGATGTAAATTTCATTTGCATCGCCCGAGTTGATTTCCTCCTTTGTCTGCCAGTGTGTTGACGAATCACAGTCCTAGGGCTCAGCTCCTCGATCTACGGTTAACGGTCCTCGGATTGCTCTCGACCCCATGGAGCTCCTTCCATGTGCCTCAAGCGGCGTTTAAGGTGTGGCTTGTTTGGTCAAGCCCGAAATTAGTTGAATTAAATTAAAACTCAAAATATACCACCTATGGATACAAATTTGGTCATTTTGGATTTTAAATAAAATAATTAAATGGTTCTTAACTTTTTGGATTGAAATATTTGTGTTTGCTTCGTGTAAGCCAAGTCCAAGTTTCTCATCAATTTGGAGACTCGAAATCAGTTCAAAACAACAAAACGAACTGAAAATGGGAAAATGTCAATATCGATGACATTTGGCCCAAAAGCCAAAAGAGAAATGGAGCGAGATGCACTTAAGATGCTCCGAGCAAGAGGGAAATTGACACAACCGAGAGTAAAAAAGTATACCGGAAACGGACAAAATTGGTAAGTGAATTATTTTAAAATGTTTGACCAACAATTAATAATATAAATTAAAAGTATAGATTTTTAATTAGAAATATAAAGTAAACTCTTAAATATATATTTCCTGTCCCATTGCTACTTCCATACTAATCCCTTGGTAATTTCCCACTGTGTAGCTACTCCACTTGAAGTATTGTCTCAGGCCATTTGATTTATATCACTCGGACGCATTTCTCCCAGCGCCGAGTTGGTAATGAAACTCCAATCAACAACGTGGGATGTCCACTCATGGGTCACTCGCTGGATTACCATTGCCACCGGCCCGAGCGGGGAGAAGCTGCTCTGGCTGGGTCTGGGATTTCGTCCCAGACATTTGTTTCGTTTTTTTTTGGATTTCTTTCTTGTGCGCATTGTTTGAGCGTCGCTGTAACTGTGGCAGCGATGCAGACAGGCGACGGAGTAGAAAGACGGCGACTTTGGTGATTGCGTAACGCAGCCAAAAGTGGAGCAGAGATTCGTGGAGCTTTCTCCGCCCCCAACAACGCATTCTCTTTTGGATTTTGTTACTCGGAGTATACGTATTTGAATGAATGTTTTGGAATAATTAAGGCATTTTGAAGGTTTACACATGTAAATGTAAAGAAAAGTATGTGAAAATAATGTATTAGATCGAATTTTCATGACAGTTGTTTTGAAGATTCATATTGTAATCAAAAGTAAAAAAAGGTTTTAATGGTCAATAGCTTCATATAGAAAATAATAAACAAAATCAATTCAATAAATTATAAGAGTATCCACACTTTTACCCTAAATTCTTCTTGAATATGTTATTTATTTTTTTTCACTTTCTGACAAGTGCATGATGCATTGCCTGCTGCTGCCCGAAAGTGGGTGAAAGGCTCTTCGGTCTCGGCTTGTGGGGCTGGATGTGGTATTGGAATTGCCTGCTATCTGTACCGAGCACAAGTAACTCTTAATTTACGACTTGGGGACCCGGCGGCGACCACGATAACAATTTGTCAGCTTAATGGCGCCAAAGGATGCGCGGCTTGCTATATGTATAACATATATACATATATATATAAATCAGAGCTCCTTACCAACACGGAAGTGCTGTTCGAGTCTCCATTTTCGGGTGCAACGACCAAAAAACAATTTTTCTGTGCATTGCGTTGATTTGCTTATAATTGCCCCCCGCTCCAATCTGATCCGATCTGCTCTGCTCGGCGGAATGCAGGCGGTTCGTGACTTGCTGAGCGAGACGAATGCGAAACAATTAGCTGCTGGAGCTGAGAGTTATGCAAGTGGTGCCATATTGCAGTGACGATGTTTACACCAAGGCGATAAGAACGCTCGGCTGGGCACACTGCCGGCGAGAGCTTTTCCTGAGCTGTGACAGATCCCGCCTTCTGAAAACATTTGTAAATGAAGTTTTACACAGTATTTACTGTTAAACGAGAAGAAATAAAATTAAAAATGCATATAAATATTTCAAAATATGTATACTGAAATATCTCTCAGTTTACTTTGCCGGTGAGCCCCCGGGGGCAGAGACAAGTGGGGTCACAACTACATCGGGATACCGTCATGCCCATGGAAATGTATTCATTAGTTAGTGCCGGCGTCTGCCTCACACATTCACACCGAGACACGCTTGAATTTATGCTAATCTGAATGCAAACACACTCCTCAGAGACCGCTCCCCCTTGACTGTATCTTGACTTTGACTTGGAGTAATCACCAGCAAGTCCCAAGACTCCGGCGACAATCGAGCTTGTTCAATTACGGTCTGCAGCTACACACAAAAAATTAATAATTTATACTAAAATATATGCATATATAATATTCAATATATATATTTTATGAACTATAAACAATGTTATTATCAACCAATAAATACACCAAATAAACCTACTTTACAAAGTAAACCAATCACAACATATATATGTAACATATTCAGGCAAAATTTGTTATAATTCCCTAAATTTTTTGTTCCATCAAAAATTTTTAAATACATTTTCTCTCCCTGCACTTTCGATTTGTGTCACTTGGCTCTGGCTGAAGTGCCCCTTCCTCTCGATTTTCCTTCCTCCCGAATACCCCTTTGCACATTTGCATTTGTTTCGCATGTGTTTTCATTAATCTTTACTCAGATGGAGGGGGGAAATATGGGTGGGGATCCGATAGATAGGCCCATTTGGATCTGCAGGGGCGTGTGTTTGTGAGTGCCCAGCAACCTGCCTGATTGTTTATGAAGATATAAGGGTAATCCTTGTCCGGGGTGGCATGTGCCAAATTTGCTGCAAGGTTAAAGAGTTGAGTTTGATTTGTCGACTGTGTGGGATTGGTTGGATATTAACGACCTGGGAGGAGTCGAGTGAAAGGTAAGGAAATCATAATTAATTATTGTTCAACAATTGAATTAATTGTTTAATTCAGGGTAAGAGATCTTAAGAGATTGTTAGAGTTAATATATTTATTAACTCGAGTCTTTATTATTTGATTAATAGATAACTAAAGTAAGTTATTTATATTTGTAGCTTATAAATATCAGCCCAGAAGCCATGCCATCTCAGGTCCCAACCTTAACCAAAATGTACAACCCGGGGCATCACCTTTTAGCGCTTCCCATAAAGAAAAACTTCAAGAAACCGAATCAAGCCAGACCTCACCTTTAAATGCAAAATAGTTTATCACGCCCCCATCAATCAGGGCTAAATGTTAAACCACAAAAAAACAGAGACAACGGCGACGAAATCAATTCCACTTCTTGTATCTGTATCTGTATCTGAATGATTTCAATTGTTTGACTTGTATTTTTTCTGTGGCATCATCATCGCATTATCCAAATGCCATTTAAGTTTAACCTTTTGAGTTGGATTTCAATTGAGGAGCAGCTGGTGGAGCAGGAGGTTTTACTATGCAAATTTCATGGCTACCAAAACAGCGCTCATCATCGTCATCATTGTGGCTAAAAAGCCGCCAATTTCAGCCATCCAATGCTACCAAATGCTACCCAATAATGGGTGAGAGAGAAAGATGATTTTGGAAACCGCAAAATCATGTTGTTTTTTTGTGTGATTTTTGTGTCATTATACCCCCCATTTAAAGTGAGCCAAACAGTAAATACCTGACTATCTCAATGGGCATTGTGTGCAGATCGCTATATAGTGGATATAACAAAAGGGCCTCAAGTGACATGGCTACCGCATTGAACAACCTGGAGTATTTTTATTCAAGGAGTGCCAGATGAAGGAAAAAACAATATAAAAAACCGTAGTTGAAAACAATTTTGCACACTTATCGTACCCAGACAGTCCAATTTTGGAGGGCAATCATTTTTAGGTGGAGAGTTTGACATTCTTGCCTCGCAGCCATGCGGCATTCTTGCTAAGATTACATGGATTACCATATAGCCAAGATCGGGCTCTAACGAGTTTTTTTATTTCTTTTTCACTTTTGTGCTGTTTTGCGCAAGCCCCCTGACAGCCACAACTTCGTTTTTAAGATTCCCGCGGCGCATCGCACCTGAAATTACAAATTTTGTAATTGCCAAACAAAGCGCAGAAGCCCAAAACCAAACAAGAAAAAAAAAAATAAGGGGGAAAAAAATAAAAGTTGCTGATGGCAGAGGAGGAGTCTTTAAAACTGGGACTCTGGGCTGAGACTCCAGTCGAAGCCGCACACAATGCCGGTATTGCCAAGAAGGCTCACTCGGAGCTAAATTATAGTAGATACGAGCTCATGTCGCAGGCAAAAGGCATGCGCAGGTTGTGCAAATCGCTGACAAAATGCGAAGCCACTTCGAGTGCTGATCGCAAATTGTGCTGGCAGCGTGAGGCTATCTCAGATCAGCGGCGGGGGATTTCTTTTAAATTTTTTATTGCCTTTTTGCCTTTGGAATTTTTAATTTGCCATAGAAGATACATACCCTTCTTTGGGTAAATTTTAGTACAGTTAGAAAGCCACAAGACAGATGATAATTGTTGTTCCAAGAACGTGAATTTCGCATTATATATTCTTTATCTTTAGTATAACATCTTGAAAATGCCAGACAGTTGATCCATTCTAATTAGTTTTGAATAAAATAAGTTGTCAATGATTTAATTATATAAGCAAAAAAGTTGAGGGTTGTCTTGTAAAAAATATTTGTAATTTTTTAATAAAATTAAAAAGTTTTTATGTATATATTTATTAAATGTTTTAAAAGGTACATATTTTCCCGTTAAAATGTTTTCCATTATTCAGCTTTGACACGCTGTCACCTCTAGTAAAAATTTCTATAGATGGGCGGGCAGTCACAGAGTCACACGGCGCAGGCATTACGACAGCAAATAGCTCACTGAATCAAAAGCAAATGAAACTAAGAGTCGAAGCAATCGACATTTGAATCGAGTTCCGAAAACGATGGAGTACACTTTCGCATGGAGAAGACCCCGTCATCATTTTCTCCTCTCCTCCAAGATCACATCGAGTGGAGAGACCTCCAAGATGTTCGTGTTTTCGTGTGTAACTTTTTTTTGCTTCACTGCTTTGTTTACCATTATTTTCTGTAATTTGTTGCTGTTTGCCGAATGCGGAAGTTAGGCCAGAAATAATTGTGTTTTTTTTTTTGGCTAACAACTGTATTAGCCAGCATCCCAGCTAACTTCGCCGGCGCCTTCTCAACACCCGCATCAATTGATCAGCGCTCTAGGAGCAATTACGATTACCGCCCGCTGGCTTTGCCTCGCTGTTTTTTGTGCTGCTCGTTTTATTAAATAAAATCAAATCCAATCATAAATAAATTTAAACTCGTTTGACCACAAACTAAAGCCGAGCGAACACACAAGCGTGCATGAACTTATATCTACATATAGAAAAGCCCGGATTGGCATGTAAGAAACGTGCAGCGCTTAATGCGAATCGCTAAAGAGTTGGGCTTACACTAAGAAAAGAAGGTTTTATTTATGAGAAATTAATAAGAATTTGTTGGTTGAATAAATCTAATATTATGTGAGATTTTCATTTCTGAAGGCTTGTTGAAGAACGCTTGGTACTCTCCAAAGGAATTTTATGTACAGCACCTTTTATTTTTCAAGAGGTTCCTTTAGAAATTAGTTCATTAAATTTATAACATAAACTATAAATAAATGTAAGACATGAGTTTTTATTAAAAATGTTCAAGATATAAATTATATTTAAAGTTTATATAATTACTGAATTATTTCTGACAGAGAAGAACCAGTCTTTTCAAAGCCTTCATGTTTTATTTTCTCACAAACTAACTCATTAAATATATAACATAAACTATAATCAAATATAATAAAAGAGTTATTGATAAAATATTTTAAAAATTTAAATATTAAATTATACATAACAGAATTAATTGTTACAGAAAAAAAAAAATCGTTTTAATTGTTCTTCCACCAAGTTCGTTTTCATAGCTCCCTGTAGGTCGACAATGAAGTACACTGAGCATTTATTTATATTTAATATACATATTTTCTTTTCACTGCTTGAGTATAAGCCCCGGATTCGTAATCGGAATCCAAGTCCGGAGAGTTGGAGGCGGAACCAGCGACGAGGGCACCGACACTGGCACGGACTCGGGCACTTAAGTGCGTTCGCTCCAATATTGTCGTGGGCTGTGGAGTGCCGAGTGTGTACCTCGGATACGGATGATTGCCTGCCTCTAGCTATACAGACATACTGTGTATATATATATTTATATAGGAGATCGGGCTAAGCTATGCTGCAGCTACAACTCTATCCATCCGCCCCCTCCTCACGCGGTGGTTGTTGTCAACGTTAGACATTACTCACTCGGCTGAACAGTTAGCGAATCGAATTGATAGAAATACAGACATTTATTAAACGACATTGATACCCTTCAATTTTAAAGGAATTTCGCACAGCTATACAATTGGTTGAAAAATTATATGTAAGAAGTAGAAAATTAGTTCATGAAATTGTGCTGGAAGAAAATCGGAATCGTGAGACTTTAAACACTTCACTCCACTTCCTTAATCGATGCTCATAAAGTCATCGGAAGCTTGATGGAAATTTTTTATTAAGCAGTCCCATCAAATCTTTCCATTACCTTTTTCATTATCGTTTTTTCATTGCGCTTTCCTCTTCCTTTTTGCATTTTATCCCCTGGCTGTGGAAGTTGGCTAAGATTTTCCTGGGTCGCCAGCGTTTCGACCTCGATGCAGTAGCAGCTTGACTTGTGTGTATTTTTCACTTTTTCTTGTTATGTTTTTTGTTTTTAACTTTTTATTTTTCCCCTGTCTTGTGATCCAGTATTTACAGGCGTGTTTAATCGTAATGGACGGAGAGAAACTCGCTCGTGTGCACAATGCTAACAGGGTTATATATAGCTTACTATATAGTATCAATGTCTTGATGTTGATGTCTCTTTTTTTGCATATTAAGGTCTTGCCTCAATAAATTCAATGTTGAGTTTTTCTCCCCCCAGCTTCCCGGTCATTTGCATTTACCATAAGTTCAATTCAAGCCGAGTTTCTTTGCCCATCAGCAGCAGCCTCCATCCCTTGAACATTTCTCTTGATTTCAACTTATTTGCTCGCTTTTAATTCAATTTCAATTACACAATTAACCAAGAGCTTGGTACACCTTGGATCTGAGTATTCGCATTCATTCACCATCCCACAAAGTATTCACTTTGTGTAGCACTCGGTTTCCCTGTGCGTGTCTAGGCGCTCGAGGTTCATCGGAGCGTATGAGCGATTTTCTCGCTGACGAGCTGTCGAGCCTCTCTTTCTGTGTTTGTTGAACTCTTTCTGTGTTAATTAAACACTTTAATTTGGCCGCGCTTTGTTAACGCTGTCATAATACCGTCTCGGCCAGTCCAATGCCTGTGAAAACAATTGCATTTTTCCTCTGCGAACTTGTTCCGTTTTCGTGTGTGCCGCAAAATGATTGATTCGATTTCTCAGTGGCAGCCAACGCACAATGGGCAAAGTCAGGCTCAAATTTATGGCCCCCAACTCAAAAGTGCATGAAATTTTTATCTACTTGCGTGGAGAGATGAACCCGAAGGTGGTAATACCCTTTTTTGGGTTATTAAAAAGGTTATAACTATAATAATTACTACTCAGTTTACCCAATAGAAGATATTGGCATTAGCTATGATCTCTTTGACTCTATTGATAATTGTTTAATAAAGTAAAAACAAATTTCTCTTAATAACAATCATACCCTTTCAGCAGTGCAAGGCAGTTGAAATATTCTCTGATTTCGAATCAAACTCAAAGTCGCATTTAAGTCGGAGTCTGTGACTTTTAAGGTGGGTCGTTGTGAATAGCGGAAATTCCACATGAGAGGCAACCACCGCCTCTTTGGCAATTTTGCCATGGATACCGCCATTTGGAAATGGAAATCGAAGCAAAATCTCATATATATAACATAGTATAAAGCCATATGCAGAAGCAGTGGTGTAATCAGAAACTTCTAAGGGGGATTTCAAATATGAATAAGAATATTTACATTTTATTTGAAAGATGTATTTTAAAATTCGTAAATTCACTTTTCTGCCTATTTAATACTTCTCACATTATTACTATCCTTCTGACATATTAAATAATAATGTTATTATCATACATTTCCTTTTTGGGAAAGACCACTTGATGAAAGGTGCATCACGACCATTGAAGACACAAAATTATTTTCTTGGGCCATATCATTGATGTCGATGCTGTAGTTTTTGAGACTGACAATGTCTCTCAGCTTGTTGGAGCACAAATTCATCTGGCGGTTCCTTTCGAAATATAGGGATTTTGAGAAAACTATTTCCAAGAAGCTAAGCGCAAATTTAAGGATTTTAGCCACCCCCCCAGAACACCCCACAGCCGACGCCCCTGCATAGATGCACGGGACCAAAAGACATCCGAGCTGCACGGGTGCAATAACATTGACATTTAGAATGCGGGCCGAGACCCGGGCCATTCATAATCGCAAAAATGCCATAAAGAGCGGCGAGAAAACCCCAGCCGAATGCGAAACCAAATCCGAATCCCATAGCAAAAGACTTAAAGCCAAAAACAAAACCAAGTCGCGACACAGAAACTGCCAAACGAAAATCGAAATTGAAATCCAACGCACCGAAAGTCCACAAATCCACTAACCTTGTGCCCCGGTTGGGCCATAAAAACTGCGTATTGATTTCGTTGCATGGTGAAAAAACCATTAATATGTTATTATACGACTTTATTAGGTCTAAATTGTCATTTAAGTATTTGTTAGCATATAATCGCAAAACGATCTGGTATCATTTGAATGTCGGAGTCTTTGGATTATTTTGAAAATATATTAACTAAAGTGTGGGTCTTGGACAAGGCTTTTGTTTTAATTATTATATTCATAATTAAAAAAAAATATGTCACAAAAATAATAATAATATTAATAAAATAAAAATATTTGTAAATTTATAAACCTCTTTATAAAAGCTATAAATATTGTAGAAGTTTTTAGGGCATTTAATCAGGTAGCTCATTAAAGTCTTTATGTATATGTTATGTGTATATTAAATAATAATCATATCTTCATTTATTGCTATTTACATATTCTAAGACTTCAATAATTATATATATTAAAAGGAAATGAGGTTTTCAAAACATTTAATATAAACAGAAAGAGCTTCATGGATACAATTATCGCAAACTGTTCTTCTTTCTTAGTTTATTTTTAAAAATTATTATAGTACATAATTATTATTAGCTATTCCCTGAATTTTCTCCCAGTGCTCAACGTTGTTGCCCCACTGCTGGAATGGCAACGGAGTCGTTCGGGCCAGGCCAATTATAGCGCACTTGTCCGCGGACATCGAGTGCGGGCCAAAAAGCCATGGCTCAAAACAGCTGACTTACTAACAGTGGGAGTGAGTTGCCAGGATTTGTATTTTTTTGTGCCTGCCACATATGGATGCCGCAAAGTGCATTGGGCAATGCTATGTTTTATTTTTTTTCTTTTCTTTATCTTAGGATAATTTTCATTTTCCTGCGTCATGCCGTGAGCGCTAAACCATTGTACCCACAGAGACCACTAAATGATCTAATAGCTCAAGGGGCTTTTGGGGATTGGATTCGCAAAGAAGGTCAATAGTTGGTGTGAGTGTAATCAGAATACTAATTAATAGCTGACTTTTAATTGGCGCCGCTCGAAGGTTACGTTTTTCTTACCTGGAGGGAAGTGGATAGCTATAATTAGAGTTTAGATGTGGGAAGCATAAAGCCGAAATAAAGGTTAATTGAAGTAAGCGTTATATATAAAGAAAATGAAGTGGTTCATTGACTATATAAGTATTTTTTATCAAGGTAATAAATGTGACTCCTTAAAACACCTAAAGATATATATATATATTTTATGTATTTAATTATTTTTTTTACATACCTTGCCCGCTGGAATCTCTATTGTCAGTAAAATTTTAATTGCTATCTTTTAAACTCAAATATATATTTAAAGTCTCAAAAGCCATCACAAATATGTTACTATAGTTGATTTTCATTCCAACCAACCCAAGAAAACGCACTCCCAGTGCATTAACCTCACCCATTATGGACTTGTTGCTTGGCTGTTGCCTCTTTTGGAATCCCATGACTCATCTGCTGCTTCTACTTAACCCACTTCAGAGCCAGTTGTCACCCACATGTGCGAAATTTCCATAAGCCAATTGCAGAAACCTCAGACCAAAACGAGCCCCAGCAGGAAAACTCCAGTAATGACAGTTTTTTTTTTGTCTCCAACTCCAACGTTAAGGCATTCTTTACAGCCGCTGGGCACGCTTCACTCCGCACACACATTCGGCGACTGACAGCATAAAAGTCAGACAAAACGATCTCATCATAACTTAAACGTCACGTTGCAAGAGCCATTAAAATATTGGCTCCGCAGCCAAAGAATAGATAAAAACATGGGCAAAAAGAAAACCCAACAGGCGACACAGTGAACCAATGACTCCAAACGATCGAAGACCAAAAACAAAGAGACTCTAAGAGAGTTTTGAAACCGGATTTAAGAGCGACGAAACTCGAGGTGCCGGCACCGGAGACTCGATCTGTGGGCTGAGCTTGAAAGCGAAATCAAATCGAAACCGAGAGCCAAGCCGAGCTGAGGTGAGGTGAGCTTCGTTTGTGTCTTAGAAGAATCCAAAAGAGCAGCTTTTCGGCTTCTTCAGCGAAGCCTGGGTCTTTCAGTCGGTTTTTTGGCAGCCGATCGCGCGGATGCGGCTTACAAGAAACGGTGGCGCGTTCCTAAAGAGTCCTCAAAATTCCAAAGGCACAACAAGTGTATAAAGTGAGTTTTTCATTTTTTACCTGGGGCGAAATTATGGAAAACGGCGTGCAATTATTGCCAAAGCGTTAAATTATCCCTCTTTGCGTGCTGAGTGACTGAGTGATGGATTGATTGATTTAGTGCCTTGTGGGACCAAACTTTAAATGTGGAAAAAACAGAAAGGAAGAAGTTAAAAAACAAAGAAACCTCCCACACATAACGCTCGACAAATGCTTGCCAAACGAAATTTTTATGCAAATTATGAGGCCCGTAATTATAGTGCAACAAGTCCAAATTGCAATGTACAAACCCAGCCAAAGTCACTTTAATTAATTTTGAAGTTTGCACTTTTAATGAAGAGGGGAAAAAATAACAAGTTGCAATCAACATTGATTAACATAACACGAATGTCGAGCACTCTCGCGTTCTCACATCTCCATAAACATTCGCGGTTGCCCTGCAAAAACAACATAATAATAATAAAATTAAATAATATCTCGACCGCAAAAAGTGAATCCGAAAAGCGTGGAAAAGTGACAAAAGTGCGGTTCTCGTGTGAGTTATGATGATCATCGAATTTGTGTGGTGTGAAACAGAGATCGGAAAATCTGGTAGCTGCTTTAATTACAAATTTATTCAAATGGGCAAGCACACACACTCAGGTGGCACACTGGCAAGGTGCAAACAAGAATTTACCAGTGACTGTGCACAGATGCTGAAAACATCTTTCGAAGGCCTGATTGATGGAATAATTGCTGCGATGACAAGCAGTTTTAGTTTAAAGTCTTAAGATTTAAATGCAGCGAGAGAGTATAAATCCGATTCTTGGTTGATCTTTAAATGTGCGTAAATATCAACGGGTTATGTGTGAAAAAATACTTCTCGGTTCCCCTTTTAAGGTGTCTCGAACATCATCAACTCTCTGAGATCATTTCAGAGTTGAGTGATCGCAAGAAATCTGAAGATTATATAATAATCTCAGTAGACGAAGAAGTTCTCTGACATCATCTCAACGCTGTCTGATCATTGGAAGTTCTAAAGTGATTATGAAGTAGTACGGTTGAAGATATTTAAGTAAATCCGTGCTTATAATGTGTAAAATAAATTGTTATTTTCATGGCTCAATCCACTTAAGCTTAGTTAAAAATTATTGTAGATTATGGCAAAGAATAGTATGAACTGTAAGAGAATAAGTACTGAAAATGTAGTTAATAGAATCAGAAGTTAAAATACATTTATCTGCAAAAATTGAGACTAGTCAGAAAAAAGGAAAACCAGAAGGTAGCTTTAATTCCCAAGCTATATCAAGTTGTCTTAACAATAATTGAGCTTAACAAATCCGTAATTTCTAGGTATTAAAGATTAAAGTAAAAAAAAATATATACACTTAAATCCAAATAAAAGTAGACGGTTTTTATGATTTCGACACCAAATAATTACACCAGTTCCAAGGATTGTTATGACCACACCAGAAACACAATACACCTGGTAATTATACGCCATAAAAGTTCTTCGAATCGAACCTTAACTCAATAAACACCGAGCTGCCAGAGCGATCAATCAGTGGCAATAAATAAATCGAGAAAGAGAATTCGCGAAACCATGACTGAACAGTTTTGGCGATCGCCAAACAAAAGGAGCAAAGAATGCCTGGCACAAGTTAAAAGTAATTAAAGTTTGTTATGCGGTAATGAGCACTGTCCATAGATCAAATGTCAATTGAGTTCGCGAACGAGGGCCTTTGTCCACCCACGGTCTGCTCAAATGTCAGCAATGATCGATCGCTTAATCGAACTGAATCTGCTGGATAGCCATCTAATCAGCCCAGTCCACCTCGACCCGAGCACGATCATAACTCAAGCTCCTCTTGATCTTCAGTTCTGCCCGTATACGTATATGTTCTGTTCATTGTGACTCAGAACTCTGTTGGCCAAACTGTAGCAGATTGGCATGATCATGTAAGGCCATAATCGCCGTGTCTAACTGCCATAATCCACCCGCTAACTGCAGCAGCTGGCCTCCGCGTTTTTATATAGACTTTGGAGTCCGATTTGGATTCAGCTTCAGCTTCAGCTTCAGCTTGAGCTTCAGCCTGAGATGCAGGCCCCGACAACTGGTCAGAGTCGCCGGCTCACCTCGCACAGAATAACATCGCACGGCACGTACCCAGAGTGCCGGGCGAAATAAAATCGAAAAGCATAAACAATTTATTTGTACAAAATAACTTTGAGCAGCAGTTGCAGTTGCAGTTTGCCGTTCCATTGGAGCTCGTAGCCACAAAATGACTTAACTTATAAGCTGGCATTTGCTAGTGGATGCTGCAATGTTTCAATGCAATTTACCTGACCAGGAATGCGGGGCAAACACTTGGAAAAATTTATATTCTTGTTTGAAATATTTGAGAATTTTGTGCTGGAGTAAAATTAGTATAGTTGAGGGTATTTTTAAGGTTTATAAATTCATGTAATCGTTATTTTATAAGCTTAAAGATACAATTCTCTTGCCTTATAATGTTATAAGTTCACAAATGAACATCTTTATATACAGATTTGTTTCTTGAAACAGTAAATTTAATAGTCATTAATCATGAGTTCTGCTTCAGTGCTAAACTCATTAGGAAGCTACAAATTAATTTTGTTTTATTTAATTTAATAATTTAAATAGAAAGATAATCAATCAGCACTCTGCATTTCAGATATTCATGTGAGAATTCAGGTTATTTGGTGATTATGATCTACATTCGAATCAATATTAAAAGACGGATCTTTTTTAAAAATATCATATTCCTTTTAAAATAAATAAAATATTTACTACGTGTATTTAGATTAGCCATCAGTTGGAGATACATTCAACTAACTGCTTCAGTAATTTATGATGAAACCAAATTAAATTTATTAACTATTATATAATTACAATTATTATACATAATAATTCAACCTAGTCTCATTCTCGTTCTCGTGTAATAATAATCATTATCGAACCGACTCAAAACTAAATGAAATCAAGTTGGGCAACCCGAAAAATATGTATGCTCAGCCGATTGAAGATTGCACTACAATGAGAGACAGGCAGAGGGAGGGCCTTTCAAGTACTGTGCCGGGCATTGAGGCATGGCGTTGCTCAAAGGTGTTCTAATGGCTGGCCAAACCAGCTATTGAACAATGCCTGGAAGTGGCCGGACTCGCAGATACTGCCGCTCAGATATCCAATGCAGTTACAGTTACTAATTAGACAGGTTGCCAAAGATCTAGATAGGTGCGTGACGGAGGCTGTAATGGCACGGCGATCTTGGAACTGGGACCTCCGGTAACCGCCAACCCCTTAGATTACCTCATTTCCCCCTACAAAACGACTGACATGCTCATCAGTCGTTAAGACCACCTTCGTATTTCCACTCCAAATTTACCGCAGACATTTAAGACTAACCTCAGCCCGCAATCGTGCTGTTTGGTTACACCCATTCGGTGCCTGGGAGCCGACCCTAAAGCAAGGTTCTTCACAGCACTCCGTCAATTGCTGTTATGACCTTTCTGTCGATTGCTCACTTGGCCGGCATTTTCCGCCGTTCAACTGACCTTAGCGAAATCTTTAAAACCGCCAGCAAAACTCTTAATAACCTGGCCAAAAAAAGAAAAACATGAGCCACAGATTTTGCACACCTGAGAGGAGTTGAAGAGGCGAGACTGGAGTGCCGCCGGACTGCAGCTCATTAATCGAGCAACGAACGTCTAAGCAGACGTTGAGATGCACAGGAAAAAATAATTGCAATAAATAATTAACAGAAGAAATTAATCCAATATATTTTATATTTCGTTAGAACATTTTCACAGAGATAAGTGCTACGAAAATTTCGCTAACTCTCAAAAGAGCTGGTATTGCGTGCTTACCCAACCTCTGAAAGCCACAATCTTTTGTAACTTTTTGCTTCTACATTTTCTCTCTGTGCAGTTGAGTTTGCTACCCATTAATAGGCCGCAATCTCCGCCTCTTCAGCTTCCTCGGAAAGAAGCCGCAACACTTGAGGTAGCAGGGAAACTTCAAAAACTTGGTTACTTGCAACTTGGCCATAGCCAGGCGGCGGCAGTCAGGCAGCAACGAAAACAAAAGTGAAAAGGTCACTAGCACCAGTTGGGCAGCAGTTGGAGCAGTCAGTTGGAGCACGAGGAGCAATCCCAGCTGGAGTTGTCTGTGCCAAAACTGAGAAGAAGAAAAAATATCCAAGAAAATACAAATAAAAGCAAAACACTTCGGCACTCGACACTCAGCCAACTGTGGCCGCCAAGCTCAAGCGACTTTAGCTCATCGCACTCGTAATGCCAATCCAGGTCCAGGTGAAAAGGGTATAAAGTCGTAGTTACACGAATGCATAACATCTTAAGCAAGTTGGCTTCGAAGGGGATACGGTGTGCTCACGAGGAGATTAGGGGGAAAATGCACTACTTGAAGATCTTTACAAAGTTTTGGGTTACTCAGAAAGACTGGAAATAACATAAGCCTAAAGTGGCTATAAATAATATTATTAAAATCTATCCCGACAATATTATATTTCATTATTTAATTCGTTCTTCGCTCACTTAAATAAACGACTTAATAAAATATTAAACGTTGCCTCACAAGAGATCTATTTATTGGATATGGTTTGCCATTTTGTTACGTGGCCAATCTCCCTCGCAGCCTTAGCCAATCGGCCATTTATAATAACCTCTCCCAGGGCATCTATTCTTCGTTTTTGGCCAGGTCCAGCAGCTGACTTCCAGCTATTATTGCCGTTGTTTCGCTTGTTTCGCCTGCTCTTCGTTTTTCCGGCTAACAAGTTTGCTTTTCTTGGCTTTTGTGCTGAGGCTGCCATATGCACATGTAGTACATATGTATATATTTGCAACCTTATGCGAAGTTGGCTGCAGCAGAAGCCACTTTGCCGGCTTGTTTGCTGGCCATCTCTTGCCCAATGCACAATTCGCATTTCAATTTTTCTAAACTATTGGCCAATACTTTTGGGGCTTCTCGTGAGCGTACTGTATGCGAGATTATTTATCACCGCTGATGGCTTGGGAAAATCCAAAGCAAATTGCAGCAGCTGCTTCTTAATTCGCCGAAGATGAACGCGGTTTTCGCGGTCTTTTTGTTGGCTTGGTAATTTATTTTTAGAGAGGACTTAATGAAGCTAAATTGAAGTGGCGGCAGATTGAAGATCGCAGTGGTTGGGTGACAACTTTCCACTAAAGTTGTGGAAATGCCGAGATGCATATTGACAGGGGCACTTTCATTTTCATTTGCAATTCGATTGCCTTTCGCAAATCTAAATTTTCTTGAAGATAGAGAGAGGAGCAGAGCCCTAATCTGCCGAAGAGTCTCGGAAATCGGTTGGACAACAGCAATTACTTGCGGTTATACAACAGTGGCAAATGCAAAAGGGGGAACACTGAGGGAAAAAGTTCCCAATTTGAAGGCTACTAATTGGAGTTTTCATTAATATTTAATGCTTAAGAAGACCTAAAATGTATAGGAATTAGAAAATACTACTATATTTTAGTAAAAATATAAAATAATAGGAGTAAGTAGAAATATATATCGAAAGGTATCTTTATAAACCATTAAAAACATTGTAATAAAAAGGTGTATATATCTTTAAATGCTTAAATGTTTTAATGATCCGCAATTAAATTTATGTGAAAACTAGTCACATATCTTTTATATAACTTTTTTAATACCAACCTTTGCAGGCCTGAATTTCTCACTACCTGAGTTATTTTATCTATTATTTTTCCCGTCTGTAGCTTTTGGCAATTGACATTTGGAGGAAACTATAATGGATGAACAGAAGCAGCTGGAGGTAATTGCAAACGAAACCCCATCAGTCACCGGATTGAGGCGTCAGCCGACCAAATATCCCCACGGCCTCAACATCACGGTGCAGACCATCGGCGGCGACGCTGATGATAATGGTGGGGGATCGGTGAAAGATCACGGAGATGACTACTCCCGCACCTCCGGAGAGTCGTGCTGGAGTGAGACCCAGAAATATCGCATCGGAATGCTGGGCAGTCCCGAGACCCTGGCCGAGCTCCAAGTTCGCCGCTACAAGTATCCGCTGACAGCGAATTACTATCTGAACGGGAAGATGGACAATCCCGAGAAGCCCACACCCTGGATGCTACTGGGCTATGCCCAACGTGCCTGCCGCTGGAAATATCTGCGATGGCCCATTATCTTTGTGGCCAGTGTCCTGCTTTTCTTCGGTCTGATCACCTACTGTCTCTGGCTGCACGATGTGAGCGTGGCCAGAGCCAAGTTCCTCCAGCGCCGTTACGAGGCAACTCTTACATCCACGAGTCCCAGCAGCCACGAAGTGTGGGATGAGGAAACCACCAGCACCACGGAGCGAGAGCCCCAGGAGACAACACGACTCAAGGCAGTGGATGAGGAGCAAGGCACTGACTTGCCTGAAATAACATTCGATGAGGACGAGCAGGGTTTTCCGGAGGAGGGTGACGACGACTACGACGACACCTTGCTGCCGGCGGATAGCATTCGCTTCACCTCCGGACACCAGAACAGTTTCGGGGTACCCATTGAGCAGGACAAGAGAATGCTGCAGTTGCTTAAAGATGTAAGTTGGAGTCGAAAACCAGACTCTCTTTATCTAATTAACACCTTTCGTTCTCCCTTTGCCTTTCCAGTTACTGCCCAAACCGCAGGCTACCCCCGCAGGCCATGAGCAGCCTCTGACCCGGGTGTCACCTACTCTGCCGCCCCCGTCGCCGGCCAGTGGACGCCCCACTCCGGCAATGACCTTCACTACGACACCCTCGACCACGGACAGCGGCTGCCAGTCGACCATGCTGCCCATGTGCCAGGGCGTTCTGGACTACGATCTGACCTACAATCGCGAGGGAGCCACGCAACGGGATGCAGAGACCCTGGTGGTCTACGAGGAGCTCATCCGTTCTAACTGCTCGGCAAGAGCGGCGGAGTTTGTGTGCGCTGCCCTGGAGCCAGAGTGTCGACCCTCGCACATAGGACAGCTGCCACCATGCCGTCGCATTTGCAAGGGTGAGTAGTGAGGGAGTATCTTTGAGCTGAATTTGATAGGAAACAATAGGAAAAGATTTGTGTTAAAATAGTATTTTTAAAATAATTAAATTATTGAATTAATTAAATTTCTTATTACATTTTCTCCTCAATTTCCTAGCTATTTTTGAGGCCTGTTCTGTGGCCATTGCCAACTCGGATGTGCTTAGTGAACTCTTCGACTGCAGCCTGTATCCCGATGCCCATGAGAGTCACAAGTGCGAGGATCCCACCAGAAGGCGGGATCACTGTTATGGCAATGAGTTCCAGTGTCACGATGGCACCTGCATTCCCCAGAACTGGCAGTGCGACAAGATCAAGGATTGCTTGGGTGGCGAGGACGAGGATGAACAGTGTTTGGTTTGCGAGGAAGAGGAGTTCCGCTGTCGGTCTAATGAGAAGTGTATTCCCGAGAATCTTCGCTGCGATCTCAATTTGGATTGCTTCGATGGCAGCGATGAGGAAGATTGCGATGACTATGGATCGGGAGGGGGGGCACCCTTCGATGAGGCGGAACTGAATGCCTTTCCTCGAGTGTTTTCCTATGCCAGTTTCCTGTCGCCGAATGAGACAAATGATAAGCTATATACCTATATAACAGCCAACACCGATGAGGACGCCGGCACGGAGACCAAGTTTCAGATACATCAAGTGGCGGCACCAGCTCCAGCGGTAAATGCCAGTGCTGAGGAATCGTCGGGTGGACCCAAGGGGTTTGGTAAGGGCTAGTCTCCTATATATTTTCTTTATATTTTTTTTTAACTAATAAGAAATGGTAGTTTTAGTCTTCATATATGTATATTTGTATAATTTTTCCAGTTAACTTTCGCGACAGCAAGGAGATCATGATGACCAGCGATTCAGAGAACAAATTCAAATATTCGCAGAGGTCGAATCGCACTTCGGTCAAGTTTAGCGTGGCGACAGTCACAACTCCTGCGGCCCGTACGGCCAGTGCCATTCCTGGCTCAGCCTTGGCCAAGCAGCGGGAGAGAGTTACTAGCACCACTAGTACCACGACAAGTACAACCACCCGTAAGCCACCCACGACTGAGGCCAGCCCAACGGAGGTGGTCACAGGTCCAGGTGGGTGTCCGCCCCAGGAACTGCGGTGTTTGAGCGGCAAGTGCATCACAGTCAGTCAATTGTGCGACAAGGTGAGAATAACTTTGATTTTCTACGATTTTTTAAGGTTTTGTATTTAGGAAAATAATTATAAATTAAATGAGTAAGTGAGATTTAAATAAAGGCTTTCAGTTAAAGGGAAATATTGAATATTAAGATGTATGTATGTTGAACTTTTACCTAAGAACTTTATAAAATATTATATGAAATATTTTTAACATTACTTAAAAATATATAATTAACATTTTAACTTAACAACAATTTATATTTCAATGATACCACTTAAACTTCTCTGTTGAATATCCTTCACTTTCCTTCAGCAAATTGATTGTCCCGATGCGGCTGACGAGCTTATGTGTGTCTATCGGGAGCGTCCGATTGCCAGGCGAACCACAACAACAACCACTACATCAGCACCACCAACACCCACAACCACTATAACCACAACAACAACAACAACAACAACGATAAAAACAACAACGACTAGTAATCCAGTGACCAGTACAAGGCGTCCACTGAGGACCACGCCCAGCCGCAGTCGAAAGCCCAAGTCTTAGAGTGATGTATCTTGTATCTTATGTTTATTTATGTCTCTATCTTACTGCTCAGCACTTGTATTTCCCTCGCTGGCAACATGTATGATATATATGTGCGATGCGTATGTAAATCTTCGTTAGTGGCTAAGTCGTTTAGTTGTTTAGAGTTGTTTGACTATTTTTACGTGCGTGTAAATTGTATTTTTAGCAATGAATAAAGATTAAGATGTGAGTAGTTTAAAAAAAAAAATACATATTCAAGTGAAGTTGTGGTAAGTGTCGTAATCTTTAGCCAGAGATCTGTCGTAACCGAGCTATCAATCTCTTCTAACCTTGTCAGCGGCACAAAGCCAATCCAGAAATAAAAACGCGGCTAACAAAAAGATCTTTTCTCTGCGTACTTTCGAAAGCCATAAACCACCGATTGGGACAATGCGGCACCGAAATTCAAATGAAATCGATACAATTAAAGTCGGGACATTATTCCGTAACACAGCAACCTTGGTCTGATCTGGTCAGCAGCCAGCCCACGCATTCAAAAGAGCCGAGACCGCTTTGGCTTAGGCAATTCAATTAACCGAGCCATTGTTATGGGTTCGCTGCAGTGCAGTGGAGTGCGGCTTCGGGGTGCGTTATCTCAAAGGCCCAGCGGACTGCAAGGTACTCTAAAGCAAAGAAGGAAGCTGAATTCAGAAAGCAGAAGTTTGTATTCCCTAGCAGTCTTCAATAGGATATAAAGTTCGATTGGAAATCAATTAGAACTACGCCTTAAATTTAATTGGAAAGCTCTTCATTGGTAGTTTTAATTAGGTTAATAAATGATTAAGTAATCAATAACAAAGTTATCAAATTAGTCAAAGAAACATCTAGATGACCTCCAAAACCGTATGATTATTCCCTAATGCATAAACCATAGTCCCAGCAGCCTGTTTAACAAACAATTTATGCACTTCTGCCCCCAGAATGCTTCTCCCTGAAATGCAGAAGAGGCCATCACACTTGTCGAGGCGGAATCAAATTGCATTCGGCCTAAGGAGTGGTCGCTCCATCACTACTCGCCGAAATCCGAGATGAGAGCTCGCAACTTTGAACCCAACTCCACCAGCTCGCACATCCGATGACAGGCCATTGCTTTGGTAAATGCTCGCTTAGGGGCTGCGACGATGGCAGATAGCGAAAAATCTCTCTGCCAGAATATCTGCACAACCACAAAAGTTAAATGCGCTTTGATTTCACCCCAGAAAACAGGGGAAAACAATTCGAAAAGCGAATCGCTTCCACTTTTTTTTTCGGGGCACTTTTCTGATTGATTGCCATCAAAAATCCGCTTTTGGCATAACGGCAAATGCGATTTGATTTCTGTCATTGTTCCGGACGAAGCGACTATTAATGTATGTTTTCGGCACAATCCCTAATCCCGGCATTGGGCAATTGGGCGAAGACGAAAAACCACCCGAAAAAATAGGGATAAAAAAATGATATTTGATTTCCTGTATTTTACTACTTATTTTTTGTGTGCCATTTGATACGTTTCATACACATTTGACAGCTGTCAGGCATCTACATTTTCACCTTAATTAAGTGATATTAATCGTCTTTGCCAATCTGCAACTTTCATCGCTAAACTGTTATTTTTCGGGGAAAAAGGTGCGAAGCCTTCTCCTGCGGCGCGTGCCCAAAAAACGCCCCGGAAAAATAGCTAAACGGAAATTTAAAACCAGAAAAACTCATTCTCTTAACGGGCATTAAAAGCTTTTTCACCTTGGCTTCCCAAAGAGGGGGAATGGGCGGTGATTCTGATAGGAGCCAAAAACTCGAATGGACACGCATAATTTCCATGTTTAGTGCCCCTTTTTGGGGGCTGTGGACCCTTTGCTCTCCTTGAGTTGGATCACTACTGGCAATATTGTTAATGTACTCAATGGAAATGGCCCATTCAGAGTGGGCCTGTTGGCCAGGGTTATGGCAGCTTTAGACTTTGTACCATATGCGAGCATTAGAATGTCGTGTTATCTCTGCCCTACGGGGCGGATGGCCATCATATTAATTGAAAATTTTCCAATTGAATTTGAGGCTCTTTGGGGTTAATGGAAAAGAGGGAGAAAGGGTTTAAAGTACTTAAAATGGGTTACATTTGGGTGAGTAAGCAATGGAAGTGACTTAATGGAGGTGTGTTTAGAAGTTACAAAAGTTCTTAAGGTGTAGATACTTGCAAAAATAAAATTAAAATATGTTAGAAATACAATTAGAGAATAAACTTATCCAAGTTTCAACCGTTCATAAAATTAGTAATTAGTAAGAAAGGAATATGAATTATATAAAGAAGTAACGAGATTTTAAACCAGCCATGAACACTAGTCCGAGAAACCCAAATTAAAATTTTTAAAAATAAATCTTTGATAGAAACTCTTTGCCAATTTCTTTTTATTACACTCTTTAGAATCTTCTACATCTTTTCTTACAACTTCTTGTTATTACGAAAGATCACAGTGGGAGCTCACAGCTGTAACAAATAATACAATAAAATATTGCAATATCATTTCTTACTGCAACAACTCACCCCGAGTGCAGCTCTTTGTGTACAGTTGCATTCCTTTGATACTTATCTGCCCGTATCCTTAAAGATCCTGTCAGAAGACTGACCTAAGTAGATACCCTACCTAAGGAGCACTCGTCACCCCTTCGAGTGTCCCGCGGTGAGCCGTCGTTCGTCATGAGCACCCATAATTACGGGGCTCATCGCAGACGCGTTACGCTTGATCGTTTTCGAATTGCAAGCGGCGCACACTTCCGCCCCGGAAAGTGAACTGTATCGGCACTTCAAGGAGCAGTTCAAGAAGTTGACATAATTGTGCCAGCAGCTACAATATCCTCCATCAGGCTGCACAACCCCTCGCTGCAAGAAGTTAACCCTTGGCTGCACCAAGGCACCCATCTGCCCATTATTACGCCCTTCTCCAAGTCTCCCTCCCAGACAGTTGCTATAGTTTCACAGGAAATGGGTGTGGCATTGTCGCAGATTCCTGTGCACTCTCTTGCCCAAGGTACAGTTTAGCTCGAGCCATTAGAGCAAGAGCACAAATCTTGGAAAATCATTAAGCGCATTTTCCAATTGATTTCACTCCTCGGGCTGACCGCAGGCACGAAGGCAAAACTTGACCAAAATCAATAAGCAGCCAAAAGGCAACCGCATAAACACAGAGACAGCCCAAAGACGAGGGACGGTCTCTGGATGGGATGCCTAGGGGAAGGGCCTCTGTGGATTGTCACTGTGGCCTGGGTGTCTGTCCATTCATCCATGGATCGGACCAGACAGATTACCGAGTATATTGGGGAGCAGATGGAGTATACTAGGAAAGCGTTAAAGGTTGACTATTGGGAAATATATAATTCAATCCTAAATCAGTGTTTAGTTTAATGTTACTTGAATGCTTTAAATAAATTTAAGAATAAGTATTTTAAGACTCATATATGGCCACAATACACCTAGGTCTAGCTTGAGTTTTAATAATTGTAAGTGAGTTAAATTGTTAATTTAATTCCTGCAATATTTTAAATACAAAAATTCTCCCATATTCGCTTAGAAAACCATTTAATGGAAACCCCAAAGTCGTTACTGCCCCCTGACTTTCACCTAAATCAACCGAAATGCCGAAATTGTGTCGCATTGTTGCAATATTGATGAAGGGAGACCCACCTCAGACCCTGCTGTCTCCCGGTCTCCTCTGTCCGTTTGAATGCCCATCGGTGGCCAAAGGAAAATCGCAAACAAAAACCGAAAAACCAAAAGTGAAAATTGCTTTTGGGCAGCATCTTTTTACGCCTGATTGCAGCTGAAAGTGTCATCGGCCCTCCCTCGATGGTTTTGTAGGTTTTCGGGTTTGCCTTTCGGCTTTTCCCTGTAGTCCTGGCTATATTTTTTGTTCCCCATTGAATCGAACTGAGGAGGGCCCACTCACCCCTCGGTGGACATATGCAAACACACATCGTGAATGATTTACGAGCTGAGCGGACACATACAGGATGCTTAAAGGATAACACCGAGTGTAACAGTGGAGCAGGAGGAGAGTGTGCGACCCGAAATCATTTGCATAAATGCTCATTAAATCATGTTGCCGGCCAATATAGTTTTCTGACTTCTCCGAGTGTCCAGTTTTGTAGGCATAAATTTACGAAGACCAGGCGACACCTCTCCGATTTTTTGTTGTTATTTGTGGACTCGGGCCCCCCGTTAATTGCCTCACCTGGAGTCCGCTGGACTCCGTGTGGACTTGCATTTGCATTCGCCTCGCACCGAATGTCAAGTTCAAAATGATTTACAGACTTTTTGTTTCTCGGGGTAATTAATTGGCTATGAGATTGTTGGACTGCGGACGAGGCATTAGCCGGCCGCACGGCGATAGTTGAACAAAGTGCGCTGCATGGCCATCCTGGGGAAATGGTAGAAAAAAGTGACTGGGGTGAATGGTTCGCAGCTTGTTTGGCGTGTGCCTAATGAGTGTTCACTGTGGCGTCGTTTGGTTGGAAGAGAAATGGAATTATTCGGTATAACGATGGATGCCAAAGTGGCAAAGCGAATTATACAAAAAACTCAGTGATGATTAGTTGGGATTTGTTGTAAAAACAAGGACTGATAATGGGGAAAAACAATCAAATAAGTGTTGGTAAATAGTTAAATTTAAAGAAGTTAATAGTTACCTGGAGTATACTACAATGCAAATGCATTAAGAGAATAAAAAGTTTGTTTAAGATAAGTTTAAGACCTACAGCTGAACATGGGGTGATAGATTGATAGATGGCGCAAATTTCATTACCTCTTCCTCCCTTAACATTTTTCCGAAGGAACCCCCTGCTCTTGCGAACACCTTTGTTAATAGACTGACAACTGCGAAATTGAGTCCACACAAGGAGAGTGTGCCGGGCCCAGATCTGCAGCCACGTTAAAACCCATAACCAGAGGCAGCTTGGAGGTGCGGTCCACAAAAGCGCATATCAGTGACTAATAACCTTCGCCCGGGCCCCCTGCCAGCGAATGCTATTTTCCTATTGTCCCGACACATTATTATGTGGCCAAGAATGGATCAGGACATCTGTCGGCACAGTCACAGGCGACGCACATGACTAATCATAGCGAGTGCAGCTTGTAGACAATAAGTAGGAGTTTGGGTACCCAGATCGGTCGCTAATGATGCATGACAGACGTTGAGCGGAGGCACCTTTCGACTCACCGACTGCTACTCACAAGTAGCGTGAAATATTCGCCATCAAAACAACGGGCAAACAGCACACACACACGAGACACACAAGACGGCAAATGGCCAACGACAAACGGCGCGGCGCATGGCAAACGGCCAAGTAAATTAACTTTATCGGCCCATACTTTTCGGCCAATCTTGCTCAGTCAGGGGATGCCGAAAGGGGGAGAGGGGGCGCCTTGAATCAGCAGCTGCATAAACAAATTGCAGTCAACATTCATAATTTCCTGTTTAAATTAAGCTCGGCCCGCATTTCGGCTCTTAACTCACATCAACGTGCATTTCCTAGTGACAAAAAAAATTACAGCTCCACGCACTAAATCCGCCAAACAGTTCCCCGTTCCGCCACTTCCTCCCCCCTACAGACCCGGCCAATCTCGGGCAATTAAATGTCGCCTTCAAAAACAAGACTTTTGTCGAGCACTGTGCCAGCGATTGAAATTTGAAAATTGAAGCAATGCCGATACGAATCGAACTCCGCATTGATATGCAGTTTCCAATGTGCGTTTATTGATTTTATTATGCATAAAGCCAGCCACAAAAGCGACAAAAATGCAAATCGCCATCGATATGAAACGAAAATTATGCATTTGAGACCAATTCGACGACGATACTTATTTTACGACAATACACTATACATGAGAAGGAAGTGTCTTGGCTAGGCCAGTAAGCGCGGAGGGAGTTCTTTGTTAAGTTTAAGCCTTAAAGATATTTTTGCTAATATTTAAAAACAAATTGAATAGTTTTGTTTCAGTTATTATAACTATTTTATCATATTTATTAAAACCCTATTCTACTTTTATTTTAATAAAGGAACCTTTTACCGATGGACGGACTTTTCAGTAAGCAGCACCTTGGCAGGATCATAGTAGTACCAGCCCACCAACATTTTATAACTTAATCCATTTAAAAATTGCCACAAGTATTTAATTTTAAATTATCATTAAAATAATCTAGCTTTTATCAATTTAATAATGAATTTTATCAATAAATATTTATATTTTTGATCTTAAAATAATTAGATAAACTAATACAAGATTTTTCGTCGAATTAGGTATAATTGAAAATGAAATTCTATTTTTCTGTAACTTAAGCAACTAATTTTGATTTAAAATATATATATATATATATTCACCATATATTCAAATTTCCTAAGCTGGAATCTCTAGAATCTCTTGTAAGTTAGAGTATTTAATTTTCGTGTTACACCCAATCCCCAGCTCAATTTCCTCTTGCTGAATTTTTCGATATATTTTTTATTTTCGACTGGCGACAAACGAGAAGCGAATGCCATCAAATTGGCAATGCCGCCGACGCCAGCGATGGACGATCGATGGAGTGGACGTGGTCCCCCTCTTGGGGTCTGCAGTGGGTTAACCTGTTTTCGATTTTCACATAATTTTGTCTTATTTTTGCGCTCCCCTAGAGCTGGCCCAGTCCCCATAGCCGTGGATGTGAATGTCGTTTATCATAATCTTATCAACAATTCACATTCAATTATAAATCAATCAAAATTGCACCAATTTCATTTAAGCCGATTCGTTTTTGTTTTTCGCCGCCAGTGCAGTGGCACGCTTTGGTCTTGGGCTTGGACTTTTTGGTTTTTTTTTTTTGTTTGGGTTTGGATTGATATTCCTACGGAGATTGAGATCGAGATCCAAGATTGATATATGGCCGGCAGCCGAGGCTCCCACGTTTACGGCTTCTAATGATTGGAGAGAGATATAGGATTGGATCGGCGTTCTCTGACAGGGGAGAATGGATCGTTTAAATAGTTTGTGTATAAATTGATATATTCGTTTATAGAAAATGTTGGTCAACACACAGGGAAAATGTGTATACTATTAGGGTATATTTTAATAATTCATTTCATAATTCTTTTTGGATAATATTGAATCAGAATTAATGTATCAATTTTATTGCTAAAACCAAGTACAGTTTAGGTTCATATTTCTTACTATTTCAAGGTAATTTTAGCAATTATTTTGCTATGCAAAACTATCTACTTATTTAGCAACTTCTATGTTTTTTCCCCCTGTGCAGACATTCGCCTACTCGCGCCCATTTTAGTTCATTATGCAGCTTGTCGAAAATTCCTTCGAGCGTGAACGGTATCTCACTCCACAAATCGAAAATCTGCAACCGAATTTCGGTTTTTTCGCAAAACACATTTGCAACCCCCCGCCGGGCAGGGAAGGAGAGTGCTCTGTATATATATAAATTTCTATATTCGCAATAGAATGGCATCCCGGCAGCCTCATCAGCTGGATGATCCTTAATCAGGGGACAGTTTGCCGATTGCAATCAACTTTCCCCCGTTGCGGCAAGTCTCTTTATTATCTCCGCGGTGGCTCTATCACCGCACAGCAATCTTTTGTGCTGCGAATTTTTAATGCTTCATTAATTGGAAATTCCTCGTGCAATGCCAAATGGAAATTTGCGCCCAATTATGACCTGGCAGCCGCAAGTAAATATGCTCGGCACCATGAACTTCTATATAGCCATGGCTGTACATGCCCGCGTCCATATGTACATATCTCCTGAACGTGCCATCCATACGAATTTCCAATTTCCACTCGGATAGAAAAGTCTCAAGTTGTGTGTTTGCCCAGCAAGTTGGTTGGTTTTCCACTTGGCAAATATTTTGGGAGCTGGAAAGGAAATGGACTTTAATGGAGATGCAAAGTGCTTGGAGATTGATTGGCTCAATAACTATATGCATATTTTTTTTGCGGTAAAATAAAGTTTTTGTTTCGTAGAAGATGGTGTTTAAAGTTGGGTACATTCTTTAAAGGCATAAATGATAATAAATATTTACAAGACCTTGAATTAACTTGAAGTTAAATAGCTTATGCTACCAGAAGTTTTGATTTATTCAAAGAATTGAAATTCATTGCAGTCCAATTTAATTGAGTTGCATTTTTACAAGCTTAGTTTTATTTGAAGCCCATCTTTCAGCCACTACATTTAATTTTATTACCATCATTAGAAGCCAGTTAAGTGCGCCTACCCACTAAACCATACTGGTTTGCTTTCAGTTTCCTTGGACTTGTGCTAGCTGAAATTCTTTTATTCATCAGAACGAAACCAGTTCCACCGGAATGCTGAAGAAGACTTTTACAAAGTAGAATTAGTAGTTTGCCACTTATCCCCCTTCCCCATCTAGGGGGTTTTCTCCTAACCAAATCTGGTCCAAAGTCCACAGGTTACTCGGGTTCATTTGGCGAGCAACCTTGAGCCAAAAAATAGCACGTGGGCGGAACGCATTATTCCATTGCACGTGAGTCATTATTTCGGGGCGCATCCTCTGGCTAATTATGCAGAGGAATTAGGGCCAAAATCTGAGGTGGGAGCTCTGGCTGTAGGAGTAAACAAATGAGTAAGCTCTTCCCTCGCCCGCCGCCGATGGTAGCTGCTAATTAATTAAAAGGTGAGGCTCACCTCAGGTGACGACAAGGCGGGTTCTCTTCTTTCAGCTGGGGGCAAGTCAAGGTCCGCAATGAGGCGGCAAAAATGCGTCTTTGACTTCGAATAGTGTATGTATGTGTATAGGCACACATGGAAATCTGGGCAATGGCATTGCTTGATTTATGTGCTTGGGCCCCGGGGTGTGTTCCCCATTAAACATCAACTGTCATTAGGCGTGTAACGTACCAAAATATTCATAAAAAATGCATTAAAAAATTTGTAGAGGAAAATTCTTTGTTATTTTGCATGGAAAATGCATTGAAGGGGAAAAATAAGGGCAGAGTGGTGGTAGGAAAAACCCTTCTGATCCGCTCTAGGGCATCAAACATCAAATCACATAAAGTAACTGAAATTTCAGTTTTACGATTTTTTCTTTCCATTTTTTGTGACACTTACAATATATATATATATATATAAATTTTTTTATGCATTTTTCTGGCTAATTGAGAAAATGTCCTGCCAGCCAGCTGGTCGCTCGACCCGACTAATTGCATTTAATTAGGGCAAGTTACGAGCGCATAAAACCCACTCCTGTACCTCTTGCATTGTGTCACAACAAAATCAGGAAGGAGTCTTCAGGTCGATGATTTTTATGGCACGAGCTACGAAATTTTACGAGCAATTTGAACTGGAACTCAGAATGGATGGCGTACACGGGGAGAAAATAATGGGAATTATTAAAGAAACAATACAAATTTCTTTAAAGAAAAGTAAGAATGAAATGTATCTGGACAGGAAAGACCCTTTAGATTAATATTTCTTATTAGGAACTATTTAAAAATTGGTTTTAATACTATAATAAATGTTTGTTAAATAAACAGTATTGAAACTAATTAAAATTTTAGATCTATAATAATTATAATATTTTAAAGATGAATAAATAAAAAGAATGCGTAGTTCCTTCCACCTGCATATTTAATATATTTTTTAAAGGATATCTTTATTCAAATTTATCTAATAGACCTAGAAACTATTCCTACTTGCATCTGAAAAATAGTTAAAAAGCGTAAATGATGGTGATACCAATACCAATTTTCTCTTAGTGTAGAAAGGATGATTTCTGTACAAACCGATCCAGCTGGTAGGCGTTTCTCTGACACGCTTCGTCTGCGGAAAGCGTAGCGTGCCGAATGCCATTTGATGGATTACACAACGCCCATCAAGAGATACAGTATCTGTATCTGTAGCTGCGCTTGCGCGCCTGCACAGCCCCCGGATGTATAGTCAGTCACCCCTTTTGGGCTTACTTCCGGACGCAAGTCTGCCTTCGTTTTGATTTGTGACAAATTGCCCGTGACAGTTGCGCCTGCGTGAAGTGAAAATCCTGCTAGTAGTTCTCCATGCCATCCTGCCGTAGGAGCGCCTCTGTACTTGAAAGTGTCGCTGCGATGGCACAACAACACATTCGTCATTCGTAAGCGATTCACACAGGGAACGCGTGGCTCAAATATGTCAAATGTCATTATCTCGACAGTCGCTGCACGTGCAAACGTCTGATGGTTGAGTAAAAAGACCGATAGGCAGATGAAGGTACCAAATTTCAAGCCCCGTCCCCATTTTCAAGTAGCCGCTGCAATTTTAACACAGTTTCCACGTTGTCATCGAGGGAAAGTGCCCAGTGAAGCGATTTAGGCGCGGCAGCTGCCACCGAGGTACAGTCAAAACACGGTGGCAACAGACACTCGAGGAGTACACCATACAGGTTGGCACTGTTGTTACACTTTTGACAGGCTCTCAATTGGAAGGATAGTGGGGAGGTGACAAAGGATAGGACCCAAAGGTCATTATAACATTTTTGTTTTTTGGTTTTCGGGTCACAAAATACAGAAAGATAGATATTATAGATTAATAACTAAAGTAGAATAAAATAGGATAAAAAGTTGCTCAAAAGATATTTAAATAAAATAAAGTTCTTGGTCTTTAAATTACCATAAAATACCTATAGTATCTATTAAAAACATAAACTATTTAGTTATATAGCTAGTAGATTTTTATAGTTATTTAGATCTTCGCATTGAATTTAAAAGGACATCACTAGAATAACCCTTGAAACCTTTAAAACCTTCATTATTTGTTATGTTTAAAAAACAATTAAGGAAACATTCCGAAAAGGGAATCTTCATTCAGGAAAGATTTTTTTCCTTACTGAAATTTAATCGCTTTTCCTGACTCTTAAAAAAAAGCTAGATTTTCCCCAGTTTTCTACCGTAATTACTCTGATGACTGGAGCATAATTATCAAAGAAGAAGATTCCCTCATACCAAAAATGTCTCATTGAGCCAAAATTCCTTGTTTTTAACACCCAAAATAACGCACATACCCAGAGAAACACACACGCAGTCCCTCCCAAAAGTAAAACAAACATAATTTCGCAAAGCAAATATGAAATTATGATTGCCTCTAACCCCTCAAATAGAAAAACGAGACGAAAAAGTATGATACTTTCAAAGGAGAAAATAAATTGATCAGCGAGGCTATTACCTCGGATTTAGGCTACCTTTCCCTTTGTCCCTTCAACACATTCGCCGATTGTGAGTTATCAAGTGAAAACTACATGCGGAGCTATCCCGAAATCAACCCTTTCCAAACCCCCCAAACGAAACCCGCAGAAGTCTCAACCATAAATATGTCAAAAATGTTTAGCGAAAGCAGGGGAAAAAGGGGTAAAAACCGATACCCAACCTCAGTCGCATCTATTTTTTTTTTGGGACAAAAAATAACAAAAATTAATTAAAATCGAGTCGTAAACAAAGTGAAAGTTCAAAATGAAGCAATTTCGGTGAGTGCCAAATTACAGAGCGTGAAAAAATCCACAGAAATGCGTGGATATTTTTATGGGACAGTAGCGGAAAGGCTTAGATGCGCTTCATTTGATTTGAGCCCGGAATGAGGGACGCCCCTCGGCCAGCTGTCGATATTTTTGCACAACATTTCTGCGGCAGCTCGGCATTATTAAGCGATTACTATGAGTTCGATTCTCATTTGAAAAGAAATCGAATTTTTGGGTGGCTAGAGAGGTGACCGCTGGACGGATGGCAAAATCCTGTTTACTGTCCAAAAACTCACGCCCCTGCAACAATAAAGAGCCAGCACGCACAAAGGAAGTGCAATTAGAGCAGTGAGAGGGGGAGGCAGAGGCTGTGCGGAGTAGGAGGAGGACAAGGTCGAGGGATAAGGGAGGTCCTCGCTGATTGCGCATTGTGTGGGCAGCTTCCTCTTTTAATCCCCCTGCTTTGTTTGCCCTAATTTTGTTATTTTCTAGCTGGACCCTGGTCGATATTGAGATGTTTGTATAGTAAATAGAAAGTGAAAATAGTTTAGGAACTGGGTATACAATTTTTAAGATATTCAGGTTTAGTTAAAGATATTTAAACAGTACTTAAAGTTACTAAACTAATAATTTAGAGTACCTGATATACATAGATAACTAAAACAAACAGACTGTAAGAGTAATAACTGTATCGCATGAATACTAAATACGTTTTAAAATAAATGTACAATATTAAAAAGTGCTAAAACATTAATGAGGCTAATCCCATATTAATTCAACTCTCGATTTCCTGCACAACCACACTCATAGTACCCCAACTTCCACCCAAATGAAGTTGTCAACGGCCCGGCATTTAAATATTTCAGCGGCCGCCAATCTCTGCCCATGGTCTGTGCTGGCGAGTAATTTAAGCCCAAAGTGACCCAAAAAACTTGAGATTCGAAACTGAAACCGCAGCTGAGACACATGAGAACAGCGAATTTAGCCAGGGTCTGAGGCACGCACTTTATCTATGAAAATATTCATGGCAAGTTGCATAAATAATCCGCCCAGCACTTCAAATTGATAAAGACAATTTACAATTTATACAATGCAGCCAGGCCTATCTGCAAGTGTGTATGTGTGAATATATATATATATATATATGCCAGCTCACTGACTAGACAGCTTCGAGTCGAAAAAGCGATTTAATTCAACACAAACAAGCATCAATGGTAGAGCCCCGACAACCCAAACAAATCAAATTGGAGTCATTTACCCGTCGCCACTTCTGGAGGCCCAAAAGTTGGAGGTAATGGGGGGTGAGATGGTTGGGCTGAGGGGGGCTTGAAGCTCGGGGCCTGGGGGAAGTCAGACTTATATGCCAACGACATCTGCTTCAGTCAAGTAATGGAAAAAACAAAGGCAAAACACGAAAGAAGTTGTCGATACCCTGAAAGAGAAGTAAAGACGGGCACCTCAGCTAAGAATTTAGCTTACAAAAATATTTTCATTTATTTAAACAATTAAAATATTTCAAAAAAATAGGTTATCAAGTTAACATTCCCCCTCATTAACTCCATGTAATAAAGTATAAATTCCTAACTTAGTTGAGTGGCCAGCTAACAGTTCCCAGACCCTTGTAATCGCTTTGAAACCCAATCGATCATCTGCCTGACACAGCCCATCCCCGAGCTGTCATACCCCCCAACGAAGTCTCGCAGTGTAATATGCCAGACACATGCAAATATATACATATATATCTCTGTAAATTTGCCCTGGCTCCGTCGGCGAATCAACGACCCACATATGGAACAACGGGCTTAGAGACAGATACACGTACTTACGGATTGCCTAGGAGTCACTGCCATCTCTCCCGTGAGCTCAGCTCGAGTGGAAATTGCTTTCGACTGGCAGTCAGTGAGTTGGCAATCAATCAAGTCAAGTGCCAGGCCGGAGAAGGGAGCATTTACTTGAAATTATGAAATTCTGGGGGGAAAAGAACGGACATCCTGCAAAGAGAAAGACCTATAAGGCACATGGAAAAATAGGTAAAGAAATAAAAATAAAAGTAAAATCATATGACTCATTTTTGAGTATTCCAACTATATTAAATAGCTTGAAAATTTGTCTTTAAAAAAAGAACAAAATATATAATCACGCTTAAAAATATTAAATGACTGTACAATGTTTTCCTGAAGTACAATATTATTCGATTTCTCATCTTGTTAACCCTTTTTTAAACTAAACTCTCTTGGTTTTTCTTGGTGCACTTCACTTAACCACGACAGAAAGTCATTGCCAATTATGTCAGCGATATGGAGGCGAAGACGTGTTCCAGGTTGTAATCAAAACTGGTTACCTTGACATTGCCAATGGTCCACGTTCAGTGCAATTACCTTGGTCGTCCATCCAACCATCCATCCATCTGTGCATCTCCGCTTCCCATTCGCCGGCCACTTGTCCGGTTGCCCATTTGCCCAGTTCCAATGTGGGTCATCTAATGGCACACAAATTGGATTAACACATTGCCGACTCCCCTGAACATCGGGCCATGTCGAAACATCTTGGCAATTTGCTGTAATTAAATCGCAGCCCGGACCCCGGCTCGTCTTGCACTTAAATGGCGCATTTAATGGTGTAATATCATTCGCATTGCGCTTTTAATTTCTATTTATGTCTCTTACCAGGCAATTTCTCTTAATTGCAACACAGGCCGAGTCGGAGTCGGTGTCGCCCAGATACGCACAAAAATAAAAAGCACACGCATTCTGCGGATAGGCAACTAAGTAACTAACTGACAACTATTTTGATAAACTGCCTGCGGGCCGCCCCCAGATCGGACTTATCACTGAAAAATTGAGAAAAACAAATCCCAAGTCGAGACCAAACACAAATAAATGCTGTCAATGCCGTTTTGATTTATGCGTTGCTGTCCAAGTTCTGTCCGAAAAGTAACTGGGAGTAGCGCTGCGCTGCTCCGGTTCAAATGTTAACAAATTAAATTTTCTACTTAATCAAAATGCAATGGCAAAGCGCTCAAAATATGAAAGGGACCAGGCCAAACACATGTGTGTGCCTCGGTGTCTCTCCGGCTCTGGTTTATTTTTGGGAGCAAATAAACAAATTTATCAGGCCATTACATAGAACACACACGGTCGGAGCCAGCCTTGAGGTCTGAAGTCTGCAAATATAAATAAATAATTGCCTGGCACCTCGGTAACCCCACCGGAGTGGAGTGGCCTCCAAGGGAACGTGGTTCCTCAGCAGGTTGTGTTTGGGCACGGGTGCACTATGGAAACTCTTTGAGGTCACTAGGAATGGGAATGGTAATGGGACTGGGTAATTGAAGAATATTAAAGGAAGGTACTCGTTTGGAAGTTGATTACTCGCAGAAATAAAAAATAATTTAAATTTGCCAAAGACTTAAAACAGAATTGAGGGATTATTGAAATGATATAATCTTTGAGCTAATACAATGAATATCCTTCATCAAAGAGACTACAAATTACCTAACCCCCAATAATCATTTTATATTTCGTTTCTATATTTTTACGATTTCCTTCATTTGTTTATTTTAATGGCTTTGTAACGTTTGCTATTATTTAACTGTAAAGCAATTACCTGTTAAGACATGGCTTGTCCCCTTGATAACATTAAAGCCCAATTAAGAGTTGTTATTTAGAAAGTCGAGGCTTTTGAAGGAAAAAAAAGATACACCAGAGAGGCAGAAGCAGAAGACGATGAAGTTCCGTGGGCAACACTTGACATTTTGCCATTAGCATTAACATAAATCATATTGGCTCTAACAATTCAAAAAGTCAAATAACAAAAAACTGAAACGGGCGGAGGGGAAATGTGGCAGATCATGATGATGACGATGATGATGAAGGCATTTTCAACATCGATTCACCCGCAAACTCCTCACCCAAATCCAGCAACGACTTTTCGCATTTTCCATGCAATTTTCGCAGAGCCAAAAGGTCAGTTCAAAAGTAGATGGCAGATGCCAGCTGGAAGATGTTAGATGTAAGATTTGAGATGGGCGATGGGCGATGGAGATGAAGCGATGCCGTCCTGGGATCGACTACAATAAACATCAAATGGATGGCAGTCTTTGGAGCACGACGACAGGCAACAAAGGCAACGAAACCAGTTGCTGCTTGCGACTTCCTCCTGAGCAGGGGAGATTCCTTATTGACTCCTGAGTGGCCCCCGAGCCAAATCCCGCATCGCATTTCCCAAATGCATGACATTTGAAAGCAAAGGCGAAGCGGAAAACACGACTGCTCGAGAGATTTTTCAAGAAATATACTGAAATGGGTAGATTGGAATTGAAATTCGATGTGTAACATCTTTAAAGTTTTCTATTTTAGGCAAAATATTTTGCATCGTTTTTTAGGGAAATTAATTTTAAATTAATTCCTACAAAAATAGCTTCGACCATATAATTTTCTTTTATTTCTTTCAAACATTTCCCAAAGATGTAAAGGGTGTCTGCGCCTCGATGCCTTCTTTTACAGTCACCTTGCGGCTGGTATTCTCTTGGACCATCGCAAGTCAACAACAATATGGCAAATTATGGCACTTCCTGTTGACCTTTGCCGGGCCCAGAGGATGGGAAGGTGAACAGGAATACTGTGTCTTGGGGTTAGCCGGTTAAAGTCGCACAAGTTATACAATTACGCGCCAATCAAGGCGAATTTTCCTCGCAATTAGGATCGAGCTGGGAAATATCTCTGGAGGCGGGCGAGTTTTGCGGTCTGGGAGTCCGGAGTCCAGAGTGTGGAGAGCGCGTGATAAGCATTTTGATTTATGCCTTCGGGGAAGCAGTGCTCAGTGTACACAAGCAAATCCTTAATTGAACACGCCGCTTGGCTGCTAAGTAACTAATTTTATGGCATATTAGCGGACCATTAATTATGCCGGTGTTATAAATTTTAATGTCGATTAATTGCTGCCAAAACACAGCAATACCACCGCCGATCTGTGTTTGCTGACCCAACAACAAACATTGAACACAACAAGCGCTTGTAAGCAAACAAAAAAGAAACCAAAAGAAAAAGAAACAGAGAAATAAATAAATAAACTAAAGCAGACAACAACAAAAAAACTAACACCGAAAATCGTCATGAAGTTGTTGCTGCATTTGAATGTTTTGTGAACATTATTTTCTATTCCACCTGAACAGAGACAGAGATCGGATCAAAGTAAGGCGATTTATAATTAAGGTTGAAATAATAGCATATCCGCATAGATTGTTGTTGAGTAACATGAATTTAATATAATTTCAAGTGTTCACACAATAAAATATATATGTATATTTAGTTCTAAAACAAATAAAGTTATTAACATTCTTCTTACGTTTGTTTTTTAATCACAAATTAATAAATTTGCAGTATATTAAGGTTAAAGTAACTTATCATATTCTACCCATCTTAGGTACTTAAGATATATAAATAATTTTGCAGTTTCATTACTATTAACTGAACCTTAGCTGTAAATGGGGCATATATATTTGCGTGTCCATTTGGATGGCCAAAAGGCTTCCTGTTGTGCGTGGGCCGCTGATGTTGTCGCCGGCCAAGCTCCACGGCAATGTTGCCATGTTGTTTCCACGTTGCGATGTTGCTTAGAGTTTCAGTCGCCGACATCACGTTGCGAGCTGCACCGCCAGCATCGTCATCAAATTGCCAGCACGCGTCATAAAGTGATTTTGCAAAGGAAATGATACAAAAAATGTAACGAAGAACGAACACAAAATTACCTTTTAATATGTAAATTTTAAATCAGGTCAAAATAAATATTTTATATCTTATATATTTATTTAAGCAAACCTTTGCTATTTAGCTTAGGAATGTATAATATATCTAAAAACAAAACCAACTCTTTTTAATAAAATAAACACCGCTTAGACTAATCCATACAAATATTTTCTTGAACATTTTAAAACTACTTAACACCATTTTTATTATTCCACAAATTAATCTTTTTAACCTAACAGACCGCCTTAATATATTCAGTTTCGATAAGTCCAATCAATTAATCGCGATAGTAGGGTACCACTGTTTATAAGCAAAATTATAAGCGCATAACTCTTATTTGGGTTATTTTGATAGTGAGCGAGCCGAATGTAATTTATGCAATTTTGATTGCATTCGGTGAGTGTTTTTAATTTGATTATTATGGTCTTATGGTTATATACGGCGATACAAGCCGAAGCATAATCAGTGGCTGGCCAGAGATGGGGAATATTTATGAGGGGCTAAATCAAAAGCGGAGCTACCTCAACCTGCCTTGGATTTGGATTCGGGATTGGAATTGGAGCCACAAATGTCACATAAAAGTGTCAACAGAGGTTTGAACTAAATTGAAAATTTATTGTTCAAAACCCCCTCGCTACACTTTTCCCACCCACATCATCTCGAGATCCCATTTTCGGAGTTCGGTCAACCAATTTGTGAGGGGTTTCTCCGTCTTTATATAATAATAAAGAGCTGTAACAAATGTCTTTTGGCGGCGTTTCGGTTTTGTAGTTTTTAGAGGCCAGCTAATGAAGTGTTTTCAATTTTATTGGCTTTTACCCCTTCCGATTATCATTTAAGTAAAGTGATGTGACCGCATACGCTTATTGGGTTACAAATTAGCATAAGGTAAGTAAGATTTGAGATAAATCGAAATGCGGAGAAAGACTGAGGCTAATGAAGAGGTAACAGGCAGGTGGATTTACCATTCACTTAATTTATTTGACAACATTAAGTTGTTTTAACAAATTTCTCCTAATGATACTTCATTAAAGTTAAACCCAAAATTAGAGGTAAGTATAATAGATAAACAAAGGCGACAAAACTTACTTTCAATACAAATTTAAACGAGTGTTTCAGCTTGCTCCAAATTTTATTAAATCCATAAATCATCATAAAATTTAAAGACATTTTTTCTGACTGACTTTACCCCCTATAATTAAGCATATCTGCAAAAATTTTGCAAGGTCAGCAGCTGCTCATTTACCCCCTGCCAAAACTGACGACCACGCCCCGCACTAAAATACCAAAAATTATGATTATGACAGCTCTGCCAGCCGACAAATCTATTTTCACTGTTCCCCTGACAGTGTCAAGGAATCGAGATCTATAATTTTCCCAAAGCGCGAAGAAGGAAAATTCGCAATTCTTTGTCCCGTGACAAATTTATAGACTCCGATTTCGGGGCCAGCCCCGCATTGTGTGATGCAAATTTATGACAAAACATTTCTACACCGAGAGTGTGGAGAAAGGTAAACAATGGCCAATATGCGAGAAAAAGCAGATCGGGTTGGAACGCGCCTAATAATTTAATTATGATTTTCATTTTTTGTTGCCGGGAGCATGCAAAATTTTCCAAATTGCATGCATATTGAAAAATTTTAAAGCCAGACAAAAGGCAAAGGGGTTTCGCAGGCAAATTTTCCAGAGAACAGAGAGGTTCGGTACGGTTTCGATTGGGTTGGGTTAGGGGTTGGTCCCCTTTATGCCGACATGTGTGTAAGTTCCAGGAATTTTTTCTGAACCCAACAACTGTCTGCGATCTATCCATCAGATCGGTTCAACTATCTAGAGCTCTTTTAACTATCGCACCCACGCGATAATGTCAATCAAAAAACTGTTCAATATTGCACGCTGGACACACTCCCTAGTAATCCACATTCCGCTGTCTGAAATACCCAGTACTTGAATTTAATAGGGGTATATTGAAGGTTAAAGTATATTTGGAAGTATGAAAATATTTTCATTTCTAATGCCTTTAGCTACAATTATAATTTTATATTATTACTGGATGCGACATCGATGCCATTAATTCACTTTAAAATTGTAATGAAATGAAAAATTCGCGATACTAAAAAGTGTGTACCATTTGCAGTTTTTTATTGTAAGGTAATGAGTCTTAACTAGTAATGAACAACAAATTTAATATTAGATGCTGCATAAGAACTTGATTTTTAAATATAGTTGTTTACCCTGAAATAGTTACAAATTTCTTTAAAGATGTAGGGATTTGTTTGTAATATATGTGGATTGAATATATATGACGGACAAATCCCTTCATCTTTATTATTAGGACCTAAGTACTGAGTATCCTCCTGTCGCAATAGTCCCTAGACTTTAGACTCTAGATCTAATACAGTTTCAATTAACATTTGTCTCAATTACACGAGAAAAACACGCAGTCGATGTTGGCGATAAGAGAGGAGAGGAATGCAGAGCGGAGAAATAGGAAATGTGAATTACAACCGGACAGCTACCTGGAAAGGTTAACTGGTTTTTTCCTGAGTGACGTGTGACCAGCGGTCAGCCGGAATGGAGTGACCAGGAAGGAAATTGAATTAGAACAAAGGACCGTCGAGGGTTCCATTGGATGATGATAATGACGATGATGGCTCTGGTCAAGTTGCGTGTCCGCCTTTAATGGGATTTACGTGCTAAGCGCAATTAGATAGGGACGAAATAGTTTTGATGGAGGGTGGAGTTTTACATTAAATAAAATAAAATTGTATGTTGCAGATACAAAAGTAATAAAGTAAAAAGTAACTTTAACACGTCTGAAAATATAATATAAATCAATACAAATCTGACAACATTTTGAACAGCAACTTAATGAAGTTTGAAATTATTTTTAAAATAAAATTATAGATTATTAAACTTCAATGAATAGCTGAAGTTTTCAAACACAAACAAATATTTAGAATTTCCTATTAGTAATAAAAATGACCTGATTGGTTCCTTATCAAACTCAAGTACAGTTTTTCGTTTGTTATCATTATTCTAGCCGGCAATGGGATTGTAAATGTTTACACATTCAAGTGGTTTTTGCATAATTTGCATATTTAATGAGTTGAAACGCTTACGATTGCATTTGCTCCTCTCTTTGTTATCGGCCGAGAAAAAAACAAATAAAAATTAAGTGAAAAAATCGAGGGAAAATTGTGCCATTGATTAGCGGCGGGAAAATTGTCGCAGTCCCACAAAAAAAAAGGGTTGCACCGAATAAACCTACGTACATATGGCAATGTAATGAAAGGGTTAAGGGGATTTACCTGAGGGTTGGAGGGGGTCATTTGTCATTTGCATACGGACCAGTGGAAGCTGCAAACAGGATACTAGGGAAGTCCTAGCCGGATTTGTTCGCATAAATCACTTGGCATGGAAAGAGATCTGAATTTCCATTTTCTCTCCTGGCAGATGTCGCCCGAATAAATTAACAATTGGTCAAGCCATAAAGACCAACTAATGTGAGCACCAATCAAAAATCAAATACAAAGAATGGAAATTAAATTGATAGCAGAACGGTAAATGCACTTTTTGTGAAGAGAAATTACGAGCAAATACAGAATAATAGTAATAAACAAATAATTAAGAAATAATTGAAACTGCCTTGATATATTATTAATGATAAATAAGAACATTGACATGTAGCTGAGCTTTCAAATCATGATTGTAGAATGGAAATTATTATTTGTTTACCAAGAATAAAATTGTTTAAAACTTACTATGATTCCAACTCAGAAATTGTGAAAAGTATCTTTCACAATAATTTCAATCATAACTACCATAAACGGTAGAGCATTTTCCTATTATATCTGCCCCATTGGCAAATCAAGATTAATTCTCGGCTGTAAAGCAATTTGTTGAACAATCTCTGTGGCAATATGCTAAACACGGCACTCAGTTAGGCAAACAAGGATCTCCCTGCACCGCATTATCCTTCCGCTCTTAACTGTCGATTAAGCCCAGACAAAGCTCACACAGTTGCATCGAGTGTGCAATCCATACGTGATACGGGGATATGCAATGCGGTATATGGGATACGGCTTTATGTTTTGGCCCAAACAATTGCCAAGGTGTTGGGAAACGGCCAATCAGGCTCTGACAAAAGCCCCCCAACCAACTGAGATTGGGAATGGAACGGAGGGTTAGTGAAAGCAGAGGGCAGGAGTAGCCTTACCGCAGGATATTTGCATGAATTGAGATTAGCTGCATACAATGACAATGGCAAATTGAAAACATATTTCAGTCAGACAAGATTGCATAGGAATAAATTCTAGCCAAAGATATTTTTGTATAAGCGTGCTTCAATCAACATTTCCACACAATTACTATGCAGTTCAGAATTCTATGGTGATTAGTAACCAATTTTAAATCGCAATATCCTTAGTAAATATACTATTCAGCTCAATAAAATAATCCCGACAAATAAGACAAAATAAGACAGATTGAAAATTCAGGAATTGTGATTTTTCAATCAGCTTAGATAGAGATTACGCCGACTTTCTCACGGAAACTTTAATTGAACGCACTACGCCGCAGAAGTATGCGAGAACATGACCTTTCCACTACGTACCACCACCCTCTCTCCACCACTTTTTACTTTCCCCTGCACCAGAAATCCCCTAACTCTGACAACACAAAGAGAAAACAGTTCACTTAACCAGAAAGCAACACGCAAGAGCAACTCAAGGCAGCCGGAGGCGGACAAACAGAGAGACTCACGACCAGAATCAGGACGAAGCATCGTTCCTAGAACTAAACTTCCCCTCTCCTAAACTGAGAAAATTCCCAGCTAGGACCTGGCAAATAGTGGAAGGTTGGTAAATATAAGGACACGTAGAAAAATGTTATTGGAATAATCTGATAGCAACGGTTTTAGTAGTTGTATAAAATCAAAAATATACATTAGGTAATATTTGAAGAAGAAATAAAATTTATAGTTTTTTATCTTTAGAAATCAGAGATGATTGCTTATTTAATATTTTACTATACATACAACTATACATATAAAATAACCAAAAACCAATATCTATAAGTTAAAAATCACTCATTTTCTTCCAGTGCAAATATAGCCAGAAGTAAGGGAACAGAAGGTTTTCGCTTGGCTCGTGGCATTTGAATTTCTGATGCATTTTCGATTTTTCCAAGAGCTCCCTCTTCATACGCATTTCCCATTTGCGCTCTATTTTCTTTTGTTGCACAGAAATTGCAACTTTGTTTATTTAAACGATGTACCCCGTTTGTTTTTGTTTCTTTTTCGTATTTATTTTTGGGTTTGTGTTCATTTGTCCTTGGTTGCGTATTTATTTTTGATTAAATACTGCGACTGTTTCTCTATTTTCGTTTCGGGCAAGGAATTAGCCGGGAAACAATACAATCAAGAATTGCTTCTCCGCAAAACCAACTTTGGGTGCTTAAGCCGCAGTTCAACAAGGACATGCAATAATAATTATCATTTTGTTTGCTGTTTAGTGTAATTACACTTGGCAGCTGGTGGAGCAGAGAGCCAAAAGCCCAGCCGTGAACTCTGCGCGAAATATGAGAATTAAAATTTCAAAAGGAATGCTCAACTTGGTCGGGGACTACAGTGGAATATAACTTAAGGAGTCTTGAATTACTAATATTAATATTAAATATATCGTAATATTATAAAAATAATTCCATAATTTTATCATTAGTACCTTTTGTTACCTTCAAAATATTTTATTTAACGGGAGGTGTTCGTAGATATTTAACAATAGTGACTGAAATAAATTGGCTTAGACTAAATATTCTTTAAAAAATATACATTAAAATCTCAATGCAATTTTAATATTGTTTACTGAATTAAATAGCTTAATGCTGTACCTTTGATATTTTATGTCTTTTGGGATTGTGAATGCTTAAAGCTGGTTCCACTGTTTCTGTACAGGATTCTGGTAGTTAACACCAAGCATGAGTGGAGTCCGCAGCATAAAATAGTCAAGTGACAGGGGACATACCGCCAAAGACAGAAAACAGGAGGTGGAAGTATCCTTTTCGTTGCTCAGCGACACTTCACCTGGAAGCCGTGGAGCAAGCAAAGCCGCTGCAATTGCATTTAACGATTAAAACGAACCCGGCTAAAGGGGATATATGTGTGGGCACCTATGTACACACAGTTGTGCTACAAATTATTAGCATCACAACTTAAATTGTATGTTGTTGTTACTTTAAAATATGCTTATATACTTATTTAAACAAGAGTTTTCTTCAATTGGAATTTAGATCAATGTATTTTTGAAGAAAATTAATAGTATTGGATGTTACGGTGTAAGTTACTCTTATTTTTACTTAATATATATTTCAATATTTTTACACATAGCATTTTTTATACAAGTTATAAAGGTTTTTTATTCTTAAACTAACTTGTGAAGTAGAAAACCGAGTGAACTTCATAGACGGCGCAACTGTCGCATTTCCGCATTGCAAATTACTCCTTTTATTCCATGACATTTTTTGTAATTAAGATAAAAGCGAACCCCGTCGGCGGAGAGAGAGAGAGAGAGAGAGAGAAATAAAAAGGACACAAAGCTCTTGAGACCCTGACAACAATGCGTTTAAAGGCGGCACTTAAGCGGGGACAAAGGCCGGTGAAAGGGATACCTGAACGAAGCTGTCGGGAATTGATTTAAGCCGCGCTTGAAGGCTTAATCTTCGGAGCTCGTAGTTTTTAAAATTTAATATTTATATTTGATAAATCATAAGAAGTACCTACTATTCGAAAAATGAAGTGAGGTTATGAAAAATGTGATTTCATATCAGGGCAGTTTAGCACTATATTCTCTTAATTTTTACTTCACTATAGTAATATATATTTTAATAATATATATAATTTATCTTATATACATTTATAAGTAAAACATCCGTCCTCTAAATAAAACATCAGGCAAAACATTATAAACTGATTTAAGCCTCCCGCAAAATACAGCTTAATCTTCGGGCCGTGGTGACCTGCTGGGCGGAGTGAAAAGGCGCTTGGAAAATTGTTAAATGTGGCATGCATAATTGCAGCTAGAAAACGTCAGATTATCAAAGGAAAAAAAGAGCAGCGGACACGCCCCCTGGAGTTGGGCAGATCGGCGATTTGAAAACCTCAGTCAGACAAAACATTGTCAGTCCTCGGACAGCTGCAACATCAGACTCTCTCCTGCCAAACCCAAGCTCATCGAGGGCATTACAAGCTCATCAAAAACTCGAGCACAGCCTCAGCTCATCATCATCATCAGCACCCGATCCCTTTTCGTCCCCCTTCGATCCCGGCCCTCCCTCGATTGTCATTCAAATGAACCCGTTTCCCGTCAGCCGACTGCTCCTGATATTTTTTGTGACATTTTTCATATTAAAAACGTTTTAAAAAACAACAAACATGCAGATTTAGATGCCGAGGGATGATTTCGGGGCAACAGCATCCGTGTTAAAATCTCCGCTCAGAATTGAAACATTTTGACCCAGGACCTTTCGGGACGAACTTCGAGCCGTTGAAGTGGGCGCTGCATATCGGAGATTAAAAACCAACAGAAAACATGATCTGGACCTCTGGACCTGGACAATCTCCATCTCAATTCCTTTATTTTGACACACCCAAAACAATATTTTCGGGGCAGAAAGTGAGCAGGATTTGAGGTGGAGATTCGGGATAGATAAGAAAAACATATTTGATGCCTATGAGTTCCCTATTGTTTGCATATTTTGACAGTTTCAAGAGCGGTGTACAAAATAAGTATTAGGGATAATAGAACAGGCGACTAGAAATTAGAAAATGTGAAATAAAATACGTTAACTGATTTGAAAGCTCACTGAAACTAAGTAGAACCTTTTCCCGACGTTATAAGGTCTATGGAAACTCCCCTAGCTTTTTACTGACCAGTGGATATCATTTTTAATGAGTATGCCCAATATCTATGTATATAGCAACTCGATATATTTAGAGTTCGCCTCCCTGGAACACCCACTTTGGGTTTCAGGAGTCCGTCCACCCGGCCACTCCTTCAAGCCGACTTAACCCCTTTTTTTCTCACTCGAACTTGGCGTGCAAATCCCGACAATTATGCGGGTTTTAAAATGATTGCTAACCCAAAGCTCCTGCCGGTGGCCCTCGGCTATTTGCGTAACTCTCCGGCATCTGGATGCTGTCTATATTAAATGGAATTGCCATGTACATTACAATTTTCACGGCTGAGCTGAGCGGACACACCTCGTCTCTGATCGCCTCGGGGCAACTGTATCCGAGGTCCATAAATGCAATCAACCACTCCAGCATCCCAGAACAAAGACAGTAAGCGCCGGGAGAAGCGGATGGAGCTGGGAGGAGTGGCTCGTGTGGTGTCTGTACATTTGCAACAGATTTTTTCAAGTGCAGGCGACCACTTCAGCTCCGGACAATCCTCCCCTACGCCCGCCCCGCTCAGCGTTTTTAACCCTTTACTGGTAATTTATGCAAATTAAAGCGCACTCCATTTCGCGCCATCACATACGAAACAAAAAAAAAAAGAACTGAATCAGAAAACACAGAACTAGGGAAAACAAAAATACAAGACACAAAAATGAAATATTCCATACTTTGATTTGTTGTTTGTTTTGCTGTTGTCCGCTGGGCGCAGGCGCAGCTTCAAACAATTGTTAATTGTTTCGCTTTAGTCGTTATTTTCGAAAGGAAGCGGAAATATTGAAAATACCAGACAGCGGAGGAAGGGTAGAAAGGACTCGTGCCAGGAACTCGTGGCCATATAAATTGCCGTTAATTGACGTGTCCGCTTACGCCAAATGACAACTGTACTGAAAAACAGTAGGTTTACAATTTAAATGTGATTTTAGGGCAGTTATATTTTTACTAAGGGTTCCTATATTTGTATACTAAATTTAAATATATTATTTTAGTACATATTCTGTGACAACTTCAGTGTGAATTTAAATATATATGATAGGTTTTTAAATGATAAAAGAGAAGTTAAGATATTGGAAAACTCCATTTTACTATTATTTGATTCCCATTTAATTATAGTAGACTATTGTCTTTAATTGTCCATATTGCCTTAAAGTCCTCCAAAACATAGGCGTTATTTATAGAACTTAGTTATTTTATTATTTCTTGTAAGTAAATGACAATCTAAGCAAGGAAAATGTAAAAACAAAATATTATACTGACGCAATTTTAAAATATTATTTAAATAATTTTATGAACTGACACCAGAAACAAATACATCGTCTTCCATTAAAGTTTAAGTCTTCCAAGTTCATTTTTCTCACAATTGTTTTTACATATTAAAGGCCTGAACGCACACGACTTCCTACCGCAATCGACTGACAATTATCGGGTATTTAATTTCGCACAACAGACGGCCGGAGATTTCCCGTTGCGCTACATCGGTTATATCCTCCGCATTTTCGATTCTCCATGGGTGACAATTTCAGGCGCCTATATTGAATATCAACAACCGCAACGGCCAATGAAAAATAAAGGTGAAAATTAAACGCGAAGAAATACGCATTAAGGGAGACAGGCGAAATCATCGGGCACCGCAGGACATTTCAAAGAAGGGGGATTACAACAGCACCCAGTAAAAAAAAGGAGATCTGAAAAAAAAAACGAAAATGTGTACAAAATTAATCGCTCGCACATGCGATGAAAACGAAATTCGAGGTACAAAATCAAATCAATCGCAGCATACTTGAAAATGAAATCGAAGATTCCGGTCCGTCACTGAAGATGATAATCACGAAGATGTCGATGTTGATTACCAACACGATGATGGGCATACTTGACATGTCTATCAATAATATATTGTACAATAATTGCTTCTCATGCGGCGACGAAAATAAAAGAAAGTTTTTTTATATATCTTTGGCAATGAGCCATTAAAATAGCAGCGAATGAGCTAAACAAACAATTTGGTAATGAAACTACATACACTTAATTATGTCATAATGTTCGATCGTAATGGGCGTGCTGCTGCGAGGAAGTCGTTTATTTAAATGTGGCAAAACTATACACGAATTTGGGAAATTATGCTATCAGCTTAAATGGAAATAAAATAGAGGGTAGATAAGGCAGAACACTAAGTGCTATATTGAAATTAAATATTTTACATTTAAGACTCTGTAATGGGTTATGAAACTAAAAACATATTAAACGGCATTCTATAACAAACCCCTTTGCTCCAATAAACTAAAAAATATATTAACAAACGATCCAGTTCAATAAAATTCCTTCCATTGCCAAAATAACCTTTTTCTTTTCATAACCAACCCTCCGAAAACATGTAAATACAGTTTAACATCTCTTAAAATAGCAAAACAGCAAAAAATCACTGCTCACAATGGCAACACTTCAGTCCGTCCAGTCGCCATGTATGAGTGCCAAAAAAATCAGAATCATCCACCGAAAATCAACAAGAAATCATAAATAAACGTTGACAAAACTTTGACTAGGGACGATTAACCACCACGTAAAAAGTATCCTCGCAGCCCTCGAACGTAGGAGGTCAACGCGGGGAGGTCACTCGTAAAAAGGCCGTAAAAAATAGGGAAATCGGCGTTACACAACTCCGGAATAGATGCATGATTTATAGGCAGCTGGACAGGCCGAAGGACTCTGCAGTTTTCAATTGCACGCCGGCGCACAGCATGACAATCCGAGGCACTTGAGGCTAATTTCCCAGCAGTTGTTCCGCCGATTGCAAATATATTTTTTAATTAAAAAAATTGACATGCATTCTTTTGGAATATCGAATGAGCAAGTGAGTGAGTGAATGAACGAACGGGTAGGGTAGCCAAATGAATGAATGAATGACAATGTTGGCGCGCACACGCGTATTGAGTTACGCGCGCGAGACAAGAACATGTTTTTCAATTTTCATGCCAGAATAATTGCAAATGTGCGGAAAGCGCGGAACTTGGCCAAATGACACAAAAAACACTTGCTCGCCAAGCTGTGAAAATGGCCATTGGCCAAGTGGAAATCGGACACTAGCCGGTGGCCACACGGACAGCTAACACACATGGCAATGACCATGTCCGAGACCGGGTCGCTGAAATCAAAATCAACTTGGTTTCGTTTGAGCCTTTGCTGTTTTTAATTCGTGTAAACGGTTTGCGGAGCAGCTCTGAATGGGTGATAAATTAAGAAATTATTTTTGAGAAATAAAACAAAATTTGAGGAGGCTGTAAAATTATATTTTAAGCCAGAAGGTTAAAGTAAAGTAATTAATACTGACATATTTTTATTATTTGGAGAGTGTGTATTCGCATGTATCTTGTTTATAAATGATTCCCTAGGGTTAACATCAGCTCAAGGCCAATTATGTTTATAAATTTTCTATATGTATAAAGTAGAACTTATCCATTTTCCGGACACTGACATATCCCTCTACTACAACTCTTTGGATCTCCAACAAAAGGTAAATTCCCTTGACGATCATCTCGATCCGATAGCTACAGTTCCATCACATAAATCTTGCCAACTGACTTTCGATCGCACTCTGGCCACGCCCCTCAACCCTTGAGAGGTGCAGGCAATTGTCCTGCCACCGCTGAACCACTCAACCACTGAACCACTTCAATGGCGAAATCGACACATAAATCTTCAGACGGGACAGCCCGAAATTTGTCACTTTCACCGAGAGCAAAAAAACAATTGACAAATGGGCTCAAAAAATAGCGGGGAAATTTACGGAAAAACTCCGGAAAAAGGATACAGGATACAGGATGCAGCGACAAAGTCCCGCCACAACAAAGGAGACAAAAAAATAAAAATAAAGCCGAGAGACAATAAGAAGCGAAGTGAATTTTACGGTAAATTGACTGAGCACAAAAGGCTACCGCGAGAAGTCCTTTTAATCCTTTTAGCTGGGCAAACTATCAACGGCGAAATTGCCACTCAAAAGGTGAAAAACTAAGGGAAAACATTGCCCAGATTCGAATGGACACAATGTCCTGCTGCGAAGCGGCACGCGACTGCAAAAGGGAGGATAGCCGGCAGCTGCGCCTGCGCCAGCGCCAAGGATATAATTCAAAAATCGAAAGTGACCAAGAGGGAAAGTCCTACGAAAAGGGGTTCGTAAAATGCCGCCTGCGCCTGCGCCTGCGGTCGGCGGTACAAATTGAAATGCCAAAATCATTTCCATGGGCCGGAATTATAATTACAAAACCAACAAATGCGATTAACTGGACCAGTCCCCGGACTCGACAAACATGCGAAAGGAAGGGGGTTGAGTTTTGAGTACTAAATTCACGCCTCGCTACACAAAAGCGTTGTAAATTATATTGTTAGCCAGTCAAACTGACCGCCGTCCAGTTTCGTCCTCGGTGCCCGTAAAATTGCCAAATTCCCATAATTGCAGCTCCTGAAACAATGGGCAGCCTGCCGGGGGAAAAATAGAGCGGACAGGCGGACAGCCGGACGAATGATGGAACCCTCGTCAGGGGCCGTGGAGGGGTGGTAAATTTTATTAGTTTGCTGTCATATGCTCATCGATTGTTTGCTTAGGATGCTGCTGCTGCAGTCCGCTGGAGCACTAAGGAAACACGCACAGGACATGACAGGACATAATCATAAATATGGCAACTAAATTATGAAATCGATGGGAGGCGCACCATTCACATTTCTCCTAGGGCGATTGGTCACGCTAGATCTCTGGGCATTGTATATTTAATTTTCTGTTTTTATTTTGAGAGATAATATAAAATAAAATAAACATTGTTTAATTGGGTAAATGTGGAAATTAAAAGTAAATTAAACAGAAAAAATGCAAGTTGTTTAATTTATTAGTATTCCTTTCTATTTGCAGAAATATAATAAAATGATGTTATACCCATTTGTATAAACATAAATTGTATAAGTGAGGAATACAGTTTTAATTATCTTATATTTAAATACTGTAAATAACTTTAGAACTGCGGAATAAGTTATGGAAGAAAGCTAATTACCCTTGCAGTTTGCCTAAATTGTAATAAAACAACTCTTAATACAAAATACTATTCATTAAAATTATTGTTAATATTAATTTGACTCTCTTTTTTATTAAACTGGTAAGGCAAACCCAAAAATTAAAAAATAAAATTTACATATATCTTTGAATCCGACTAATCGATAATATTTACCGCTTGTTTGGCGGCATTCGTTACTCAAAAACGGAATGATGGGCAGCACTGGGCGCTCATAAACAAAATTCTGGCAACTCTGTTCAAATGCCAGCGTTGCCAGACTTCTAGTTTAAGAGCAACCAGTGCTGCCAGACTTTGATAAATTGGCGATTTTTAGCTATTTTCGTGTTAGATGCTGTGCAGCCGGTGTGGCAGCGCTCTGATTAAATGTGGGTGTCTGGCAGCCTTGTAATAGTTTTTGAATTTGGATTTTAACGGTGGAACGTAAAGAGATATTAAACTCCAGAATTGAAAGCCCTTCAAAGAACTCATTATGAAATCTTTGTTCATGGTTGTCCCTCAACTTAATTATATTTAAAAAGGTTTCCAAAGCCCCTGGAAATTTAAACGTTATCAATCGATGGCGATAATCAAGATTCTGGAAAACTAAACATAAATCTAAGAATAATCTGGGACAAAGGATTAGCAAGTTGTAAATTGGGTTTTAGCCCAAAGCTCATAATTATTTTTATGCTGGTAATAAAACACATTCCCTTGAAGCTTATAAATATTTGAATCTAATCAAAAGTTTATTAACCGAATGTCTCACTTCTCGCGCCATAGAAAATTATAAAGTTTAGCTAAATTCGTACAATAACAAAAAACAAATAAGATCAAAGATAAAGTCAGATAAGGATGCCATATTCTTAAACTTATGAGACCTTACGAATATGTAAATAAAAAGATGAAAGTGAAATGAGTGTACAGTATTAATAGATAATACTTTTCCCAAATTTCCCCTTAATAAAAATTCTTTGTTCCATTTATTATTTTCTCGTTTAATATTTATTTCTCTCGGGGCTTATTCCATTTCTGGCAATATTTGGGGGGTTACATATACACAAGTAAATCGTAAAATAATTCCAAGCAAAATGAACTTTTACACGATTGTGGGGGAAATACATGTACGTACTAGGGGTCCCGTAAACAATGTCCTACGCGTCCATTAACTACGAATAATACAAGTTGGGGCGACTCTGGCGCAGATCATTTGAGTTCTTTGAATTGAATGGGTGGGGTTGAGTTGTGGGATTGCATTCGGATACGGGTCTGGATCGTCTTGGTTGAGTGCGACTCGCTAAGTGCGTGCGTCTAATATTACCTTCTATATATGACTATATATATGTTCGTAAGGGTGTATATATTTATCTTGTGTTCGATTGTGTGTGGCCTTTGTGATATTTCGCTTGCGATACCTTAGTAAACTTGATTGCATTTCTGTATTGTAGTTGCGGTTTCATACGATTATGTTTAACTCTTACGGGGTATACTCTCTGTTTGCGTTGCGATATTGATTGCTGTTTATGTGACGGCTTCGAACTGAGGATACGTAACATAGAAAGTGTAACTCGCTCGCCGTACTCTATAACTTCTGAGCTCGGCCTCGGGGTCCCCACTAAATTGCATTCAGTGGAGAGGCGCTCCCCGGCTTGGCTCCTACCTCTCGTCCTGTTTGTTTAGTTTTATTTCCCTAAAATGTATGCATATATTTAAAATTCGACCCCGTCGGGGGGCTTAAAACGATTTTAGGCTACAGTAAAACATTTTCAATGCGCCAAGCTGCGAAGCTTTCAAGTCTTAACTATTCAATCAACTACCAAGTAAAGTGTATAATTCCGTATAATTCGAAAATTGTTATCTCTGTTTATTTTGTTAAAAAAAAACAACAACTCATCAGCAGGATACTGGCCTCCTTTGGTTTCTCCGTGTTATCTTGCGGCTTAGCAGTCTAAAGATTAGCTTCAGTGGAGAGATATTCTAGTTAATTACGCGTTGCTGTAAAAGCAACCGGCTAAAGTTCAATATAAAGACAAAAATATTATTGTTACCAGAAGAAAGCTTTGGGTGTGTATGTGTGTGTGGATCTAGCAGAGGCAAAAGCAGCCCAAGTTTACATTTATATTCTCCGGAGTGTATAGAAAGTGGGTGTGAGTGTTTCGTGTGATACCAAGATTAGAATTGCCCTACCTTAACCGACACTGGCGGTTCAGGAGGTTTTTGAAAAAAGAGTTTTCGGAAATATTAAATTTCAAAGATGTATCAAACAAGTAGGTTATCTTTAGAAGGCTACTAAGCTGATCTTGAGGAAATAATCACTCAATCAATTCGTTTATTCTTCATGCGGAACTTGATTTTGTAAAAATCATTAATAGGTTTTAATTACTAAGGTTATGCAAAGTTGCAGGCCTTAAATCATATTCCGTATTCCGAAAACCCTCTTTTGAAAACCCCTCCTGGCCTGCCATCTCATACCTATCCTAATAGTTCTATAACTTGATGGTTCCCCTTTCGATTTCTGCTATATTTGGTTTCTTTATCACATGCTTTGCATTTCGGCTGCTCAAAACGTGTCTGTATGTGCGTGTATTTAGTGTCGTCCCGAATGGGGATCCTCTTAGAGCTTGTCCAGGTCCGGCTGCTCGGGCTCGGTTGGACTGATCGGCGACATTTCCACACTATCCAGGAGCGGGGTCTTCTCCTCGCTGCAGCTGCTGCCGGGTGCATCGTCCATGTCCATCACGAACATCCTCGAGAGATCGGCGCCGCTGAGGGTCAATCTGGACGGCGACTCGTCCATCGAGCTGCTGGTGCTGCTGCTGTTGCTGTTGCTATTGCTACTGGTGGTGTTCGGGGTCATGTTACTGTGGTTACTCTGGTTACCCTGGACTGTGGTGCTCGGGATGACGGTGCTCTGATCGAGGGACTTGGAGGGCGTGCGATAGCTGGCAGTTGCTGAGGTGGCCACTAAATTCGATTGGCTGGACTGAGCGGACAGCGAGGTGGTCTTAATATTGGTCGTCTTCAGGTGGCTGCCGATGGAGCAGCTGCTGCTCCACCTGCCGCCCCGAGGGTGCTGCTTCTTCTGATTGTAGTGGGGCTGATTGTAGTGAATGCCCTGGCCCTGCTGCGATGATGCCATGGTATTATTGTCGTTATCGTTGAAGCTCATCTCGTCCTCGCTGTGCGTGTTGTTAATGGCCGTCTGCTTGAGCCGCACCAGATGCCGCTCCGAGTACGACTTGCGGGCGTCCATCACCCTCAAATAGTCGGAGGACTCGCCCAGGTCCTCGCTCTTGGAGCTGCAGTACCTGGCCGCATGGCGCGACCCGCCGCTGCCGTTGCCACAGAAGCTGGTGGTCACGCTGAGCATCTGTTGGCTTCCGCTCAGCGACCGTCGGCTGGCCTGGGAGCTGCTCCTGCTGCTCTCGTACTGATTGTCCCGCAGCGAGCAGGGCGAGATCCTCGGCGACGGATTGTTCTCCATCAGGGAGTCGTTGCTCTTGGCAATACGGTTCTTTCTGTAGAACTTGCTGTCCCGCCAGAGGGTCTGCCTGCCGGTGCGCTGCATCTCGATGCTGTTGCTCGGATGACTGGGCGGCGTCTGGCTGGTGGGCGTGGCCGTGGGCGAGTCCTGGCCCTGGCCCTTGCTGATGCGAAAAGAGGCGTGGGTGAGCTTCTTGTACTTCTCACTCTGCATGTTCACGCGATTGTCCGAGTGGGTGCGATCCGCCATCGGGAGGAAAGCATTATCGATCCGGCGCTCCTCCTCCAAGGAGCGAAAGGCCAGGCGGTTCACATGCTTCAGGTGCTGCTTGTCGGAGTTTCGCTTCGGGGACATGTCCTCGAAGGAGCTCACCTGGAAGGGACACTAATTAAGCTTTCTTTCACAAACTAAGGCATAGTTATTCAAAGTTATTGAAAAGAGAAAACTGCAATCAAAAATCAATTAACTAAGTAAATAAGGTTTGCTTTAAAGTTTACCTCTTCCGCAAAATACAAAAAACTTGTTAGATATATAATTTGTCTATAAACCAGAGACAATTACAAAGGCTTACTCACCCGATATTTCTGCGAGAAGACCTCTATCATTCCCGATCGCTTCGAGGGCGATGTGGTGTAGATGGAATTCTGATCGTTGACCAGGATCTTGGGCGGATCGAACTGCTGCTGCTGCTGGTGGGGATGGCCCTGTCCCGGCGCCTGAACCTGACCCTGGGCCTGACCTTGACCCACATTGCTGTTAGAGGCTAGCGAGGAGCTGCTCGAATTGCTGGTGGCCGTTACCAGGATCTTCGGTGACAGCGACACTGGAAACTGCTGGGGACGTATGTTCCCGTAAGAGCCACAATTGGAACCGGACGAAGTGGAGCCCGTGCCCGACATGGCATCGTCAATGTGGAGAAAGTTGTTGGGCGAACTCTCGCGGCACGGCGAGGAAATGGCCGAGTCCTGGGACACCATGCTCCGGGGAATGGTGGCCAGCTCCAGGCAGGTCTCATTGCCGCCCGTGGTGGTGGCTATGATAATATCCTCCACGCCCTCGTCGATGGGCGAGGAGATGGACTGGAAGCTGCTCAGCCGAATGCTGGAAGAGCCGATGGACAGGTCGTTGTCGGTCAGCGAACCGAAGGCCGAGTCCTGGGAGGGATTGCTGCGGCCGTACTTGAGGCACTTCAGCGAGTACTCCAGCCGGCGGCTCTTCGAGTTCTTGTAGTTGCACATATCGGCGGTGAGCTGGTGATTGAAGGAGGCTCCTGCGGCCGACGAAGTGCAGGCCGGGGCCTGCAGCCTCTGCGAGCCCGAAGAGCCGCTGGCCTCCTCCTCCTCGAGAACCTCGAACTCCTCCACCTCCACCTCGTGGGCCTCGTAGCCATCCTCGGCGGGAGACACTCCCTCGGCCAACAGCACATTCAAGTTGCTCTGGCTGCTGGTGCTACACCGAATGGTCGGTGGCTGGTGCTCCTGCCCCGGCTCCGGCTCGTGGCCATTGTCGTCAGAATAGAGGGCCGCCGGGTCACAGTAGTGGATGGGCGACTCCGAGGGCGGGTCGTACGAGTGGACGTACGAGTGGGCGGAGTGCCACTGCTGCAGGCGCAGCAGGTGCTGCCGGTGGTAGCTCCCACCGACCACAATCTCCTCCAGCAGACCCTCCTCCGAGTCGCTTGATATGTCAAATGAGTCCATTGTTCGGCTGATACTGTATGGGCGGGCGGCGTATCGATAGAGATTGGGGGGAAGAGCGGGAAAAAGGCCAGAGAATAACAATCAGAAATTCAGAATTCGGAATTTTCAATCCCAATCCGACTGCGGCACCTGGCTGGGATTTCTTTTGTGTTCGGATATGCATAGAAGCCATGGCATGTCACTGAATGCGATGAGTGTTGTGTTTTTGTGAGTGTGCGGCTGCAATAGAAGCGGCAATACGTGCGGGTTTCCAATCGAGGCCCAAATCGCTTGCTCTCCACAAACTCAATTAGTGACCCATGAAATCTATGGTTCTATTAATATTCCAGAGACATTGTGCTAGCCGTGATACAAGGATAACTCAAATGGGAGCCCGGCTTTGTTTAAGAGTTGGGCAACAAATTTTGAAGTATTTTAGCTGAGAGGGAACTAAGTTATGTCTTTTTAATGGAGCTTATATAATTGAAATTTAGCTATTAAACTATTACAATCAGAAGGAACAACCTTGAGCTTTAGTTAGCTATTAAATATAACAGGTAGTAAATATAGTTCTTGTTTTATTACCAGCCTATTTAAATTACTTTCTAATAACTTTAAAAAACAAACTAGTATCAAAAACATTTAACCTGCTAGGAAAAGGACATTCAGTGCTTAATCGAAAACAAATATTGCCTTTGTACATATAATATGTTATATTCTCTACATCATGCAATCAGCAATATAAACACAAAAGTTTGTTCACAGGATTTATGGTGAGATTTAGGCAAATAAGCTACAACAGAGAAAACACACAGATATATAGAAAAATTGATTGGGCAAACTATAAACTCTAAAATCTAGTGCAAACAAAAGGCATTTGACAATGTGGTTGGCACTCGTTAAATGAATAAATAAATATATATATATATATGTTTTCTGCACTTTCTGCTGGCCCCTGGCATCGGTGGAGATTCGATTTGGTTTACTTTGAGGTGGTGCAAGTGGTGTTGCTTGCGTGGCTTGCTTCTGGCTGGTGGTGCGAGTGGATTATACAAAAAAATTTCCACTTACCACAATTACCTACAACAGATATTGTTTTTTTTTTAGCTTTTTGTTTTTTGCAGTTTGATTTCATTTTCCATTTGATATAAAAAAATTACATGTTCGTACAAAAAATGGCATTGTTGCTGTACTCTGCAGTTCATGATTTTATTTTCAGGTAGTAATTTTATTCAGGTATTCATTTTGTTTCACACGATATTCATTTTGTAAAATTTAATTGTGAGATATAATTTTTTTTTTGTGAGTTGTTCATAGTTTCAGGTTCGGTTTGGGGTTGGGCTATCTTTTTTTTTTTTTTTGGTACGGTTCAGTTGGGTTTGGTTTCGGATTAGTACATACGAAAGACTTCATAGGGCGCAGGCAGAACACTGTTGTTAAAGATGTTGTTGTTGTTGGAGTAGTAGTTGTTGTTGTTGTAGTTGGTTTTTTATTTAGTCGAACGGGTTATGTAAATAAACAAATGCAGAAATGCAAGAGTTTGTAAATCAAAAACAAAACACACACATAGGTGATGTAAACAAAAGTGAACGTTGATAGACATTCGAGGGCGGATCGGTATGTGTGTAGAAGATGATGGGTTTGGTGTAGCGGCAACTGTAACGGTAACTGCAACGGTAACGGGATTCTGGGCGCTTTCGCAACACTAAGATAGATTGAACACACAGATACACACACACACAACAGAGTTGAGTAGTAGTAGTAGTAGTAGTAGGCGGTAGTAGTAGTAGTAGGAGAGAAAGAGAGAGTAAAACATTGCATACGGAAAAAATACTTTAGTTGAAAAATCCTCCACTACGTAAAATTGTTTGATTAATTAATGTAAGTAAAAAACATGCGTTTGAGTATTTAATTAATATTTTTCTGAGGCAGCTGAGTAAATTTACACGGGGTCATTGGGATGCTTAAATATACATGAGGCAGCAGCAAAATGAGGACACTTTTTTCAGGAATTTTTCTCTCGCGCTAGCTTCCGTCCTCGTCCTTTATCACTCAATTATATCCCTGTCTTGTATGCATAATTTTAAATTCTGCCTACGGCCCTGGTGAATGGAAATGGAATGGAATGGGTCAGAGCCTGAGCAGAGTCCAGGGCATTACCATAATTACCTTTAGGCACGCACTCACACTCACACACAGACACACGCCAGGAGCCACACGCACATCATCAGGCTTTTGGCCACATTTTTCGCTCTGCCATCTGTCCGTGTGTTAGTTTCCCTCGCTTTTTGTCCGTCTTTTCTTTGTAGTGTCTTTTTGTTTAACCTCTCCATGAGTGTGTGTGTGTGTGTGTGAGTCTCTCTTTATTAGCCCGAAATGCGAGTGCACAGGAAGAACTGGATTAACAGGCCCAGAGCGTGGCTTAAATTGGCGCCCGACGTGGGGCGGAGCTATGACTCTACTACAAGCTGCGAAAAGTGTTTTGCATTTTGGTCAAATAGAGCTCTTTGTTAGAAAACAAAGCAGTAACGTTTCTCTGGAAAACAAATGGAGTTCCGGAAATCCGGATTTAGTCGGACCTTGAGGGAATTATCACTGATTTCTTAAATTTCCTTAAGCACTTTAAAAACTAATTCATATCAGAAAGTAAATTTAAATTGCCAATGGGTTTTCATAAACAGTATTGTAGGTCTAGTTTTGTAGGTCTGAGCCCTTTAAGAGGCTAAGGATTACGTCCTAGTCCTAGACTTTCGACTAAGGCTGCAGGGTTAACGTGACTTTTCTTGATTTCAGCTTAGGCAATACTATGTGTTCTAGAGCTTCAAATTTAGTTAAAAAATGGTTATCAGGTGGATTATTATTAACACATATCTTAAATAACATTAATCTAGAAACATAACATCAAAAAGCATTCAAGGATCTTAAGGATATTTTATAGTTAAAGTTAAATCAAAATTCGGCTATTGAATATAAACTTTAAATTAATAATTAGAAAGGTATTATTCACTTTCACTATATAACAATCTAAATAACATTCTAAAATTCAATTTAGGACGTATGATATCTCATTGAAGATCTCTTCGAAGACGCATTTCTATATATAGAACACATCTAAGACTAAAAAACATAATTTCCACCGAAAAACATGGCACGACGATGAACAGTGTACGGACTGTGTGTGTGAGAGTGTGTTTAGTGAGGGTCTTATGTGATTTATGCCGATGACTGAGAGAGTGAAAAGTTGGCAGAGTTTGCTTCTAGGTGGAAAGCTAAGAAACAACTAAGCCGTCAGAGGAGCAACTCACCCAGTGCGTCGATCGTGCGGCGTCGAGGGCGGCGTGCAGGGTGAGTTCGCCTCGCTGAGGGAGTGGCCCAGAGAGGCGCATTGGCGCTTCTTTACCGCATGCAGGAGATTTAGGGTGGACCTGCTAAGGCTCGGCTTAATTGTCTGTCAAAATAAAGGAATACATGGTTATAAATATGAAAAGAGGAGGAGTACATTTCAGTACTTACACTGAAACAGGGGCCACGCAGCTCGCGCAAATCGATGCTGCGAAAGAGATCGCACAGGACTAGGTCCTCAACGGAGGGGCAGACACCGCTAGGCGGCTCAAAGATTAGACCTAATATCTCCAGAATCTTGAATAATAATATTTCATTAATATAAATATTTTAGATATCCATAATTTGTTTGTACCTGGCCAATTTGTGGGTAGTGCTGCATCTCCATCTCGAGCACCCGCATGGACGGCTTGGGTGTGGTCAGCTCCTGACCCGTGCACATCTCGTACAGCAGGTGGCCAAAGCAGACGATGTCCACGTTCTCGATCTCGGTGACCGAGCGGGACCACATAACGGCGTTATTCCGCGAGCTGAGACCCAGTAGACCGTTCTCCAGGCCGGATAACCTGCAGCAAAAACACATGTCCCGGAGAATGCATAATTAAGTGGCGAACCCATCCATATCCCCGCTCCTTTGTTCTTGATCTTAATTATGCAACACATTCGATGGCGGTTCCGCCAGTGCCACAGCCATTGGTATTGATGGCCAACACGTGGCTACGACGGCCACAAAGTGCCTACTTTTATGGATTTCTGTGCGAGCGAGAGAGGGTAGAGTGGCATATCCACCATCCCGATGTGCCTTCATGACAAAGAGCGTATGTCAGACCTGATATGACAATATTATGACACTACACAGTGCTGTATATTGCAGATTGGCCGGGGCTTTTGGCTAGAGGGTCCTGTCAGTATTCACTAGAGCGCAGTATTGCTGACTAGCCAGGAAAAGGCCACCCAAATTGGCTGACAAAAGGCATTCTGAAGATGCTGGCACTCGGTGCGGGATAGTTGATGGATTTCATTTGCCAAAGGTATGCTAATTAGGCCACAAAAATGTTAATTACACTTTCGTTTAAGACCTAAAACATCTTTCAGTAAATATATCTATCTACCTTTAATTACTGTAATGCTTACGGAAAATCAATTCCAATTGAAGAGACTTAAGCCTGTGTTAGTTGAATAAATTGTCTCTTAATTGGAGGCCTGTTATTTTGCATTTGATTTTATAGGTCTGATTTATTTTTACATCCTTTTCTTGATTACCATTTCAAGCAGAGAGAGAATGAAGACGAAAGATTCCTAAGGCAATCCCACTTGAACAAGTACTTCGCTTTGGCACTCCATCAATCAGCTTTTCAGCTTACTACTCTCCATTGCTCTGGCAATGGACTTCTACAATCCTTTGCCCTTATCGATGGCTGTACATATGTATAAGCAATTTATATGAAAATCAGCTTTTTCAATGTCCTCCCCCCATTTGCTGCGACGAAGGCAACTAAATTGGGTCATGCACTTGGCGGAAACTTAAACAAAGAAAAATATAAAATAAAGAAAAAAGAAATCCGCTCTTTCATTGACTTTTACCTATAGGAATTTCAGCTTGCCCCTTTGTCCCCTCCATCGTCTAGCTGCAGTATAAGCATTTTTTTGCGACGAACATTTATTTTTAAAATGGCAAAAAGCTAAAGCTTTATTTTTGTTACACCCATTCGATGTTTCCGAGTGGGTGGCCCTGGGCGGCGCTTTACACGTTGTCGCACAGCAGTTACATGGATCTGGATGGAAGGACGATGGAGCGAGGGTTCAACAAACAGGGACATGCATTTAAAGTGCCACAAAATGGCCAACGATTCCGTTGAATTGCTTTTAATTTGCCATTTAGGCCGAAAACGTTCTCCCTTCTATTTTGCTGAATTTTGCATGACTGAAATTTCAGGACAGAGACCCGTTGGCCACCGCTCCGATATCAAATATTTCAGTCATTATTAAATTAGTTCACGGCTGAACGGGCGATGGACTCACCTGGCTGCCCCGTTCTGCAGGATGACATTGCCGCTGTGCAGGTGACCGTGAAGCGGAAAGCCGCGCTCCTTCAGGAAGAGCAGTGCCTCCAGGATCTGACGCCCCAGGCGCTGCACTTGGCTCACCGGCAAGCCATTTGGCTTGCGCGTATACTTTTTGGCCCACGGCTCGTTCCACTGTGCCTGAGAGGGGATGTGTTTTTTATTAAATTCAAATTTAAACAGATTATTGCGCTGCCAACTCACTTTGAATATGAGATCCTTGAGGCTGCCGCGCGAATTGAAGGGCGTCACCAGGCAGGCATAGTTATGCGAGCTGTTGCGCAAGAAGCCCAGGTCCAGCACGGGATATATGTACGGATGATGCAGCGAGCCGAGGAGCTCCATCAGGATCTCCCTGGCACACTCGTTGGGCGGCAGATCCTCGAAGGCCACGCAGTCGGGGGGCAGAGGTAGCAGAGTCAGCAGACGATCTGTGCGGACCTATAACAACTTCCAATTGAATCTAAGCTTCAAGAGATCTCAACAGAAACACCCTACCGAAGCATCCGTGACCAGAAACCAGTTCTTGCCGTGCCTCGAGCCGATCTCATCCAGATGAGCGATCACCTCGTAGCGTCCGTTGGCACTCTGAATCCATTCCTGGGTGGCGTTCAGGGCCTTCTCCCGCTGGGCCCGCTCCCTGGGACTCCGCTCCACGATCCCATTGCCGCTGTCCAAGGCGGAATACTGATACTTGATGTTGGGCCTGAAAAGTGTCCATTACATTTTAGATCTCACGTCTGTCTAAGGCCACAAATAATATGGTAGATAGAGAGCATACGTTGTTAAAGAATTGCTAACTAAGGAAACTTGTTTTTGTATGTTACAACTAAAACTAGAACTAATCATGAGTTGGCTTTCTAGGTAACGCTTTGACATTCATCGCATCACACTTTGGCAAGGTATTATTTACAATGGCCATCGGGGAGGGGACAATTAGCATAAATTTTCCCACAATTTGCATAAGCGACCGCACTTGACCAGCGTCAAAAGCATTTTCGTCCTTCCATTTCAATTATGTGGTCTCATGTTGAATAATTTATTTACAGGGATTTTGTTTACTGATTACTCAGTATCTGGTAAGGTACATACATATATATGTAAGAATTTTGAGGCAGACACATTTCACAGATTCATAATTAATGTAAATTTTTTGGTATTTGATAATGGAATTTTATGCATTCGATTTATTTATGGATTCTTAAAGCTTTATGAACGAACATCCAAAGATGTTAAAGCAATTTAATGTGTTTAATTTTTTTTAACTCAGTTTGTTATGAATAATAATTAATGCAGTTTCCTAATGGTAATATAAACCATTTGGCAGCATTGATATTGACCACAAACCAAAGTAACAATCATAAATTCAAGTTTTCTAATATAATTCCAATATAATTTTCTTTAGAAAAGGAAATTTGACGAGTGTATAAAACTCAGCTAGAGCTCAACCGCTGACCGAAGTATTTAACAATTCAAAATTGACCAGAAAACAGTGCCCTGGAGACCCCGAAAAAACCTCATCACCATCTGCACAGGCCACAGGACAATTGCCAAAAAAAAGGGAGACAGAAAATAATTTGTGCAGCTACATTTTTTCTCGTTGGCAGGAAGTTGAAAGGTGCCGCAGGACGAAGGAATTTGCAACTCAATGAGAAGAGCGGAAGACAAGGGACGGGCCAGAGGAAGAGGAAGTAACTGCCTGCACAATGGCGCAGCGGAAACGGAAGCAAGAGTTTATCATTTCATTTCGTTTAACATGGTCTCTGATCTGTTTTTTTTTTTGTGTTTTAGGTTCTTAGAACCAGTCTTTTATTTTATTTATTTGTTGCAAGTGCAAAAAAAGCAACAGAAAAAGGAAACGGTGTCAAACGAAATGAAAGAAGGAAGAAAAGCCAAACAAACTGCACTCACTTGGAGGCTTAAAAACGAGACAGAAACAGAGACAAAAACTGAGATTAGAAAGAGCAAAAGAGAGGCAAAATAACAAAAGAGGAACAAATAGAAAGATATAGAGAGAGAGAGAGACAAAGAGAGAGAGAGAGGGGGGAGAGTGGGAGCAGGACAGGCTCATAAACAAACACTTACGGCCACTCAATCAAAACAGAGCGAAGGTTAAGCACATCCTCGGGTTAAGTTTAGCATGTGTTTGAAAATTTAATAAGGCACAAAACGAAAGGGAGACGCCAGGGGGAGATGGGAGGGGACAGAGGAGGACAGGGCGAGAGTGAAAGTGTGTTCGTGTGCGGCATAAAATGTTGGCCAAGAGGCTTCGTTATTCTCCAGCTCCCTCTCCCTCTTCCCCTCAATCCATTTCACTTTCATTGCGTCACAAGAACTTGCAGAAACGAAAATGAAATGAAAATAAACACACAAACACACGTAGAGAAAAATCACAGTAACACAGTTCCCTATTCCAGGTTCGAAAGTGTTAATTAAAACCAAAACAAATTTTAAGTTACGAGTTAAAAAAAATAAAAAATCAAACTGCAAACAATTAAAAAAAAACTAAAACTATGAAATTTTGAAGCAGAAGTTTATAGTATATTGCTGTTTATTGCCTTATTTAAAAACGGCCAAAATTGATTTGAATCCTCCAATCGTGTAATAAATATAACAAAATAAATTAATCCATTTTGCCAATCAATCAATCATTTGTAAGAGTGTAACGCAATTTCCCGTTGATCACCAATTGTAGTGGTATTTTCCCCCTGTGTACTCGTGTGTGCGTTAACTAGAACAGAACAACCAAAAGCTGGGTAAACTCTTTGCCCGTTGCCTGTCTCTTTAAGCGCATGGCTTGCGCTTTTGGCCAACGGTGCGTATGTGAAATATTTCTCATTTTCCCGCTGTTCAAGGCCTTGACTCCGATTGCAGCTGTAACAGCGCACTCACATCCCGGTGTTTGTATGTATAAATGTTCAAGGATGTTTCACCAGTTTGTTTGTTTGTTGATTTAAGCTAATTTTTGTTGCAAAAACGGAGAGGTGACTTTCTTTCGTTTATCTTCCTCGTGATATTGCAGTTTAAATATTTGCAAAACACTCGACACACTTGTTGTTTGCCAAACTCTGGAACGTGGCTGGTGAGAAGGTAAGGATAAAATGATGAAAACAAGCTAAGGCCGGCAGATTTGAACTCTCGAATGTAGTAAGAAATAAATTAGATTTTCTCTGGATACTCCCTTGCCTGCCCTTAAACTGAATGTGCGGGGAAGCTTTAAGGGATTTTCGGGAAATTTACACTCCCACTTTTCTTCTCTTAGAAAGCCGCACCAATAACCTTTAATCAAATATTATTAATTTAAAGTAAACCCCTTTCAAGCATCAGGTTCCGCCTCCATTAATATAAACACCAAGCATCTGCGACTCAGGGAAATAAACGAACCGAAGAGAAGAGAACCAGGGCCAGAGGTGCAAGCATTTGCCAGATACATAGATACCAGGGCCCAGGAGTTACCACCTCTATTGGCGGGGGGCCTGAAGTTCCTCAAAAATGTTCGGATGCCGCGCGTAATTAACGTGCTCGTGTGTGAAATTTTTTATTGCATACTTTGCAGCACTCACACATGCACACTCATCTGCTCGTTAGCGGCACACACACACACCTATCACACACCTCCACATCGACAAACACTTACACACACGAACAGATGCTCACGCTCGCTTGCACATTCATCATACGGCTCAGCACGTGGCCGAAGGGGGGCGAGTGGAGCTGAAAGGGGCAAAGGGAGCTAAAAGGGGCGGGAATTGGGCGGACATTCACACACATACACTCACGACAGGGACACACAGATACATTCGCACACAGGCGCGAATCAATTTTTCGCCTTTTCGAGCGAACTTTTGCTGAGTTGATAATTTAATTTGCAATTTTTGAACACTGAAAAGAAATTTAGTTATATACCAATAAAAGCCAATAAGAGAAAATATATTTGCTTCAGTCTATATGGAAATAATACACCAACATCGATGATAATTATTTAAATAATATCAAATATATCAAATATATTCGATATTTTATACAAATTCCAATATTTTAGATTACGAACTTCCGTATTAAATACAACATTCATAAAATCACATCGACCCTCATTTCAACGCACATTTTCTGCCAGTGTATTTGTATGCCAGGGCATCTAATTTAAGGAATTTTCACCTTGGCAAACTTTCACCTGCCTTTTGGAACAAAAGAAAGGGGGGACTGGGTGCGGCGGAAAATGCATTCTATCATCGCATTTAATACTTTGACTCTGGCACTGCCTTTGGCTTTTCATTCGAAATGAGAAAACTTTCGAGACTAAAGTTGCGGAAAATATTTCGCTACACAGACAGAGAGTCAAAGCCAGAGATATCCGCTAAAAGTCAAGGGAAACAGGGGAAATTTCTATTATACATATACATACATATCATAATTTTTTTTGCTATTTCAATATCATTGCCCACAAAAGCTTTCAAGTTAATTATTTTTTGTCGGCTGCGGCTCAACCCTCTTGAAAATCAGATGGGTTTTCTTCTGAATTACTTGTGTTATCTCTATGTACGGGTGCATGTGTATTAGTTTATTCGAATAAAAAGAATAGTTGAGTGTGGTACGGAAAAATCTACGTGTGGCAAACATTAAAAGCATTTTCGGTTTTTATTTCTATTCATTTTTGGCATGCAAAGTGCTGTCGAGCTGGAATAAAAAATCAACTGAATCGAAACGAAACAAAACGAAACGATGTGAATTTGGGCAAGCAAAATGAAAAAGAATTGCACTTGAGAATATGGCATCGAGATCTGTACACTAGTGGGACTGATGCTGAGAATATCTCAAGTATTAATACAAGCTAATTAAAAAATAGGAATATAAATATTTAGTATAGTATAGAGTAGAGTAGTAAATGCAACCTTGTATTCAGTACTGAATCTATGGTATCTCTACTTCCGGTTTCCGCTGGCATCGACTTGCTAAAGAAGAGCCTAGCTAGATTGTCTAACCTCGCGCTAACCAGCGGCGATTTCTCCGAGTGCTCGGATAGATCTGAGTTATCTTGCTCCGAGCTCGCCGACCGATTGCTGCAAATAGAAGGGTACACAATGGTGGTTGCGTGGTTGGTGGGTGTTTTTTTGTGGGTTTTGGTTTTGGTATTTGGATTTGGCAAAAAGAAAATATGAAAATGAACGAACGAAATCAGCGGTAAGTGTGTGTTCTCTTCCATTGTCGGTCTGTCGAAAGAAGCTTCACTGAATCGAACCGAAAAAGTGTCACAAACTAAAGGATAACTCGAGGAACCTGTGCACTGTGCTAGGTGTTGGTCGCCCACACATTGCAAAAGTCCTATATACACACACGGACGGGCGTATATATATATATATAGATATATATATGTCGGATCGGATCGGATCGGGTACTCACCTACTGTAGATCTGGCGCCGATTGGCGGCCGTCAGAGCCGAGACATCGAACTCGATCGCCGAGTTGGAGCGTTTCAGACCGTTCGCCTTGTGCAGCTTCTTCATAATGTGCTTCACTTTCCTATCGGATTGGTTATCGGTTATCGACATCAAATCGGTTGCATTTCGAATTGAGAAACAAACACACACACATTGGCATACAAACTTTCGACTTAAATATCTGAATGTATGTTTGAAAGTGTTGGAAAAGCAGTGGCTTTTAATAATCGATTTTGATAATAAAGTATATCAATTTTCTTAGATGTAAATGAAAGATAAATTTATAAATAATTTGGTACTATTGAGTTTAAATATAAGTTGGTAATGCATTCAAATTGTTAGTAAACATATAAAAAAAAATTTTGACTTCTGATAATTACTTTAAAAATTTTGTTGAATTTTGAAATATGTTTAAGAATTTTAAAAAATACAGGACATCTTGTAGAATTTAGGCTTCGTATAAATTATACAAATTTCAATGTTTAACAAATGCCTTTCTTCGGAGGTTTCCTATATGATTATGAAGTTTTTTAAGTTAAAAATTAACACATTTTATTTATAACTATATTAGTGCAATATTCCACTCATTCAGGCATCTTTCATTGCTTTTCCAACCCTTTTCCCACGCTTTTTCCAGACTCCTCTTAGCCAAGGGATCACTCACTTTTCAGGCACTGGCGGCCGGACGAAGGGGTCGTGTCCTGTGACGGCACTGGCCCGATTGTCGATCCGCTGCTGCTGGGCGGCCTTGTTGAACTTGAACATGGTGAAGGACTTCTTGGCGCTGGCCACCTCGCACACGCGCACAATGATCTTGCGGCTGCTCTTGAAGACCGTGTTCAGGGTCTTGTAGACGAGGATCGAGACGGACTTGGAGGCGTGGGGGTTGTGGTTGTGGCTGCTGTGGTGTTGCGAGGGCGGGGGGTTCGGCAGGGACTGCTGCTGCTTCAGTTGATGCACTGGAGCATGCGGCGCCGTCGACGCCGAGGATTGTGATCGGGTGATGACTTTACTATCCCTCGGGAGATGATTCCGTTCGCGCTGATCCCGCTGATCCCGGTGGCAGCTGATGATGAGCTCCGGCTCCGGATGCGGCGCTGCCGGATCGCTGACCTCGCTGGATGTGTCCTGTGGGAGTGTATTTTTGTTGTTTGTTTTTTTTTTGGTTTTATTTTCGAACAAGAGTTGAGAAGTGGCCACAAGGAAATGGAAAGAAATATGCGGTAAAGACGTTTAAGAAATATGTTAATCCAGAAACGAGGTTTTAGCGCAGCAACGAAACGAAAACCAAAACTGACAGAAGCGCTTCGTGGATAGTAAAATGGGTAAATCATAAGCCATATAAGCTATATCTATCACCCCGGCAGTTGCACTTGCTCAACAATCGTTCAAGGAGTGTAAATCAACTGAGGTTTAATTATATTGCTGTAAAAGACAATCACAAAAGCATTTTGATGGGGAACTTTGGCAAGTTCCTTGGTTGATTTTCATTGTGGATTGTGGTTTGTGGTTGTGAAACGGAAGCGGAAATGTTAAGGAAAAGGATAATCAAATGAAGGGTAAAGCATGCTTTCGTCATACGCCAATTGTTCAATTCAACTAAACTAATTTGCAGCCAATTAGTATAGAAGCGTAATCTAGGAAATTTGCATAATAAAATTGTGTGAAGTTCAAACGAAAAATTTAACTAATTTCAGCGTGTCTGGAGTGTTTAAATTTTGCAGCCAATTGAAGTTTTGGAAAATCATAAATCGTATTGCTTTTGGTACAGTTGTGGGTTTTCTTTAGCTTTGCTCAGGTGATTTGATTTGCTCTCAATTTGCTGACTAATTTGCTCCGCTCGGTAACTTGACTTGCTGATGCAACGTAAGCAAATTTACCTACCGATCGCGATCGCCTAGGCAAAGTTCGCTACAGTCCAAAATTGCACGACACCTAAATCCGAGGTTCGATGGTTACAGAAATTTAGTTACACATTTCGATTCATCAGTTTTTGCGGGGGTTAATGGTGAAGGGGCAGGAACAATTGATGAATTGTGATGCTTGAACCCAGTTCGATTTCACTTCGCAGGCTTATATCTACATAAATTATTTCATTTGCCGGCATTCAATAAAACTCACAAATCAGCCAAATAGTCTATTAATTATTGTGTGAAATTCATTTATTTATTTTTATTCAAAAATTTTCAATAAATCATTTTGAACATAGATTTGTTGATGATGACCGTTGTACTTCTGTATCTATTTGTTTCTAAATAGTTTTCCCACTATATAAATTTAATTTTACTTCTTGCAACCTTGTAATTCAAAAGCTTAAGAAATAGACAGATAATATTAATGTGTTCAATTAATGTTCAACTAAAAGCGGACCTTTTTTCCACGTGCCAACAGGGTCGCATGTGCGATAAAAGCCTTTTCTTATAAGTCGAGCCTCTCAGTGTTTTTAAACTGACTGTTTTGTTTTCAGCCGGAACAGCAATTAAACCATATAACATAGGCATGATAGATCAGATTTGCATTTGAAATGCCGCCACACTTGGCGGCGCTGCTGGTTCGTTAATTAAAAAGTACACGCCCCTTCAACATGCGAAACTTTTGAAGTTATTTTACCGAAAGCAAATGCGTTGCAGTTCAACGAATGTCCTTCACACGGTGAAAAGTAAACCGCAGGCATGGCGGGCACAATAAAAACAACCACTACACACACTCGCAGCGCGGCGGAAGAACAATGGAAAGGACTTTAATAGACGCTTAAATAAATCATACGCCCCGTGTGCCGCGCACATCTCCCCTCGAGTGATGCGAGTGTGTGTGTGTGTAAGAGCTGCGTGACATTGAGCTCTATATAGAGTGTATAAACCAGGCAACATTTTTTGCACGTGTTCGTCACACATTCCCCTGCCCCGCTGCCCGCGCCCCATTTGTCTAATTGTCTAATTCTAATTTTAAATTGTGTTTTTTAGTTGCTGTTGTTGCATGCGCCTTGTAGGTTGATTTAATCGTATTTGTTCTCTTTTCCAGCACCCCCACAACCAACGGCCCCGGGCCATTTATCTAATCAGGGACAGCACACAAATGCTCAAAGTTCGTTTCTGCCTTTTACTTTCAAGACACTTTATTGATTTTTCTTTTGGGAGCGGTGTAAGTGGTTCGCTTTTTATTTTCCTTTGGCTTTCAGGTGTGCAGCAAAGAAGGCAAGCCCACTTGTCCCCTCCACCTGTCCGGGTGTCAAATTCATATTCATATTCACATTCACAATCACGATATGCGAGTCGAGCTCTGGCTTATTCTACACTTTGATTATTGCATTATCCTGTCCGTCACTAGCTTGTTCGGTGCAAATTAAATTGTCAATTTCGGTAAATGGCCAGAGAGAACGCGATGTGGAACCGACATTGTTTGCAACGTGTTCGACTGGAAACAGATGTCATTAATCAATATTGTACTACTTAGCCGGGGCTTAGTTTGCTGCTCTAGACATTAATTATCGGCACTTTAATTGAATCGCTTTGGGTCGGAGCTTAGTGGCAAGATATTACTCATGCTGAGAGTTAAAAATAGGTGGGAAATGTATCCATGCCCTTTGGTGAATTACTAATTGTTTTGGCGGGTATTAATAGGATTTTCGTAAAAAATTGAATAAGAAGTTTTGGGGAAAACATCCGGGGGAATGATTCATATTGATAACTTTTTCTGTTTTGGTAGTTTTAAATAAATAAATTTTTGTAATCTGAAGAAATTCACGCTAACTCTTGCTTCATTTCTTAGCCGCCCAAGAAAAGATATGCATCTTTAAAATACATCTCTTATTTTCTCCTTTTTTAAACAACGACTTAATCTTCATTTTCCATGATTTATCTCTCAGAACAAGACCATAATTTTGGTCATTACATGCCACCCAGCTCCTTTAATGTTTCACCACAAATTGTTGCGACCGAAATAGAATTGCACATAAAAAATGATGATGATGATGATTATGGTGATGAAGAGATGAAGGGAGGACAAGCTCCCGAGCGAGTGGCACCTGCTTTTGACGATTCGGAGGAGAGTTTTCCACCCCAGCACTAGACCAGCACTTTCCACGACCTGCTAGACTCCATCGCGGATGCACTCATTGTTGATTGGATCAGACGGATTTTAATAAATAATTAAATAGTTTCGAGAATGTCGTCACAAAGTTTGGCAAAGAGTTGACTTTCCGGTGTCAGGCCGCCGCGTGCCATGTAATGGATTAGAAAATTTCGGAGCACCCAAATTAACTTTTGCAAGTTACAACAAGTTCTCAAAGTTCTGAACCCGCTGACGCGACGAAACTCTGCGGTATAAAATTACTAGAATATTTAAGCCATGAAAACGCGGCCAACACGGTTCACGGGTCGTCCGTTAATGAAGGTGCGATTCGAATATCGTTTCGTTTGGGGCGAAAACTATGAAATTCTTCATTCCAGTCGGGCCGAGGTGTGTTTTCAGGTATTACTCGTATATAAGGCCACGTCGGTATGTATAGAGGTGGGCCACAATGTTTGCGTGCCCATATCGCCGCCTCTTGTTTGTGGCTGTATTTGTGGTCGCCCCGTCGACCGCCGCCTGCCGCCCCCTGACGTTGTCTGTCCCGCTTTGGTCTGTGCGTTTTCCCCCTTCTAACTGGATTATAAAAATTGATTTTTAATTTTTATGACAATTTCCAACTGACTCACGACGACAGGCGCTCGGCGTTCGTCGTTCGCTTGGCATTCGCCAGGAATGTCGGCTATGTATTCATTCCACTACTATTTGCTCTTCCTTGGACAACCGAGCCTGCTAACCAATCCCCACATGAACTTGGCATGCCAGTCTGTTCGGCTAACAATGTATGGATAATTTACCGTGGGCTGAAATTAGGGGTTCAGGTCCCAGGGGGACAAGGTCAAGTTCATTTGGTTTCTGGTAAAGAATGTTGTAGGGTTCAGGGAAACCAACAAATTTATTATATTACCAAGTGGTTAGTCAGTAATAAAGAAATAGGAAACATATCATATTATAATATTTTTATAATATAATATTTATTCACAATACCAAATACCAATGGAATAAATTAACCCGGAAAAACTTTAGACCTTAACTAAAGATCAGAGACTCTTGATCTTTTAGTTCCTTTAACCTGCTTATTTATGATTTATGAATAAATCAATATGTTTCTTTTCCAAATAGAAAGAAAATAAAATAAATGTCATTTGTCGTCTTTATGAAATTAACCCTTTAACGACCAACTTCTTCCCACTGTGCCATGTCCGCCATTAAACTTTGTGTGTGGTGTGTGTTTGCGGCACTTCGTGACACATTAATCATGACCCGCTCAACGACTGTTTACCTTCGCTCTGACCAGCACCAGCTCCACCTCCACACCCACACTTTTGCACCCACATCCACTCCGGCACACTCCCACTCCGGTTTCCATTACTCCCAGGACATTCGACTGTATGCAAATATTACAGTTTGTTTGTTTGCGGGTTTGCCTTTGATCGCTCCATATGGAAATTGGAAAACTTTTTACGCGCTGGCCTCGCGTGAAGCCAAAATGAAAATAGAGGAAAAGCGAGGAGCTATGGAATGAAATTGGAAATGGAAGCCGTTCAGCGCGGTCAGTTGTCCTTTTAGTGCGTGTGTCCTTTAATAAATATATATTATGCCATACGGTTAAGCTTCTATAAAATATAAACTTTAGTGGATAATTTTAGAGAATTGTAACGGGAATTCACAACTGGCATTTATCTTTATTATTAAATTGTATTAAATTAATCTTGTTTTTTTAATTTTACAAAACAAAACAAAATAGTTCTGATGTAAGTATAATTCATACAAGATAATAAATTGAATTGATATTTTAGCTCAAGCTTGAAGCTTTAGCCATTATTTAGCTCTTTATATATCGTATAATTATATAATATATTTACTATGCAAATTAATGTCAGTCCCAAGGACGTTCTACTGTATGTTTATGGTATATATTTTTCACTGTCTGTCCGGACGGGCTGGCGCCAACAATCGTAATGGATTCTCGGGCTGGGAGTGGGCTAAGGATAGCCCCTCTGGTCACCGCCCTTTGAAAGGCTGAAAGTCAACTGCGTCACTGTTGGGGGAGGCAAGCCAGCCCCATTTTCGCCACTTTCCGGGCTTTGGCCAGGCCCATTTCCAGTGACCTTGCATCATTAAGTTAATTGCTCAAACAGTCGTCGGTCCGTCCAATTGCCGGGCTGAATTATTCAGTTGTTCTGCTCGGCCAACTGGCAATTTTGCGTCTTTTCTAATGTCACCACAGGCTCATAGAGCTGCACTGGAAATGTCACCCCACACAGCCCAGTTTTTCCGCAGGCGCTGGTGAAAATCCCCACGTGCATTCGCTGTGGTCGTTGGCCCGTTCACGTTGTCTCCGCTATTTTCTTTTTTGAGAAACGTCACGTGTCACGGAGCTTATTCTTTCGACAATTTACAAAAAACTTTCAAAAACAAAACGGTGAGATTCAGATAGAAACCCATGCCCAACCATTCGAATTCGCGGCGCGTTCTCGGCGAACTAATTGGATTGAATAGTTTTCCTGCTGCGCTTTTGCAGCAGAAATATTTGGTATATATATTAGTTATATTCGAGAATTCATAGAAGGGAAAATTGGGTACAGACTGGCCTTGGTGGCAATACATACCTGCATCGTCTTATCCAGTATGAGATGACAACAATTCCACCCAATATCAAACCTCCTAAGGCACACCAAAATAGGGTCTGAAAATGGGGAAAAATGAATAAATTTATTAGGGAAATTCGGAATCTGAAACATGGATAAAGTTGTGCCATCACCTAAGAATTATAAAATATGCTTTTAATTTATAACTATACAAAGTTTAAATCTCTGTAAGGGTTTTAGTTATGGCTAAATAACTTCTTCCCGGTTCTAAAAATAAAAATCTTGATTTACATCTACCCAACCCGAAAGTAATAAATTATTTAATAATAATTTAATAATCGTTTCGCACCGCTGGTATGAAAGGTCTTTGCCCTTGCCCCCTAAAAACTTCCCTTATTTGACTTTCCTTAAGCAAAAAGTTTAGTGAGCAACTTGACATCTTCGTTGGCCTCTTTTTAGCCAACTTAAAGGTTCATTAGATTTTTCCACCCAACTTTTCAATCAGCTTTCCCCACGGACAAGACCCAGCTCGCTTGAAGTTTTTAATCAAATTGTGTATTTCTGTTTTCACGCTTCGCGACGAAGGAGGTTACAAATCATTTGAGAGAAAATCTTTTCAATTTTATGGCCAGACGGACAAGTCAGACCCAGATTCGGAATCAGATCCGGAGGCGGATCATCAATTTTGCAGCCAGAAATGTCAATTGCAGTTGGCATTTCGGGTCAGAGACGAGGCCAAAGAATGTCAATTCGGAGACAAGGCGATAGAAATCAGATTCCTCGTGTGGGAATCTGTCGATTCATTGTGGCGAAGGGAGGGGGCACACGAATGATTTATTGACTATGTGTCTGGATGGGTCATGAAATATGCATCAACAGGAATTCAGCGTACGGAAGGGAAGGCAGGAGCTTGCGACAAAACATCTTTATCTAAGTTGATCAATTAAATGAATTGCTTGAGAATTGACCTCTTTCCATGGAAATTGTCAAAGGATTTTGAACAGGTTGAACATTTTTTATTTGGAAACGAACGCTGATAGAATATTTAATATTTCTATGTGATGTTGTGGTTAGTTGGTTTCTCGGTCAGTTAAATAAATTTCCATTGGCCTTAGCTTTAACCCTTTTTTAGGTTGTTTTTGGCTTGGATAGAAAATTTAAAGCAGAAAGAGTCTGTGGGCCCACAGTCCCCGACAATTGTGTAATTTTCCGAACAATTTTGGAGCAATAAAATTCTATTGCCAGGCCACACACTCGAAGGCAGTCATTGTCTCCGGCTCTCGGGCTCATCCTGCCTCCGATGGAACTTCCTGCCCGTCTGGCAGCCTGCCAGTTAAGAGACAATGCCACATCAGCCCCATTTTCGAGCACTTTTCCCGGCTCCACTATATTCATTTTGGCAACGACTTCGACTTTTTGGCCTAACATTTTTATGCCCCGATAATTGCAACCGCAAGGAGTTGTCAAGTTGTGGAAATTATAATAAAATACTAGAGAGTTCAAGGGCAAGATACTCACAATCCAGTAGTGCGTTTCAGTATGTCTGCTTGGATTCAATTGCATCGCACGTTCCTTTCATCTAAGAGCACGTCACAGTTGGTTTGCTGCAAGGGAGAAACAAGAGACTGAGTTAAATTAAGGCAGGCGATGAGACTAACAAAGTATCAGCTTTTTCAAGTTTCTGCAGAGCTCCAAGCGGAAATATTGTTTGCATACTCGTATCTCAAAGTTTATCCGACTTGAAGTTAGTTGCAAAAACGAATTGGATTACTGAAGACGTTAAAATGTAGATACACACAGGGAAATATCTACAAGATTAATGATCCATTATATATTTGAGTACTTAGTACAAAGAGAAATTAATACCATTAAGATATACCTAAAAGTAAACTTATAAATTAAACTTTAGTGAAAACGTTCTTAAGACTTTATGTTTCTACTTCAGATGCAGCTAACTGGATATTTTCTTCAAGTGTTTAGCAAGACTGTTAAAGTAACAAGGGAAAGAAATCTCTTGAGGCAACCTGAACAGCAAAGACACGCCATCACTGCGCTTCGCCAAATCTTACTACTAACTTCTGACTGTTTTGATTAGCCCCACATCCTCGATGCCTGATAATCGGCCATTTCCCCAAGTCCTGTTCCTGTAATTACACATTTATTGATTTGTTCTTGGCCGAATATAATTGCCAAAATAGCCAACAATGCCGCCCACCCGTTGATTGAGTGAGCCCAGCTGAGCCAACAGCGAACGCGATTAGCCCAGCTCATCGAATTTTAAGGGCACTTTGTCCAGATTGGAGCAGGATTGCGGGTTGTGGGCGGATGTCCTGGAAAAGTTTCAGAGCTCCTTGCGTTTGACTTACGAGGACTTGTTCAATGGAGCGTTCTCAATGTCTTAGTGGACGATGCAGCGCCGCCTTCGCAATTATCGTCAATGGAAAGTCCCAAAATATGAAGAGCGAAAGGAAGACATCTTTGGCTTAAATGCTTTTGCTTACTTTTGACATTTCCGCAGGAAGTAGGGTAATGGCAAATGGCAAACTGTTGATTTCTCGCGTTCTCCTCCTTGGAGAATTGTCAGTCAGTCATGTTCCACGGGCACGCGTCTGAACTTTGAACTTTTCGGCAAAAACAAATGTTGGCTCCAAGTACACTTTTATGGGCATATGGCACACTGTTTGACATTAATTTATGTAGGGAAAGTGTAGGAGCAAGGTGAACGGAACAGCTTTTACAAAAAAAAACTTTTTAGGAAAAACTGAAAATAAATACTTGAAACATGAGGCTAAAGTTTTCACTTTATTCCAACCGATTTAAATTGACTTAAATAACCTGCAGTGGCTCCTAATTTATGCAAGACAGGGCGAAACTTTCGAAATTTATAATATAGTTTTCGGCATTGATGTTAGAGAACTGGAGGTAAAATATTTGACAAGGTTTTAGGTAATAAAATACAAGTTTAAGGTCGTATTTTTTCTAGAAACCTAACTAAAGTTATGTTAATGTTACAGAAGTTGTTTTTAAAACTACAATCTTTAAACAAAGTTCAGTTTCACATATTTATATTTGCCAACTCTTTGACATTTATGTATTTGTTTACGCAAATTCAAGTCGAAATAAATGGTCGGCATAAAAAAAGTTTTCTGTATATTTTGCCAAGATACTTTTGACCTTAAACTTAAAAAAAGAAATCTTACAAGACAAAAGCCAAAACGTGTTTGTACCAATGACTTAAAAGTTTTACTGACAGATAAAACCATAATAAATAAGGCCGCTTTTGATCTAGTAGCGATCTTGAGATATAGGTTCCCATTCAATAACTCCAGCTCCCCTTCCACTTGACCTGATTTACCGATTCTGTATATTTCCAGTACAAAAAGAGATATGCAAATTTCCCCATCTGACTCTTGAAGTGTAATCAATGTTTTCTGTTTTTTCCCCCGTATTTTCTCTACAAGGCTCTAGTGGCGTTGAATTTGCATAGTGGCACTTGCGTGCATTGCATAAATGGATTTTCCACTCTCCAAAAACCGAAAACGGCAAAATTATGCAGAAATAGTAAAAGAAATGTAGTTTAAGAGGCAGGCTGAGCGAAGGAAGCATTGATTTTGAGTGTAATGCGTACAAATGTTCGAATGGAGGCCATTTCTGTTCGAAATTGATAAAGAGAAAAGCCGATTTGCCTTGGATTGCAATTGGTTTATAGGTGATACGTTTTAATAGGATGTTTCAGAAGGTGAATGGGGAAAATGGGAGAGGAAAATAACAAATTTAAGGCGGCTTCTCATAAACTTTTTTCAAACTCTTTGCACACAACTATTCAGAAAATAGTTTATTTCCGAATAAAATATTTAATATCCACGTGCCGGAAAAAATGTCGTAAAGATTGTATTTCCATTTCAATAAAACGAAATTAGCAATTAGAAATCCGGGAGCCGCAAATCAAGGTAATCAGGCTTGATGACAAGCGATCAACGACTGCAGTCCCACATTTGCCTTTTATTCCCCAGGCTCTGATGTCGTTTTTATGCCGCACATGAAGGCTGTCAACGTCCCATCAACAAACACACGACTACTGCCAAGGCCCCCGGCCCACGGCCCACAGCCCCAACTCCACCGTAATCCAAATGTGTTGGCATATGTTATGAAATTAACGAGTTTACTTTATGCGGTCGGCATTATAAACAGGCAAACAAAAATGGCCTAATAAAATTGTCAATAATGCGACAGCCACACACGAAGCGGAAATCAAATAAGGGCATGGGTATGGAAATCGCTCGGGTGACGACAAGGACATTACCCATACGCAACGTGTGCAGGCTTTGCGTGGAAATCAACTGCAGCTGACCAAAAATCAGTGTCACTTTCAGCGGGTTCATTTATCATCGCTTCGCCTTGGCAGCAGACAGGACAGGAATAGGGTGGAGGTCCTAGGTCCTGGGCCAGCTGTCATGTTGAGCCAGTCAACGTGATTTGTCTCGACGCCAGTCAAATCAACTTTTTCCCTTCGAGATGTGCCCCTTTGGGGGAGCCAACACAGCGGGAAAAATCGTACTAAAACTTATTTAAATTATCCTATTATTATCTTGGTTAACTTTCTTGTTGGAATAAAACTTAAATTCAAAATTTTATATAACAAATATAACAAATTATTCAGACTAGTTCCCTGTATGGAAATTTCTTCCTGTGCATCGGAAAACCGCACCCATTTCTCAAGGGGTAAAAGTGTGGGCTAGGCAAGTGCCAAGTGAAAACTTTCAAGGCCCCACACTCACAGCTCCTCGCTGTTGCGTGTAAACTCATAATTTGGCGGCACGGCGAAAGTTTCGCTTAGAAATTCGTTGTCGCTCAATTTGATGCGTGCAAATGGGCGTAGAGCGTGGGGCGTGGCACGCCATGCTGCGAGTATCACGATTATCGCTTGCGAAAACATTAATTAGAAGGTCATTGGCAAGCAGCGAGAACTGTTGGTTAATAATATTAATTAAGCCATTACGTTCTACTTCCAGTTTTGTTCAGCCGAGTGTCAATGGAGGGACATTACGAAACGTAATTGGTACAAAATATAATGCGACTCTGGAGAGAGAGGAAGTTGGTAGTTTTTAGTGTGGGTAATTAAGGGCAGTTAGTCTTTAAGAGTGTATATTAGTTGAATTTGTTCTGGGTTTTTCCAAAAGCAAAGTGCTTCCTGTGCTAGATTTTCATTTCTTAGTTAACATGCTACATTTGGTTTAAAGTCACGAACGAAATATTAGTTCGTTTTCTAGGTTCAAAGGCCTGACTTTTAATTCAATTTCAGTTTTAAAATTTATTTATTTTACAGACTGCTTCTATTGCACTCAATTTAACCCAGATATCACATTCCCTCAAAATAATATCTGAGACTTTGAAGAGCATTTCATGACATTTTATTGAACGGTTCGGTACAGCTCAGATGGGGTGTGAAATGCTTTCCTCGCATTTAGTTCTCTCGCATTAGCCATTTCTTACGGCTCATCTCTCGCATTTTCCCATTTCCGCAGATCAAGCGAACGACAATGGCCATGGTAATGGCCAAGAAAAGCGGCCAAGCGGCAGGCAGGAAAAACAAACGCAACGCATCGGGGGAAACTAGATAATGTGGCAAGCAAATAAATAAACAAATCGGCCTGTGGGCCATCACAATATAGTATAGCATACTTATTCCCAGTCAGTTCCGCACAACACGGCGTGGAAAATGGACGCCGGCTATTCGCCCCGAAAAGTACGTGTGAATTTTCCTAGTATTTATCTGCGAGCGTGTGTGTGAGAGTTCATCTGCGGGAGTGTGTCCATGAGTTGGCAAATTAAATTCCACAGAAACGTAATTAAAGAGAGTGAAACTTGAGCGAATTGCAATGCAATCAAACGCGAATTCAAATCAATAAAATTGATTGCAGGCCAGAAAGCATGAAGAAGAGCGAAAATAAAAGAAAAGTCAGGAAAATGCGAGTGGGGTCAACAAGCTCTTGCTACACAAAAGAAATTGTTAAAGATATTTGTTTGTAATAAATAAAACTAGATGTCCCTTGTCTGAAAGAAACTTAATATATGAATTAAAGGCGAATATTAAGTACCTCTTTTGTGGTAAAATCAGCCTTAAAATCGTTATCCTTTTAAAATTGAAGGTGTGGTAAACTATGTGATTATCGGTAAACATTAATAACTGAATTTAATAATTACTTTTATTTATTTTTTTTGAGTGCCAAGCCTTAAGAATTTGACTTGAGCACCACCTGACCCCTCGTCGGGCCTGAAATGCGTTTTTAATGTTCCTGCTACGTGGTAATGACAAAGAGTCACCATCTGCGGACTCGCCGGACTCCATGGCCATGTTTGGTCGCCTCCGCTCCAACTTTCACCTTTCATCTCCCCTCCCCCCACGAAACCGGATGTAATAAAAGCGAACGAAGACGGACATGCAACGGAAGTGCAGAACCACCGCCGCCACCACCCAGTGCCCTCGTCCGAATCGGATGCCTCGTAAATTCGGATGGTTTCTGTTATTTACGGTCCGTTTGATTGCACAACAATGTGTTTATGTGGAAGGTGACATTTGTAATTGCCAAGGAGCCCGAGGAAGCCGGCGAGTCAAGCCCGACGACAGTCGGACAGAGCCATAATAAACGGTGACGACGGTGGCTAAAATTGCACACTTGGAGGTTGCTGTTCAAGGCACCTACCATAAATCGCGATTTCTATCTAAAAAAAGGATTTTTTAAATGTAATTTGGAGGGGGTAAAAGGTCACATGGGTAACTTTCAAGGAAGATGTTAATTAAATACCAAAAAAGTCTACATATTCTGTTTGTTTTGATTGTTTTTAGATCAAAACCCAAAATTTATGACTCCTCTAAACATATGGTTTACCACCATCAAATTATAAAATATTTATTCATTCGCTTCATAATTGACTTTTAGTTTATGCTTTTAAAGCCTTGGCAAATTTGTGTGTCATTTAATTATTCAGAAAAATAACAATCATAAAAGTAAATGCAATTTCAAATGAAACCTGATAATTCCATTTTATTTTCTGTTCATAACCAAATTTATTAAAAATATTTATTTCCATTGTCCGGTTTTATCTCGCTGGCTCCTGGCTTAAATAAATATTATTCATATGCGAAAATCGTCAGCCACAGGCGTCGAATGTGGAAACGAAACCGAGCAAACAAAAGTGTTGATCGAATTTATTTTTATTAAAATGTCATCCCAGCAGACACCCCCAAAATCCCCAAACAATCGGGACAGTGAATGTGAATCCTGGCAGTTGCCTGTTGGCTGCCATGTCCTTGTTGGCGCTCTGTTTGTTTTCTTCACGCCGCCGTCTGCGTTTGCTCCTTCGGTAATTTTGTTGCTTTTGGTTTTTTGTGCCCAGGAAAATTGAATTCAGCAGAAATCTCTTTGAGTTGCTCACACGTTTTTATTATTTTATGGGACAAACAGAGAGCCCTAACCCCCCCAGAGAAGGCTTCTCCCGCTACGCCTTCTGTGTTCGCTGTTATTTTCTGTCAAAATTGAAAAGTTTTGGCGGAAACGTCGTCGGCTGCGACGTAAAAAGTAAGAAATAAGTTTATAGTGCCAAGAAGGATTTCTGCGATTTGTGGTTCTGTTTGCTTGCCTGTCGTCTGGCGTTTTTGGAAAATGTTTTCACCACTCCGATTTGCATGCAAATATTGTCCAAGGACATCTGCTTGGCCCTTTCCCTCCCCCCTCGGAAACATTCCAGCCCTGACACACATTTTGGCCAAGAAAGAACGGAAGTGCCACCAAAATGCGGCTGAAACGCTTTCGGTTCCAGTTTCGGTTTCGCTGCCGGTAAAGAGATTAATTAACCAATTCCGGCTGCCAGTCGGCACATTTCCTCTCCTCTCGCAGTTAATTAGCGCATACTCGAGGGGCGGGCCGGGAAATGGGTGTCATTTCCCAGGGAAATCATCGCACTAAGTGCTGACGTCATTGACATATGCCCCAAGTCCCCAACATAGCGAAAGGGAGCCCGGGCAGCAAGCCAACAGACAATGCCTCAATTAATCCCCATAATGGTCGAAAACCGCAGCGAACAGCGAACGGCGAACGGCGAACCAACTTTGATCATTCGGCCGACAACGTCAGTCCTTCAGTCAGTCAGTGAAAAGATGTTGACAGTTGTCAGTGTCCTTTGTTTTCGCGGCAATCCGCCGAACAAATTGCTCGGGAACACTGCGGAGAATTATGACTGGCAATGGGATAATTGTTAGCTGCTGCAAGCCGCTGACTGATGATATGCAAATGGGCTGGAATCAACGTCTGAGCTGTCATAAATCAACACTGGGATTTTAAGATTGACCCGAAAGCTGAAGGATACAAATAGATACCATATATATTTAAACTATATAAGGCGCACTGATTTAAATAAGTTATCGATGTCCCAGACATCTACTATTCTGATGCTATACAAAAAATATATATAAAATTCTACAGAACAGAAAATACTATATTAAGCTTCAGTCTGAATTCAAAAGAAACTATATTCCGTATAAAATTGGCTCTGTAAACATTAAAAGCTGATCAAAAGTAATTGCTTCTATTTACTCGTTAAAATGCTGTAATTCTTGGCCTTGAAACTATTGCGTGCGTGTTGATTTTACGTTCTATTATTTATGTTTGCTTTACTAATCTAGAATTCATTGATTACCAAGACCACGTATTTTAAATCACCCAAATTATTAATAGTCAATAAAAACTTGTAAATCTGATTCCGGGTTTTGAAACCGGGTTACCATGTGCAACCAGTCTCACACATTTTTAATCCCGTAAATAGCTGCCAGAAAGCAGGAAAACTTTACAGATTGCCTTGCGGATAGTCAACAATTATGGGGCCTTAATGCCCTGAACTACTGTTAACTACTTAGCACTGTTTGCCGCCAGTTAATTACTGCTGGGCGCAAGTGTTGTCAATTACTTTGATTGACATCTGATTAAAATCTATTCATGTATTATGCATTCAATTTGTGGTGGGATAAGCGCTCGAAGCCCTGTGCATAAATCGCTTCACAATGGTCACACGTGCAGTGTGTGTTTATCCCCCTCTTATGGCAGAAGGCACTGAGACAAAATAATGTAATCTAGCAAGTTTCCTTAAAAGCATGTAATTGGTTTTGCTTACAAAAAATGTATATTAACTTAGTTGAGAAAGTATTTAACTTTAAAAGGTGCATAACAATACTTAAACTCTGACTGAATTACACTTCAATGTGTTTATTTTTTCCAAGTGCAAGTGATTTGCGTGCCTGAAACGTATCCAATTAATAAGAAGACCAGCCAGGCGCACACACGCAGATACACGTCTGTGCATAAATGATTAATGATTGGTCCTGGTCCTCTGTCCTTTCTATTGGCAAACGATGCGCAAAGGACCGTTTACGGTGGACGCCCGACTGCTGTCCACGCTGCTTTTGCATAATTAAATTACCCTCGATTTCCCCAACATTTTCCCCCCATTCCTCTTTGTCTAGCCACGATGGCTGTCACTCAGTTTGGTCGCTTTGCTTGTCCACAGGAATTATCCTGACCCCTGGTACTTGGTCCTCTTTTTTTTTTTTGGCTGCGGTTTTCCTTCTTTTTTTTCTCTGCTGCCAGGCTATCACTTTTCAATAACAGCAACTTAGTGGCTATTTGAGATTCCGCAATGACTCAATGAAGGCAAGTCGGTTTATTTTCGATGCGAAGCTGAAATGTTAAGTCAACTGTGTGGGAAGTCCCGGGAGAGGGCGTCACTCAATCCCATCGGAAATCGGATGCTGAATTCCTATCGGGCAGCCGCTGTTTATATAGTCTCAGCTGGCTCGCTGGATAAACTTCTCATTCTCAATCGATTAAACAGTTCAGCTCTTGCATACGAAATGTGTCCAGAGTGCCATAAAGCTTTAATGAAAGCACTAAAGGAGCGAACTGTTCAAACCTAAAACCGTTTGCAGAGAAATCGGACACTTTTCATACGATATTTTTCAGAGGAACACCTGCTAATCCAATGCAGTTCGAGGGCTAATTCCGGTCCCCTTTTGCTCTGTTAGTTCTAGGATTATGCAAATGGATGTCCTCTCTCGTTGACTTGAGCCGTCCCCAAGCTGTGTTCCAGTTTCCATTATCTCTGCTGGATAAGTAATTATGCCAGAAATTACAATAAACTTGCATTCGCATACAAATTCATTTGCATACGCCCCTGGGAGGGTCGTTTGGTCATAACATGCGACCACAATTTGACATTTTGCTTATTGAGACAGCACTGTGTGGCGACACTAAGAAAAATGGGGGGAAATAAAAGAAGCTGTGACAAAAAGAATAAAGTATTTATCAGTAATATTCTTCTTTTTTCCAAGTGTATGTGGGTGTGACCTGAATACTCTTGGAGGTAGCTGTGGTCTTGCCCTGGTGCATGCTAAACTGTGCTTTGCGGTCCTTTATTCAGTGAAAAGCCCCTTTGGCATAGGCTTTGTGTGATATATCCAGTTTCCTTTGTCGGGCACTCGGTCTTTATGATTTCATTGCAAACTGGGATCAATCCCAAGCGAAAGAGTGAAGTGTCCTCTGAGAGCAGGCCCCGAACTTTTGGCCCTTTTAATTATGATTGCCAGCGTGCGAATCCCAGTTAAGCCGAAAACGAACGACAAACTATGATTGACCAAAGGAGGCCAAGAAAGCAGGGCTATCGAGGAAGAGAATGAGAACGGGAGGACCAGCCAAAGAGGACATCGCAAGAGCCATTTGAGTCCATTAGCTGTTAAGCCAATGACAGGACAACATGGAAAGGACCAACAAAAGCAACAGCGGCCGCCGCACATCGTAATAATATCGTCAAAATGCGGCTCACCTGCTAAACTCAACTGTTGCCACAAAACGCTGCACACAGAGAAATCAGTGAGAGCAGAATATACAGAAAAATCTGGATAAGATTCGGATATATCTCAATAAATTGCAAACTAAAAACTTTGTTACTAGATCTAATAACTTCACCAAACTTTAACTACTGGCAGAAACTTGTTCCAATTAATCATGACTGTTTATTAAAGTTAAAATATGTGCTGCTCGGTGGAAGATCCTGCACATCCTGTATGTACTGATGGCTGTGTACTGCCTCAAACCACCCACCCACTGGGCACAGCCTGAAAAGTTGCCACCTGCAGCGGCAACTGTTGAAAGCTCCATGCTGAGGTTTTCTGTTTGCTTTCCCCATCACTCCTCTTCCCTTGGTTGGTTTTTGTTTTTTTGCGGATTGGGGTAAAGTAGGACAAAAGAGGACTCTCACCCCGGGAAAGTTGGCCCGGCCAGCTAATGAATAAGTGAAACTGTCCCCGTGCAACAGCGTAGCGAAGCGAACGAACCTGCACGGACCGGAAATGCGCATTTCAAATGCGAGCGCCATGTTTCATTTTGCAATTAAACGAGTGTGTTTGTTTGTTTTATGTAGCAGGTTTGTGCCATTCGCAATTAGTCGCAATTGGCAGCAAATTTGTGCCATTTACCTGACATAACCGCTTCGGTCTCGCCTTTTTGTATTTAGGGGCTGCCAATGCGAAGCGGAAATATGATTTGTGTTTCAGTTTCGAGCAGCGGAAACGGAAATTGCTCGCATGTCGAACCAATATACACACAAATACACTAGTCCTGCGAGAAGGATTACGGAGCACGTGTCTGTGTTTATATATGTGGTCAGGTCAGGTACAATTAAATAAATAAACATATTTGCGCACACAAATATGTATACTCTTAATTGTTTGCCTCGCTTGTTTGTTATGCAAATTGATTGTTAATTGAATTCGTAATTGTTCATTCGAGGGAAGAACACCTGAACAGTTGAATTCCCTGTACATTAATAACATCCTTATTCCGATCGATTTAAATATCGAGAATCCAGTTAATAAGTGGCCTACTTAACGGAGAGTTATATTTGAGTAGCTAACAGAGAGTGCTGCCTACTTTCGAGCTCAGCTCGGGGGTAAGTTTAAAGTTTAGTTTAAAGTTCTACCCTTCCTCGAAACAAAGCTTCCTGGAAAAGTTTATAATTAGTTTTCCTCCACAAGGGATGCAAAAGAGCAGTCTCCTCACCATTTTCGCTGACGCTGCACATTCGCAACGATTTCAGGTTCACATAAATTAGAATTATATTGCCGTGTGCTGTCAATGAGTTGACACAAGAAACATTTGCATATTCCACGATTTACGACGGAAGGAGCATTGCCTTGAGGTCATAATAACTCACCCAAGAGGCGGCGCTGGGGGAGAGCTGTCATATCGATGAGAGCACACATGATGGGTTCCATTCCCTATATTGCAAGTGCCGAGGGGAGCAACCTTAAGGGCACATATAAAAATAACTCCATAAAAAATAGTTTACTATCGATAAACATAAGGGGATAAAGAAAACACTTTACCTAGATGAAGTGGATAGTTATTCTGGGGTGCTCTAGATTTTTGGCATTATATAAGCCGTGAAATTATTAGTTTTCTATACTAAATTCAGAAATGATATAAAGAAAGTGGACTTAAAATCAAATTATATAGAGCAACCGTTTCAACTGGTAAGAGTATTCACCAGCTGCTCTCGCCTCTTTACCCAGAATTTTCCTCTGCCTCCTTTCCTCTTATCGAGTTTTCCGCTGCTTGTCAAAGTCATTTACCAGCACAAGGCTGCCTCCACTTTGCCACTCTCCACCGCCTGGCTTTAACAACCGCCTCGCGAGTGAAATTCGATGCGCAGAATAAACGTTATTTAAGTTAATTTTATTGCTGGCATTTGTAAAATGTCAGGCCCCGCCCCTCGATAAGAAAATATTTCCCCGAGCTTGCCTTTCGTGTGGGGGTGTTGTCTTTGATTTCAATTTTCTTATCGCAGATCATGTGTTATTGTCATTTGTAAAATTGGGCCACTTTTCTTTGCTTCTGTTTTTTTTTTTTTTGGGTAGGCAAAGGTCAAACCCTGGCCTTTTTTACAGGCCGCCCCATAAATATTATGACTGCACGAGTCGATAATCTCTTCAAAGTTTCCAGGCACTGGCCGGACTTTTAATGAATGCCAGAGAAGCACATAAACAAAATTTCGAGAGCCACGCCCACCCACAAAAGCCGCCTCGCAAAAACACACAAAATCCAACACTAGCGAACACGCATGGGCGAGAGACCGAAAGCGAATGCGAAGGGAAAATGTGGCCAACTTTGACCTTTTCGAAAAGTGAAATAAACAAACAAATTGAAAGCAACACACAAAACATGCCCAGCGCCAAATGGGGGCGGACTGAGCGACGGGGCGTGGCCAGCAACATGGCAGGATGAACTAATTCCCTGGTTCTCCAACAAAAGGGGCTCAAAGTAAGCATTTCGGAAGGAATACTACGCATAAATCAGCGCAGACAATATTTGGGATATATTGTCGATACAGAGTAGCCTGTGTGAGGAACGCAAGGGGGTTAAGCGACGGCCAGGAGCGGGTTAAGATGATCCATTGTCATGAGTAATGGACGTCCTGTCACATCAAGCGCTCGGAAATCAAGACTTCCCCTCGACATGGCAACTTCTCGGATTCCCCGGCAATATGGAAAGGGAGTATTTTTTCTTCCTTCAGCAACGCCCCCGCTCCACTTTCCTTAAATCCATGAGCTCAGTTGTCTATTTTTGGACGCACTCCCTAGGAAATCTCAGCACTGTACACGACCTTTGTTGTCTTTGTCAAAACAAATGGAAATATTGCTGAAAATATTACGCATACGCAGCGATTGCCGCCCGACGCTTGAGCAGAGGCGTTTGCATAATTAGCATAAATTTCGGAAATATGGTAGGCGACACTTGGGCGCACTTAAATGTTATCTCCGCTCGTAAAAGTATCGATCCGGTGGAGCGATCAAAATTAACATGAGAATCAAATCAGCGAATGAGAAAAGCGAAAGACAATCGCATAAAAATGTTTGCACAAACACAATAAACTAGGAAGCAACGAAAACGCAGAACACTCGCAGGACAAATCGCTTTGTGTTGGGTTAACTAAGGGAATCGGCATGCACTGAAGGAAGCAGGACCAAGGAGCTAAAGGTAAACGGGAAGACTTTAAGGCCTTAAGGAAATCCTTATAGGTCAAACAAATTGAATTTCCTTTTACTGCCGCCTACAATGTGTGTATCTTTTCCTTATTTTATTTTCACATCATACAGTCTGAAGCTGTTGGATATATTAAAGGGCAGAGAAAGCCACAGAGGAAAACTCTGGGTATTATTTTATTTCTTTACATTAAAAAAATTGCAATTAGAAGATTAATGATAAAGTTATATTTTCTGACAACTTAGAAACTTTGTAGAACTCTTTTTTATACTCACAATAATTCCTCATCTATCCCACTTTCCCTGTTCAGATTCCCCTTTTTCTCAAGTGCAAAAAAACTGTTAAAAAAGGACAAGTATCTATTTTCGGGGAATACCAGCTTCCTTTTCTTTGGTTTCGTGTTGTCGCCCTTTGGGCAAATGCATAAAACGCTGAGGAGGAGCAAGCATTAGCTGTCTGCCGGCTCGGTTTTGCCAACTTCCAAATGGTTTACGGCCATAATCCGGCCATAAACTGAGTAATGTACCGCTAAGGCAAAAGGCCTCCACTCGGACTGCTGCTTGTCCTTTTGCTTTCACAGATGTCCTTCGGCGCAATGCATTCGAATTGAGATGGTTAGAAAAAAGAAAAGGCATTCAAAGCTAGCCAAGCGCGTTCCTCAAGGGTTCTGTTCAATGGATGAATAAGGATAAATGGTGGCAGGACTGCACTGACGATTGCCTTTTAACTGTCTCATTAGGGACAATTCCTGCAATTACCAAAAGGGTAAATGGGCGAGGATATAGCCAAGCAGAGACCATTGACTGTTCGCTATCTTCATCGCTATTAAGAGCAGCACAACTCGCTTTTGTCAGACCGGGCGTATGCGTAATATGCGCTCATAATCATTCCCGCATGCAATCTGGATGATGTACGAAAGAGAAATTTTCTCTGAATTGCTGGCAAATTGCAATCGGAATTGAGCCAAAGTTGTGGAAAGCTCTTGCAAAAAGTTGTTGAACTCCCAGGCGGGTGGAGAGGGCTCTGCTCTCAAGTGGAAATCAGCAAAGAAACTAAAGAACAACCCTGAATCTGTCTTCAGAATCCATTAAAGTTTTCCCGAATTTAAGTTTTTTAAGTTTGTATATATTTTGTTTATATTTTCAGTCAACTTAGAATAACTTTCTTCTATGTATTTTAATTTTGATTCATTATCTTCTTTAATTAAAGTTTGAATAGTTTTTTTTGGGAATAAGTGTGTTGATATAAAATATGATAATATATATTATTAAACAAATCTTGAAATTTTTTGAGACTTCTTAATTTTTTGTTTAGAAATACTAAATATAGGTTTAGTTAAAAAGATAACTTGTATGCCATTAAAGATTAATGCCAATTATTCTTCTCAAGTATTAAATTACCTTACTGATGAATTACGATAATTGTTCATAATATTCAATAAGTAATAATATTGATATACATATTGTTTCCGTAATCTAAATTGGCATTTAACTTGACTTAATCTCTCTATTATAATTAGGTTGGGAAGTAGGTTTTGCAAAAGCAAAAAGTTTTCATTGGAAGCAAACTTCACTTGGTAAATTCTGCGAATTCTTAATTACTTTGGGCTTAGGAAAATCCATTGTGGTTGCCGAATAATTGCATTTAAAGCCCTTTAGTTCCAAATAGGTCATAAAGGGCCCAGCACCACCTTTCCTTCGGCATTCAACCGAGGAGTAACGGCACTCACCTGTAACCAGGAAAAGGTGAGAAGAGCTTTGTGCTGAATCTAGGGAATTCTTTCGGTTTCCTTCCACCAACTTTTTGGGGGATCTAATGATGCTCTTGGACTTCGATTCAATTAATTGACAGGCGGCGGCTGCAATTTGCACTCGCGATTGAATCTCTAAGATCCGGATGTGCCCCACAGATGCGGATGTATCTCGAGGATGCAATGCGATGCGGTGCGGTCAGATGTGTTGCTCTCACGCGACTGAATGGGTTTCGGCGTAGTCTCTGGGTGCTTCTGGTGTTTGGTGTCCCGAGCTCGGTATGTTTGCCGTTCGGGCCTTTCGGTGTCCGTCGGTTCTCAGTGTTCTCACTGCTCGTCGTTGTTGTGTGTCGCTCCTGGAGGGCAAACAATTTCTGTTTTTGTGGGACAAGCAGCAGCAGCAACAACAACAACAGCCAACGCAACTGAATCAAAATAAATGCCTTAAATAATTTATGGCATTTTAAATGCCAGCCGAATGCGAGCCGAAGAAAATGTAATCAAATTGACTGGAATTTTCCCACTTTTTCCGATTTTCTACACTTCTGGTGTTTGGTTCAATCGAAATTTATATATTTTTGTAAAATTTTAAAACCGAATTTCACTGTTAACTTCGCGACGCGCGAGAGAATCTCGAGAGAGAGAGAGAGAAACACACTAAAAAGGAGGACGTCCACTCCGCTGGCTGACTCGAACTGGATTGAAAAGTTTGCCAACCGATAGCCGCCATCGCCTTCTCCCCGAGAAAAGAAAGAGAGAGGAAAACTCACGGAGAGCGAGTGTATCTATAAGATTCCATTCCGTTCATTTCCATTGACACCCTTTCTGCCCATCACACTGGCCAACTCGCATTTTCTCTCTCTCTTTCTGGACTCCTCCAGCTGATTCCTATTTCCAGTCCATGCGATGTCCCATCCGTTTTGGGATTGGGATTGTGCTTTTCATATCTCTGTCGTCAGCCAGTCAGCTGTTGGATTTACGTATTTCTCCGAGAAATTTACTTCCTTTCAGGTCCTAATATATTAGTATTTACAGTTTTTTTTTCGTATTCAAATAAATTATAGATAAAATATTTGCATAATTTTTATGTATATAGTTATTATGCTTTATTTTCTTTTACTTTAAAAAAGACGTACATGTAAAATTTTAAATTTATTTTTTAAAACTTTTGCTGTTATTATTTATGTATTATATTTTATATATATTTTATACATATTTTACCCTATAAAAGAGCAAAATATATGTGCTGTTTTTTTCAAAGTCGTACATGATTTTAATTAGAAATTTATTCGTTGTTTTTATTATTATATATATGTATAGTATATATATTATAATATATAGTGTTATTGTTATATTTTTATTGTATTTTCACTTTTTTTTAAAAGAGGTAAATACTTATGTTGTATTTTCCACAATCCTTTACTTAATATTATAAATTAATTATTTAAAAATGTTGTTATTATTCCTTATCACTTAGAGTAGACAGTCCCTCGACACGATATAATCTTATCTCTCAAAACGTCACCTTATAGAGGATAGCAGCTTTCACTTCCAGTCCCAAAGCTCAATGAGAGAGAGAGAGAGACATGACAGCTTTTCTCCAGCGAAGCGGCTACTTGGAGCTTTTACTCAACTCGATAGCATTGAAAAGGCGCTGCTTTGTTGGCCACATCTGCTCGCGTTTCATTGATGCCCAAATATAGGTCAACGATGTGTTCGAGGGGCTGCACCAGCGGGCGGTCTGGGTGCCGTACGATGGTGTATATTGAATTATCAGTGTCAGAGAGCGAGTGCAGCGTCTGAAGGCGATGCTGCCGCTATCTACGGAACATGGCAAACATTGTAAATTGTTCGACTGACGATGATTGCTTGGGCTCACCTCGCAGCTAGCATCTTGCATCTCACAACTCGTAACAAATTACTAGACATTGCGCATACGCCGGGTTATCGGCGTGGAATTTATGACGGCATGCTCGCTTGTCCATGTCCGTGTCCGTGTCCTTTGGCTGCCGCCGCCGACTTTAATGGAATTTTTATGCGCCGCCAGCAGACGGCAAGGCTCATAGGAAAGTGAAAAGTCTTTGCTGTCATCTAGCGGCGTTTCCCTTTTCCATTTTCTTTGCAGAGAAAAAAGTATATTATTGTAATGTATTTGTATGTATGAAAACAATTTTAGAAAGAATAATCCCTCTAAATACGAATCAAATAGTATAATTTAAATATGGAATCAACTCTATTATTGAAATTATGTTTGCATTTAAACAGTGAAATGAAAGGAGAGTAACTCGATGCGTAATCAATGTATATACAATTTTTCTATAAATAAATATATATATATATTATAAGGACCACTTATTTCTTGCTATGTAGCGGCTCCTTTCATTCTATTGTCCGAAATTGGGTCAAAAGCTGAGCTAGCCCAGCTGCTGAGATGTCCCGGTTCGTCCCCTGCTAACCGCACTCGCAGAATAATCCTAATTGCGCTTTTTATACGCGACTTTTGCCCGCTTTGCGGAGCTTTTCGCGCGGGTTCGTTGCATTCCGCCAAGGTCTCGCTGCAGGACGTGGGGCGATGGGAACTAATGTGCAGATGGCGGGATTGGCAGCAACATCGTTCTCCACTCGGGAAAGTCACACCCCAGATACCGTAGATACCCAGCCGCGTTTCCATCGGCACGTGCCATTTCGCGTCCCCCTGGGCACCTGAAATTTATTACAGCCACTTGGAGCGGCTCCCGCGCTTATCGCCAAACAATTTGCTAAGGCCACAATAATCTACTGCCAGCGATGACGTAGCAGGCAACAAAAGAGTCAGGGGGAGAAAGCCAAAACAAAATTGAGTGTCAACCAGATAAAGGTGAAGTAAAGTCATTCCGAGAGCTCACAGCACCATAATCCGCCAGGACAGTATTTAAATGTGTACAATGTGGCGTATGAGTAATGTTCAAAGCTGACTGGCGAAATGGGAAAACAAGTGGTGTGAATTGCAATTCACATAAATTATATTAATTTTAAAGCTTTTGTAGTTATAACAAGATATAACATACATATAATTAATGTTCCACGTGGCGTATGAGCAATAAGGGATGCCCCGCTCTAACACCTTGTAATTCCTTAAATAATATAATTATGTTAAGTTATTAAATAAGACAAACACACAAAAGCCGCTGCACTCAGCACTATAATAAGTTTTGTTTACTCGCTTCTGTTTTTATCTCTTTCCCTGTCCGATGTATAAACAAACCCATTCAATTATGATTATAATACTTAACAAATTACCGAAGTTGATGACAAGCACTGTCGAAGCGACCGATAGCCAAACGCCGCTGCAAATGACGAATAGTCAACAAATGTTCAACTGTTGGACTTTGTAATCTTTATTAAAATCGAATCGATCGGATTCGAGAACAATGCGGGGGGTAAAAGGGGCTTAAAACCAAATTACCCAGAAGTTTTTATTCTTATACGTAGTTCAGGGAATTCATTTTCCCAGAAATGACGCCCAATTTTGGTATTTATTTGGTTAATTAAAACTGCGTAATAAAGTCTTTGTTATTCTTAATAATTATATATAATATATTTTTATTAAAGATAATTTCTATTATTGACAAATTCGGCCAATAAATTGAAAATCAAAATAATATATATGAGAACCAATTATAGAAAGAAAGCGACATTAAATATATATATTATATTCACTAAATTATCACGAAAAACTGTTAAAGAATAGTCAGTAATTGTTAAAGAGTACATACATAATACCAAAAAATTTATATAACTAGCTTAAGGCCTTCAGTTGCAATAGCTAATAAAAATTTCACGTAATTTTTAATTACGCTTTAATTTCTCAATAAAATAAAAAAAAACTTTTAAAGAACAATTAAGTATTTTTAAAAATATATATCAAGGCTAAAATGTATTGTTAGTTTGTATTGTAAATGGAGTTGCCAATAAGTTTACCTGTCTGGCATTAATTTAAATTTAAATAATTTATATATAAATTATGATGCAGTCTGAATTGGAAAGGCATCCGTCAATGGGTTTACGTTTCTGACATTAATTTAAAGTCTCACTTGAAACTTAAACTTACTTAGACTGCAATCTTTGCTAAAATTGTTAAATTATCGCCCGCCAAGCAGATGTTCACTTCTTTGAATTTAAGCGGTAAGAATACATGTATATAAATATGTATTACATACGAAAAAGCAATAAAAGGAGTAATTTGCTAAAGGTTCTTTCCCCAATTCGCAACCGCTATACCTCTCTTTAATCACAACCCTTACAGCAACAGGTACTCCAGATTGCACTACATAGTCATTAATTTACGTTATTTATTAACACTGCAGACATATGACCAATCCACATGACTCATGGGCAGGGTCAGTTACGGTGGAATATGCATATATGTATGAAGCTATTGGCGGCTCATCGCCAGATAACTCTATCGATACATTATACGGCTAATCATGACGTATGCAAAACGCATGGGGTGAGCAGACCCCCGCCAGTCGGAGTTCTGCGCTGAGAGCCCCGCCATATGGAGACCGGGGGCCGATAAGAAGGGCTGCCAAAAAGCATTCAATATTTATTATCAGCCCCGATAAGAGTTGGCAATACTCGCTCCGCCACATTCGAGGGCCCCATTGAGCGGAGCTCAGACGTTTGCGAGACTCCGGACGGAGCAGAAGTACGGGAAACTTGGATCGTGCGAGATACGGGAAACGGCTGTGGCAACAGAACCGAAATCTTTGGCCAAATATTTGCCAATTAATATACATTGACGGCGCGCGTGTGTCTGTGAAGTGGAGTGAAGTGAAATTGGCCAGACCAAAAAAACCAGCCATGTCCGAGTTTGTGCGGCAACATGTAAGTGTCTGTGTGGGAGGCAATGGAAAGACTTCCTGGTTGTCGTGGCAGTTTTCCCCATTTGATTCGCTCTGGTTATCAGAAAATTGCCCTGATAACCGAATCGTTTTATCACATTCCTTCGGCAACGCTCTGCTTTATACCCATCATGGGTCTCATTTTAATTTTAAACTTGCCTCCTTATCAACTACACTGGCCTACACGTGTGTTAATTGGAATGTGTTAATACCCGTGATTATGGTCCCAAAGTGTTAACGGGCAGAAAGCTTAACGTCCGATTGCGTCTGTCACGAGCTCTCAAAAGTCTCAAGAAAAGCCAAATATAGTTACCAATAAATACCGGATACTTCCTTCAGACGAGAGCTCTTGACCCGTATGCCTCTTATCGAAAGCAAATGCCAATTAAGGCACAGGAAAAGAGATACTGATAACTTGGGGGATTTGGCTTTACATTCAAAAGGGGGACTGTAAAACTCTAAATGGAACTTATTGTTCTTCGTTGAAGTCGCTAATACATTCCTGAATTTGTGTTAATCAAACAATTAGTTGACTAATTGTAGAAATATTTATAGATTAGTTACTCGCGTGAGTCATAGTTTATGGGGGTGATCTCATTGTGGGACACTTCGATTAGCAGAAATGTCTGATTGCCGATCAGTATTTATGGTGAAAGGAAAGTTTTAAAATATAATTTAGTCTGGATTTTTATGGCGTGGTGTCCGTGCTATTTTCGAATTGGTAATTGGTTCTGGGTGACATCAGCCGGTCTTTAATCTTATCTTGTCTTAGATAACCAAGGTCGTTGAAGATCGATATTGCCAAAAAGGAAAGAGTTAAGCTGTTAAACTTAGCCAGGCTTAGTGCAGTCTTAAATACCCTCCCTCTCCTGTGATGACCTTTCACTTTTATTTTGCAATTATCACCTGTTCGGTTGCCGTGTCATGTAGTGTTCCTCTGTACACTTCGATTCCCGAAATGCCGATAAGACTTTTTGTGTATCGGCATTCCGCCGATAAGATAATGCCTGCCAACAACTACAATTATTTGCCACAGTCGGCTACTGTTTGTTTTCATTATTACCCTTATTTAAATCACCTATTTCTGGGAGATTTACGTAAAAAAGAAAGAAAACGAACGCAACTGGAAGCCATTAAATAATATCTTTGCACTTCGATATCGCTTTGGGTGTGGCAGGGCCATAAAGACCTTTAGATATCTGGGAAAATTTAGGGGGGTTCCATTGCCTAATTGTTTCACAACAACATGAATTTCTTTGTTAGCTTGTTATCGCTTTTTTATGATCGATTGGCTCTGGATCGAGTTGAAGGAAATGGGATAAAATAGGTCCAAGTTCAAGAATTATTATATTAAAAATACAGCTAAAGAAGCCGAAGGGTCATTGCTCTCGGAGGTAATGAATGCACCCAAGACTGATAAGATTTTGTAAAGTTTTAAAACCTTTTGTGGGTGCTGTTTATAGACTCACGTTGTCGAGATTTATGAACTGTAGGAACTCTATTATGTTTATATCAGTATTTTTAGTACTTTACTGAGAGATAATGTGAAGCTTTTGTTACGAATTCCACAGACTGGGCTAACTGGGTTAGATTGTGGTGATAATCCCATTGACGCCTTGACTCTAATCTCTGATTTATTTTCTTGCTTTAATCGCAGGGTGAATATGTGTGGGTGAAGCCGCAAAATACCGCCTCAGAGTTTGCGGTGCCTTTCGGCGCACGTATTGTGAGAACGGAAAAGACCCAGACCCTGGTGTGCGATGATCGGAACAAGCAGTTCTGGGTACCGGCCGGCGATGTCCTAAAGGCCATGCACATTACCTCGCAAGAGGATGTGGAGGATATGATCACACTGGGAGACCTACAGGAGTATACTATACTAAGGAACCTTCAGAATCGCTATGCCAAGCAGTTAATTTATGTGAGTAATCAACAGGTTACTTCTTTTCAAAAATGTAAATTAATATAAATTCTTCCACCTTAGACCTATACGGGCTCCATGCTGGTGGCCATCAATCCCTACCAGATCCTGCCCATTTACACTAATCGCGAGATCCAGCTGTACAGGAACAAGGCGCTGGCCGAGCTGCCGCCTCACATATTCGCCATCAGTGACAATGCCTTCCAAAGGCTTCAGCGGCTCAAGGAGAACCAGTGCGTGGTGATCAGCGGAGAGTCGGGGGCCGGCAAGACGGAGAGCACCAAGTTGATACTGCAGTACCTGGCCGCAATTAGCGGCAAGCACTCGTGGATCGAGCAGCAGATCATCGAGGCCAATCCCATTATGGAGGCCTTCGGCAATGCCAAGACTGTGCGCAACGACAACTCGTCGCGGTTCGGGAAGTACATCGAGATTAGGTTCACGCCTGCGGGTGCCATCCAGGGAGCCAGGATCCAACAGTATCTGCTGGAGAAGTCCCGCATTGTCTTCCAGAGTCGCGATGAGCGCAACTATCACATCTTCTACTGTATGCTGGCGGGCCTTTCGGCGCCAGAACGAGAGCGATTAAAGCTGCAGGAGCAATCTCCAAGTCAGTACCATTACCTTGCCCAGGGCGGTTGCTTTACCCTGCCGGGTAAGGGAGATGCCAAGGACTTTGCCGACATCCGTGCGGCCATGAAGGTGCTGTCCTTCAAGCCGGAGGAAGTGTGGAGCATTCTCAGCCTGTTGGCTGCTATTTTGCACCTGGGCAACCTGCGATTCACGGCCACTGAGGTGGCCAACCTGGAGGCTGCCGAGATCGATGACACGCCGAATCTGCAGAGAGTGGCGCAGTTACTAGGCGTACCCCTCGCTCCCCTCAATGCCGCCCTCACCCAGAGAACCATTTTTGTGCATGGTGAGCATGTGACCACCAGCCTCTCCAAGGAGGCCGCTCTGGAGGGACGAGATGCCTTCGTGAAGTCCCTGTACGATGGAATTTTTGTGCGCATCGTGCGGAGGATCAACGAGACAATAAACAAGCAAGTGGATCAGCCCATGAACAGCATCGGTGTCCTGGATATCTTTGGCTTTGAGAACTTTGACAATAACAGCTTCGAGCAGCTGTGCATCAACTATGCGAATGAGAATCTGCAGCAGTTCTTTGTGGGACACATCTTCAAGGTAAGGACGCTATGAACTCTATCAAGTGTCAATTAATAACTAAAAATGTTACGTAGATGGAGCAGGATGAGTACCAGAACGAGCACATCAACTGGCAGCACATCGAGTTCCAGGACAATCAGCAAATCCTGGACCTCATTGGCCTGAAGCCCATGAACTTGATGTCCCTGATCGACGAGGAGTCCAAGTTCCCCAAGGGCACGGACCAGACGCTGCTTGAGAAACTGCATGTCCAGCATGGCAATCGATCCATCTACGTGAAGGGAAAAACCACTCAGACCTCGCTGTTTGGAATCCGACACTATGCCGGCGTTGTCATGTACAATCCGTTGGGTTTCCTCGAAAAGAATCGGGACTCGTTCAGCGGGGATCTGCGAAGTCTGGTGCAGCGCTCTGCCAACAAATATTTGGTAGATATCTTTCCTAATGAAATGCCCATGGACACGGCCAAAAAGCAGCCGACGCTGTGCGTCAAGTTCAGGAACTCCCTGGACATGCTGATGCGCACTTTGTCACAGGCTCATCCCTACTTTATTCGCTGCATTAAGCCCAATGAATACAAGGAGCCAAAGGTGAGTTAATTAGCACGATAAATAAGTTACAGAATTCTTTAAAATGCCACCACTAACCCATTTCCTTTGCAGAACTTTGACAAGGAGCTGTGTGTGAGGCAGTTGCGATACTCAGGAATGATGGAGACAGCCCGCATCAGGAGAGCAGGCTATCCCATCCGGCACGCCTACCGTGCCTTCGTGGAGAGATATAGGTTGCTGGTGCCACCGGTGGGACCTCTAGAGAAGTGCGACTGCCGGCAGGTGGCTCGGCAGATCTGCGAAGTTGCCCTGCCCGCAGACTCCGATCGCCAGTTTGGCAAAACCAAGCTCTTCCTGCGGGACGAGGACGATGCCAGTCTGGAGCTGCAGCGCTCCCAGCTGATGCTCAAGTCAATTGTGACCATTCAGCGGGGCATTCGGAGGGTCCTGTTCAGGAGATACCTGAGGAGGTATCGCGAGGCCATCATCACCGTCCAGAGGTACTGGCGGGGTCGCCTGCAGCGTCGTAAGTACCAGGTAATGCGGCAGGGCTTCCACCGTCTGGGCGCCTGCATAGCGGCCCAGCAGCTGACCACCAAGTTCACCATGGTCCGGTGCAGGACCATCAAGCTCCAGGCTCTAAGCCGGGGCTACTTAGTGCGCCGTGACTTCCAGGCAAAGTTAATTGAGCGACGAAAGCAGCAGCAGGTCAAGAAGGAGGAGCTGCAGAAGCTGGCCAAGCAACGCGAAGCCGAGGAGCTGCTGCGACTCAAGCAGCTCAAGGAGCAAAAGGAGCAGCAGGAGCGGGAGCAGCGGGAATTGGAGGAGAAACGACTTAAGGAGGAGCAACGCCTCAAGGCCGAGGCTGCCACCCGCAATGCCCTGGCCATGGCTGCCGTACAGCAGCCGAAGAGAGCCAGATCCCTGAAGCAAGAGGCTCCAAAGGCGCCGACACTTCAGGCTCGCATGTCACTGCCGCCACCGCCCACCAACCTGATAGCTGCTGCTCCAATGGCCAACAGACCCGCCAGTGCCACCAATGGCACTCCGAGGGTGAACACCATTCCCGAGAGTCCTGGCACCATCGATGTTGAGTCCTCCAAGCAGATGGTGGACGAGATGTTCCGCTTCCTCAACGACGAGCCCGACGTGAGTGGTCCCCTGGGGCCGAATGTCAAAGAGAAGTCTCTGATGTTCGAGCAGGCGCTGCTCATGCGCCGAGATGTGCCCACAAAGCTCCTCTCCCGCCCGGTCAACTACTACGAGGCGGCGCCTCGGAAGATCATCAACCAGACCCGCCTCTAGTAGCGGCCTGGGCTGGGACTGGAACTGGCCCCGAACAACTTAGACGCGTCTACCTGGTATGGCTGAGATATTGGGGGAGCTGGTGCCTGCGGGGCTATCCCCGGGGAGTGCCCAGCTCATGGTCCTGATTAGGAGGATTGGTTCATGTGGGCCACAACGCCAAAGCAGTACAAAGTCAAGCCTCGAACAATCCTATCTGGTTTTATATACAACACTCATATTCCGGTTAACCAAACATAATTTCAAGGGGAAAGTTATTGAACTACAACAAACAATTTTATTAAAACTATTACATAATAAATATTTATTTGCTCTTTAACAATTTATACTTAAACTCCATTATCAAACATATTTTGACCTTCGTTTCAAATTCCTTACATTTGAATTGAATTTGGATTTCTAAGGGAAACATTTTAGACATACTGATTTGATTTGTATTCTTTTTTGTGGGTTTAAAAAATGACTAGACTTGTACAAAATACAGAACTCTAATCCTTTTCTTATTAGTTCCTAATTTAGATTTTTAAAAGCCATATCTACATTAAGGGACATTGGCTTAAAAGTAATTAGGGGCACAAAAGGATAGAATTTCGAGGCTTTTAATTGGCAACAAGAACCAATCCTATCAGTTAATGTACAAATATTACGCATATGGTAAATGTCAGCTTGTATATACCCATATATCTTGGCTTGTGATTGCTTTTTGTTACAGTTTCCCTATTTCTAATTGTATCATATTTATTATACTCTGTAAATAAAACCCTCTAAGGCATCTATATATATAAATGCGCAATTCATTCGTGTGTTTACTCGTCTGCGTTGGTTGTGGTTCTATGGCTAAGTGGTCGTGTGGCCTACCCCGATCCAGCTTTTGTGCTTTGTGTCCAGTGTCCAGTGAGCGTCCCGCATTTGCTTCGCCCTCTGGGATTGCATTTCACCATTAAAATCCCGAAAATCAAAAACCTTAGTCATCAGCACGGACTTTTTGAAATTTGGACCATGAGTTGCCCGAGTGACTTACTGCGCCTACTTACTAAAGTCTTTTAGTGTTATCTTTTTAAAAAGTACCTTTATTTTATTCCATAGATAAGACTTAATATTTCCATACCAAAATCTTACCAGCTTACAGTCTTTCCAAAGTTTTTGTGCTATCTTTTATAAAAACTGATTTTTTTCAATAGATAAGAGGCCTTCAAAACAACTTGAAAAATTTTTCCACAAATGGCTTACCTGCTTAAAATATCAATTTTAAATATTACCTTTTCTAGTTTAAAGTATAAAGTACAAGAAAGGAAGCTAACTTTGGGGAACCGAAGTTAATATACCCTTGATTCTTGCAATTGAATCATGAAAACCTATCGTAATGTATTCCTATCAACTCGGAGGAATTTTTGTTGTATATTTTATTAGGGTAAAAAATTTGCATTGAAAAATTTAATTTAAATTTTTGAGCATTTTATAGAAACTTTCAAATTTTGATAAAGTTCTTTATTTTGTCTGATATGAAAAGATTTACTTAGCAGTTGATGCTGATCGAGAATATAAATGATTTATAGGGTCGGAAATTACTTCTTCACTGCGTTGCAAACTTTTGACTTAAGAGTATACTCCAAAGTGCAAAATAAAATATTTCTATATTGACCTTTTGACTTATGAACTTGAAATCAAAGATTATTGCATTGAATATTTTAGCCCCTGTCAAATTCTAAAAATGACTTAAAAACTAAAGCACTTTTTATTGACTTAAAAGATTCCAGGTTATCGTTCTTCCCATTTACTAAAGCGATAACACCTTTGTTTATTTATTTAATATTCGACAGCTTTATGGGCCCACTAAAGAAGATTATCTGAAAAAAACAATTTATGAGCCAATTTCCTTACCTTTGTCGGCTTAACTTCCCTTAATAATTCATTACCAACTCGAAAATAGAACGTCCATAATTATCCTTTGTTACTTGATCACTGGAGTTCCCCATTCCTAAAATGTTTTCTCCGCTTAAATGAAACAAACCGCAGCGCAGCACAAAAATATTTCAGGTTTATTGTTCAAAATTTTGAAGAATAACCCCGTTCGACAGCCATTTCCCAGAACGCAGATCCATGCCGTGTCGTCTTTAGTCAGCAACTGAGTTGGAGGCACCAAATCTAGGGACCGAGACCAAGACTTTCAGAAGCGTGGTCAACACCATGGCCTATCAGGTGGCGGCAGAAGTTTAAAACAAATACCAAATGATAAATGGAATAAAACGCGATCGTAAATAATCGCCGCAGTCCCTATCGCGAAGGCATATCTTCGGGTGCAGCATACCCGCTCCGGAGTCCCAGTACTCTTGCCTACTCGACCGCGGCACCTCTCGATAAGTGGCACTCAGATTACAGCTGTCGAAATAATTAATACCCCTGAATTATAGACTGAGTGGTGGGGAGTCAGTATAAGAGAGTCAAGTTGAGTGAGCGATAGAGAGAGATTTATAGGGGGTTCGAAGAGAGTTTACCCTGTAATAAGTCGCTTTTTCACCTATACCTTTCAGGCTGCTTTGCGGAAACTCACTAACATTTCCTCTGGCGACACCATCCGGCTGCCCAAGCAAGTTCCCAACAATATTGATACGTCCGACTTTAGTTATTTGAAATATGCCTCGACGTACTTTTGCGGTGGCGCCACAGCGCAGCATGAAAGGAAGCCACTGAAGCAGTCCCTGCTGAAGCATGAGCTTCCTGTGGATGAAATGGCTTCCAAGGTGAGTTTTTCAAACTTAAAGCTAAGATAACCTCTCAAAATGCGTCTGTTTTCGTTTAGGCCATTTGGCTTACTGTCCTTCGGTTCATGGGAGACCTGCCGGATGTAGCTTCATCTCCTACGTTCCACTCCCACGATAGCGAGAGCCTCATGATTGATTTGTCACGCTTCCTGAATACTTCCGGTGCCGCCAAGCCTCGAATGTTTGTGCGTCAAACCCTTAAACGTCCCGCCAAGCTGGCGGGCAGTGGTGAAAGGGAGGCTGAGGAGTTCTACCAGCAGTGGCTCAATATTCCCAGCAGCCATCTGGATAAGCTGCACTTCATCATCGGTCATGGCATACTCAGGGAGAGCTTGAGGTAAGTTTTTCAAGAACTTTCTCCCCGCTCAGCAATTGACATTAAAGATTTTCCTCTCCCAGAGATGAAATTCTGGCCCAGATCTGCAAGCAGTTGTACTTGAACCCCAGCCGGAATTCCTATTCCCGCGGATGGTTACTCCTTTCCCTCTGCCTGAGCTGCTTTCCGCCCAGCAACGATTTCGAGCCGCATTTGCGCAGCTTCATGAAGCAGGGAACCGCCCAGCTGCAGGCAGCTCCCTCCGTTCAACGCCTAGAGAGAACCCTGGTGAATGGACCTCGCTGCCAGCCACCGTCCATGTTCGAACTCCAAGCTATACGGGGTCGCCAGCCCCTTAAGCTGGACGTTCACCTGATGGACGGACAGCAAAGGCGATTGCAGGTGGATGCAGCCAGCACTGCTCGGGAGGCAGTGGAGCAGCTCTGCCAGGGATTGGGGCTGAGCGACATATTTGGATTCGGATTGGTGATGTCGTTGCACGGGAAGCTGATACCTCTAGGAGCTGGTCAGGAGCACATCCTAGATGCGATTTCGGAGTGCGAACGGCGGCAGCTAGATGTTCCCTGGAAAATATACCTACGGAAGGAAATGTTTGCCACCTGGTATGATCCATCTCTGGACCCCAAGGCCACGCAGCTGATCTACAAGCAAATCCTCAATGGGCTGAGATGTGGGGAGTATCGCTGTCGCTCCGAGAAGGATATAGCCATGGTGTGTGCCCTGGCCATCTTTGTAGAGCACGGCCCAGGCGATATCACCCGCCTGAAACCCTCTGAGATCACGGCCTTTGTGCCCAGCGATCTTTTGGCGCCAGGCGAACGCGCCATCGAGAACTGGAGTCGCCTGATATCAGCAACCTATGAGAAGAGCTCGTATGTACGGCAGGAGCAGAAGGAGCTGCAGCTGGAGGCCCAGAGGAGAGCCAAGGAAGATATATGCCTGTTTGCCCATATTTCCTGGCCAATGCGGCACTCTCGCCTCTTCGAGGTGAGCCGAAAGGCGGGACCCAAACTTCCGAGCGACGAACTGATGCTGGGCATAAACTCAACCGGCCTCTTCCTCATCGACGAAACCGAGCAGGTGCTGGCCTCCTGCAGTTTCGCTGAGCTACTCAAGGTTAACCTGGAGGCCAACGATGAGCTGCACGTGCTCACCTTCCAGCAAGTCAACTTTGTGCTCCAGTGCAGCACGGCCCAGGATGCCAACGAGGTGATAAACTATATGCTGGACAATCTCCGCCAGCGTTCGAGCTATGGAATAGCGCTCGATAATGTGTCCAAGGAGGCTGATCAGGAGGACTGCCTCGTGCTCTCCCCCGGTGACCTCGTCGAGTTCGAGGCCGGGGTTACGGGTGCCCAATTAATGGCTGGCAATGCCCAAGACCTCTACAGGGGCTGTGCCAACGGGCAGTGGGGTCAATTCGCGGCTGGAAACATTCGAATTGTGGCCACGCTCACCAAGCCGAGCGAGAAGTTGCAGGACATCTTCAAGGATGGCAGATTTGAAGAGCCTCCGAAGCCAATGCCCAGAGCCAATAACTCACGTCGCCGCCAACACTATATCTCTCAGCTGGCTGAGACTCAATTCAGGGAGCCATTGGAGTGAGTCGCAAAAAGCTTAATCCCGAAAATTTTGCTAAGTCTAAAACTAAAACCTTTTCAGATCTGATAAGGCATCCCTCTCGAAGTACTCCCCGGAACCACTTAAGGCTCCTCTGCTTAAGGCCGTAGTCAAAGTGCCTCCACTCTTCCAGCAAGCCCTGGTTATACACCATCACATTCTCAAGGTAACATTCGAAAGAATATGAAAATTAAAATATTCTTAATAACCCCTGGTTCCTCTCTTCTCCAGTACATGGGCGACATTGCCAGAAGCAATCTGCCGGTTAACACAGACCTCATCTTCCAGCCGGCCCTGCAGCATCCGCTTCTCTGCGACGAACTCTACTGCCAGCTGATGAAGCAGCTCAGTGACAATCCATCCAGTGAAAGCGAGAAGCGGGGCTGGGACCTGCTCTACTTGGCCACCGGTCTGGTGGCTCCCAGTGTCCTGGTCATGCGGGAGCTGATCATACTGCTGCGCATGCGTGCCGATGCCTTGGCCGATGCCTGCCTCAAGCGATTGAAGCGCTCCCTGGCCCAGGGTCAGCGAAAACAGGCTCCGCACCTCATCGAAGTTGAAGGAATACAGCAACGTTGCTTGCACATCTATCACAAGGTATACTTCCCCGACGATACAGTCGAGGCCTTCGAGATCGAGTCCCATACCCGCGGAGCCGAGCTCATTGCGGATATTGCCCAGCGTTTGGAGCTCAAGTCGCCCTTGGGCTATAGTATCTTTTTGAAGACAGGCGACAAGGTGTATGCCATGCCGGAGGAGGACTTTGTGTTCGACTTCATCACCCAGCTGCTCTTCTGGCTGAGGCAACAGAAGACCCTTCGTTCCATGTCCGATGGCCACTACCAGCTGCACTTCATGCGCAAGCTGTGGCTCAATAATCTGCCGGGCGAGGATCCGAATGGCGATCTGATATTCAGCTATCCGCAGGAGCTGCACAAGTACTTGAAGGGCTACTATCCTATCGATTGCGAGCAGGCCTCGCTCTTGGCAGGACTCCTGTACAGTGCGGACCATGAGGTCAGCTTGCAGAGACTGACGGAAGTCCTGCCTCGCCTAGTGCCGGAAGACCTGATTCCCCTGCAAACGGTTGCGGAGTGGAGACAGCAGATTCTGCCCAGACTAAGCCGTGACCACTTGACGGAGGACCAGGCCAAGCTTCTATTTCTCCAGGAACTCTCCCACTTCTGCTGCTTTGGCTCCACGTTTTTCGTGGTGAAACAACAAAACGAGGACACACTTCCCGAAACTCTGCTGATAGCCATCAACAGCTCCGGCTTCCATCTGCTGGACCCTCAAACTAAGGAGATCCTTCGCAGCTATGAGTACACCCAGCTGGGCATTTGGAGCTCGGGCAAGAACCACTTCCACATCAGGTTCGGCAACATGATCGGGGCCTCCAAGCTGCTGTGCAGCACCACCCAAGGCTACAAAATGGACGACTTACTGGCCTCCTATATGAGGTACTTTAATAAAGAGGAGTAAACTGGTCTATCCGTTACCCAATAAAGCGCATTTTTACAAGTAGCCCAGCTCCTTGGTCCTCGCAACCAAGGCCACCATGCCGGCCATCAGCTCCTCGCAGTTGGGGATAATCTGCACGGGGGGCAGGATGAAGCCATAGCGGCCCTTGTCACGGTACTCAATGGTGTAGCCGATCTTCTTATCCAGCTCGTTGAACACCCAGTCAACGGAGGTTCCAGTGGCCACATCTGCAATGGGATATGGGTTAGCAACCGGTTTCCTGGTTAAATGGATTGCTAAAAACTCACATAGCACATCAGCAGTGGATCCATATTGGTAAACAGTGCCGTAGGGCAGTGCCTCGATGGCATCAGCAAAGGCCTTGCCAATGTCCAGGATGTCGTCGTAATTTTCGGGGAACTCCTCCTCTGTGTGTCCGTAGGGGGACAGAAGGTACTGCCCGTAGGAGTGGAAGGAGATGTACACGCTGAACTGATCCTTGATCTTGGTCAGATACTCGACCAAGGCCTTGGCCTCTGGCTCGGAGCCTGGCGTATCTCCAGCGAAGGTCTCGCTGCAGGGATTTGCGGAGGCGCCATTGTTCTCCAGCCAATGGGAGTCGAAGTTGCGATTGGCGTCGGCTCCGACGCATTCATTAGTGGCATGTGGCTGACGGGTCTTGCGCCACATACGATTCTGCAAATAAATTGGGTTAGTAAGCTCAAGCAAAATATTTTCGAACTCCTCAATAGCACCTTCTTGTGCGAGTACTCGAAGCCGTCCACATTGAAGACGGGTACGATGTGCCAGTCGTAGTTGTCGGCCAGACTCCGCACCTCTGGCTCCTCGGAGGTCAGCAGCTGGTTAATGAACCAAGTGGCACTGGCCGAGGTGATCCACTCCCTGGCATGGATATTAGACTCGATGAAAATGCCAGGGTTGCCTTCCTTGTGCGAAATCTTGATACCCCGAATGGTGCGTCCCTCGTAGGACTGGCCCACAATGAACTCCTCTGTCACCGAGGGGTATGTGGCCAGGACTTCGTCCAGCCAGGCCTCGATCTCCTCCAGCTCGTAGTACTTCGTCCAGCCAAAGGTGCCGCTATCGGCAGTAGCGGTGACTTGCTCTTGGTCGATAAGCCTGAATGGGAGATCGATTAGAATCTTTATGACCCCAAATGAGCACGCACTAATGGTTAGCTAATCGAGCGATCTTATCGCTGAGCTTAAGTGGCTTAACCATTAGGTTGTGACCCGTTCCGTAACTCACTCTTGGACATTCTCAATCATTAGTTCGCTGGTGATATTGTTGAACCTAAGCAGCTCCTTAAAATGCTTCAGCTCCGCAGGACTAACCATTATATCGACCTGCTGGCTGCGCTCATCATACTCCTTCCAGACATTGTACTGAGAACCAAATCGCGGAATGACTTTAGGCCTCAGATCTACTTACTTACTCACCTTGTTCGTTAGTTCACCGATTTTTTCAATCACTGCCAACTGGATTTTATTCTTTATGGTTAGCTTATACACTTGGAAGTTGTCAAAGCGCTCCTTCACCGAGTCCTGAAGGACTCCAGCACTTGTAAGAGCCACCAGGGTGGCAAGCAACCATAGCAGACGCATTTCGATCAATGACTGAACTGAAGTAACCCGGATTAATGGCAAAGAAACTTAGCTGCTTGATTGCCTGCAGTTAATCTTTATTCATTTATGGCTCTAAGAATTCCCCAGCTATTTCTTGAGGTTTAGATAACCCAACTCTTCACACTTATCTAAGAGGGCCACTAGCCCTACCAGCGCCTCCTCAGCATTGGGAATTATGTGTACTGGCGGCAGGATAAACCCATAGCGACCAGTGTCTCTGAATTCAATGGTGTAGGCTATCTCAATGTCCTGTTCATTATAGGCCCACTCAATGGTGGCTCCAGAGGCGGGATCTATGGGCGAATCAAAAGCTATCTATTATGACCTCTGAATTAAAAGGAAAAGAAACTTACACAAAATTCCCGCAGATGTGCCGTATCTGTAGACAGTGCCATACGGCAGAGCCTCAACCGCATCTGCGTAGGCCTTACCCACTTCCATCAAGTCATCAATATTGGGCGGTAGCTCCTCCGCAGTGTGGCCGTAGGGGGAGAGCAGAAGCTGACTGTACGAGTGGAAGGCCAACAACACGTTGATCTTGCCCTGGAGGCTGCTCACAAAGTCGGCCATGGCCTGGATTTCTGGCTCCGAGAAGGGCTTGGGTCCGCCGTAGTCTTCGGCACAAGGGTTATCAGAGGCACCATCATTCTCCATCCAATGGGAGTCGTAGTTGCGGTTGGGATCGACGCCAATGCAAGTCGAAATATCGGAGGGCTGGCGGGTCTTGCGCCACATGCGATCCTGCAGAACGGAATTTCTCAGTAAAATTAAAGCATAATTCAAGTTAACTCCACCTTTTCGTGACTATAAACGAAGCCGTCCACATTCAGCACGGGCACAATGTACCAGTCATGACTCTCGGCGAGCTGCCTGACCAACACATCGCTGGAGGTTAGGAACTGATTGATCAACCAAGTGGCTGTGGCGGAGGTGATCCACTCCCTCGCATGAATGTTGGACTCAATAAAGACCCCGGGGTTGCCCGATTTGTAGGAGATCTTGATGCCCCGAATAGTGCGTCCCTCGTAGGATTGACCCAGGACAAAGCCCTCGGTTATTACGGGATATGCAGCCAGTATGTCATCCAGCCAGGCATAAATTTCTGCCAGAGTGTTGTACTTGGTCCAACCGAATGAGCCATCCCTAGCGGCCATAATATTGGCACTTTCTTCGGCATCGATGAGCCTTGAATGGGATATATCTTATAATTTGAACAGGATTCTCTACGGCGATTTATACTCACTCCTGTACATTACTGATGAAGAGCTCTGCACTGGCGTTGGTCCTCTGGACTTCAACCTTCAGTTCGTTAAAAGCACCCGGGCTGACCATTAGGTGCAACTCATCTTTGGCTTCGCCCCAAAGTCGGAACTATAAATTGGCAATCAGAATAAATTAAATACAAAAATAGCGCATGAGCGAGCTCACTTTGTCCCGATCCTCTGACAGCCTTTTGAACACGCTCCTCTGTCCCTGAGTCTCCAACTTGACCTTATACACCGAGTAGTTGTCATACCGTATCCTTTCGTCCTGGCCCAAGCTCATGCCTTGGACCAAGCCAGTTAATGCCAGAACGATGAGGAAAATATTTAGCGCCATGCTTAGAGCTGCGAATGCGATCAGCGACTATTACTTTTTCACAAATCCACGCCAGACGATTGCCATATCGCTTGACTTTTGATAGTCATAATTGGATTGTAAAGATAGTAACTTAATAGCTTACTATTAAACGATTGTTATGACCTGTTCTCGTGCGCCTTATCAATAAGAACAAGCTACCCGAAGATGCCTTAATTAGTATGTGAAAACTGAATTTGGGACGATGTCAATAAGTACTATAAATATGAGTTAAACTTCTTGTAATACTCAAAGCACACATCCCTTAGGAATTTTTATTAATATATGGTAGTTACAGTTTGCTCTTGGAATTCATGTAGCCCAACTCCTGGGTTTTCTCCAAAAGCGCCATAATGCCTGCCAGAGCCTCCTCGGAATTGGGAATAATGTGTGCCGGGGGAAGGATGAAGCCATAATGACCCGTGTCCCTGAACTCAACGGTGAAGCTTATCTCAATGCCCTCCTGGTAGCTCAGATCAATGGTGGCTCCAGTTGCGGGATCTGGAAGATCAATCAAAAAATTAGTTTTCTCCTTCTTCAGCTCATTTAAAAAGAAACCTACAAAGTAAGCCGCCCACAGATCCATACTGAAAGACGGTTCCATATGGCAGTTCACCCACCGCATCGGCATACGCCTTGGCCACGGTCATTAGATCATCATAATTAGGAGGTACCTCCACGCTGCTGTGGCCATATGGTGAGAGCAAAACTTGGCTATAGCTGTGGAAGGCCAGCAACACATTGATCTTGTCCTTTAGGCCGTTCACCAATTCAGTCATCGCCTGGACTTCGGGCTCAGAGAGCGCATGCGGTCCACCGTAGTTCCAGTCACAGGGATTCGACGAGGCTCCATCACTCTCCATCCAACGGACATCAAAGTTCCGGTTAGGATCCACTCCAATGCAGGATGAGTCTGCCGACGGCTGGCGGGTCTTGCGCCACATTCGATCCTAGGTGAGTGGGAATACATAGTTTACTATTTATAGAGCAAAAAGCTGGGATTACCTTCTCGTGTGAGTAGACAAAGCCATCCACATTGAGCACAGGAACAATGTACCAGTCGTGGTTCTCCACCATCTGCCTGACCAGTATGTCTTCCGAGGTGAGGAACTCATTGATCAGCCAGGTGGCTGTGGCCGAGGCTATCCACTCGTTGGCATGGATATTAGACTCAATAAGTACTCCAGGATTCCCCGATTTGTATGATATCTTTATGCCTCGTATGGTGCGACCTTCGTAGGATTGGCCCACGATAAACTCCTCGGTTACCGTTGGGTAAGCCGCCAGGATACCATCCAGCCAGTCATAGATTTCAGCCAGTGTGTTGTACTTTTTCCAGCCAAAGGATCCGTCTGCACTGGCTCTTGGGTCAGACGCTTTCTCAGAGTCAATTAGTCTGTAAAGTGCGGCTTATTATTTCAATTTCACTTTATGTAGATGTAACTTACTCCTGTACATTGTTTATCAGCACCTCCGCACTCAGGTTAGCTCTCTGAATCTCAGTCTTGAACCGAGTCAGGGCCCCGGGACTCACCATCAAATGCAGCTCATCTTTGATCGCACCCCAATGCTTAAACTGAAGAAGGACTCTTCGACTTTATATGCTATCAGCTAGGGTTTGTGAATACTGACATTGTCCTGATCCTCCACTAAACGTCGAAGGCGTCTGTCCTGCTCGTGGGTCTCGTACCTGACCCTAAACACGGAGTAGTTGTCGTAGCGTATTCTGTCATCCTGGCTCACACTCGCTGCTTGGACCAATCCAACTAATGCGATGGCTATTAGGAAATCCTTCAATGCCATCCTTCTTCTCTGGCCGGCGGTTAGCGACTGTTTCTTCTCCAGACATCCAGCTCACTCGATAATTAAATGGCACGTTTCTATCAAAATCCTATTCAGGCTGTAAAGATATCTGCCCGATCGTTAACCAATGAAATTAATGTATAGCTTTTATGAAGGCAATAGCCGAACTTACTGGGAAGCCGTATAAGTTTTCCTTGATGCCTTATCTAGAAAATTATAAAGTTAGATTAGCTCCCCTATTTTTTCCCAGGCACATTCATATATTTATTATCAGTAGGAATCATTAAATACTGTACATAATTGTAAAATTCAATTCCCCAAAATTAAATACAATCAGTCGCATGTCAGACACTTGCTTCGTTTTCTAAAGCCTCATTCTTATTTTAATCTTTTCAATTCTGAAAGCAGCTGTCACAATTGAGTCAGCCGAGAACTGAGGTATTAAGTCCCCTGATATAGGTCACATAGTTTAGTCGAAATGCGTCCATTAATTGTATTGTTGCTTCTTATCGTGGCTCAAGTGTGGTCCTTTTCAGTTCCTCCTTCTCGTTCCTATGAAGGCTATTCGGTGTACAGGGTTCGTACAAGTCAGCACCAGGTTATTGATCAACTGCTGGAGCAACACGACAGGGTGAGTTACGTCCTAGTCCCGATATTTGGATGCAGATGAAACTTATTTTATTTAGTATAACCTATGGCACCGTTCGAGAAATGAAGTCCACATAATGGTACATCCAAGGGCACAGCGGAGTTTTCGTAAAACAATGCTGGATGCCAATATTGATGTGGAATTATTGATACCAAATGTGCAAATGTAAGTTATTTTACATACTTTTAAACTTTATAAAATAATCATTTAATTCACAAACAGACTCATTGACGGGAAAAACATTTAAATAAAATGTTTAAATTGTGAATACACGGACTTTTTTTCAGAACGCATTTTGTAATTGTAATTGTTGTAATTGAAATTTTAAATTAGAAAATTAAGGAAACTCCAAGTTGTTACTGTATATGGAAAAGAAAGGATCCACACTATTATTATGGCACCCAAAAAAGCCGAGGAGAGAATGTCTTTATTCCTTCTTATTTAAAAAAATAAAAATAAATAAGTCAATGTAAAATTCAAAAATATTTATTAGATCGACATTCCAGTAGCTGTACACTAATCCACATCAACTCTTAAGCTTTCTGGCATCCCTCTCCGCAGTCGGAGCCCTCGCAAATGTCGCAGAGCGAGGACTTCACCTGGTAGTACTCGGTGGCCTTGCGCTCCGTGTCGTAGTAGTCGTAGAGGGAGACAGAGGCCGGCTTCTGCTTGGCCACCGCGTGAGCCTTGGAGGCCTCCACCGGCAGGCACTTCACGTCCCCGGGAGTCAGGCTGTCGAAGTAGACGACCACCGTGGAGTCGGAGTTCTTGGTCTCCACCCGCTTCACGCGGTCCACGGCCTCGATCTTGCCCAGGCTGTCGGCATCTCCCACATAGCCGGAGGGCAGGGCGATCTCCATGACAGCCATGTTGGAGTCCTTGTCCTTGTCACCTTCCTCCAGCGGAATGTACTCGGCGCAGATATCCACTACCAGCAGCTGGCTAGGCGAGTCTTTGACCGTGGGCGTGACCTTGAAGCTGGGCTTCCTCTCCTTCTCGGCCAGGTTGTAGCGGTACGAGAACTGCACCATCGCAGATCCCGTGCCCTTGGCCGTGAAGTCCACCTTGCGAGTGGTTTTGGGCAGCACATGAGTCTGCAGAACGAGGGAGTTCTCGGGGTTCACAGCGATCGTTTCCTTGGTTCCGCCATCCGGCGATGACACAAACTCGATGTCCATCGTGCCGGATCCAGATCCGGTCTTGTAGGCGAACTTGGTTAGGGCCTGCAGTCCAATCACAGTGTCCTGGGTGGAGGAGAATCCGCCGTTGCTGTTGCGCTGCGAGATCAGCCACTTGATGATGGGCAGGGCCTTCTCCGCCGGTTCCTTCTCAAGAAGAGCGAGCAGCACATAGGCGGTGATCTCAACGTCGTTGCTGCGGGGCTTCCAGTGGAAGAAGCGACCCTTCTCGCCAGTTGCCTGAGGTGCCTTGGACCACCACTTCCTATCGTTCTCCCTCCGAGCCACTCCCTGCAACTTGGCCAACACCTTCTCCGCCTGCGTGTGCTTGCCCAGCTGAAGGGCAACGGCTGCAATGGCCAGGGAATACTGGTCCTCCGTCTTGTCCACCTCCTCAGCCACGTAGCGAACCGCCTTGTCGATCGCACTCTGGTACTTCGGAATGAGTTCCTAGGGAAAGCAAACCAGGTTATTAATTTGTATTTTTGGCATGAACAAAGTTAAGTACATTATTCTCGAAAAAGGCCAGCAGGACGAAGGATGTGAGGGCCAGGGCATTTTGGTTGGAGTTGTCGAAGAGCTTTC